>CM053584.1:128681811-128745110 GCA_028627135.1 Pseudochirops cupreus
TAGAACAAGGACAAGGCCAAGGAAGTCAGTCCAGGAAAGTTTTTTCCAGTTAGTGGGATTTTAGGAGGAAAGGGGGAGTTGAAGAATAGAATGGGCTTGAGGGAAGGAGGAGGAAGGAAGATGTCCTCGGAGGGGAGATAGAAGACCTGGCAGCAAGCAGTGGTAAAAAGAGCCTGTATGAAGGAAATATGTAGGGAAAGTATGAATTAAAAATAAGGTGGGATGACCTCAGCCAGAATATCATTGGTCTCTTCTCTGCCCTCTTCCCTCCAACAGAGCCTGGACCTCACGACAAGGAGGATGATTCATGAAGGACCTCTGACATGGAGGATAAGCAAAGACAAGACTGTGGGTATGAACTGAGTGGCCTAGGGTCAAGTGGAAATGTGTGGGAAGTATGGAATGGAGCAGCCAGTTCATCTGAGTCTCCAGTGCGCCTGGACATGGGGGGTTTTGACCAAAACTAGGAAAAGGGTTGGGAGGAAAGGGTCTCAACAAGTTTAAAAGGGAACAGTCTGAACTCCTGGGACCAAACTGAAATTGGATCAGCAGGCAGCACCTGGGCCTTCATAGGAGGGATAAAGAGTGAGGCTGAGGTGCATGGAAGTGTTGGCCCATAGGACCCCAGGGACATAAATCTAACCAATAATGTATGTTTAGTGCTTTGCAAACCTTATGACACTATATGAATGTGTGTGCATGTGTATGTATACACACACACATGTACAGATAGATTGATAGATACATAGATGATGCACAGATGGGGATAGATACATACATGGTTGATAGATAAATAGAAAGTAGATGATAGGTACATACATAGGTGGGTAGATAGATTGGTCCAATTTCAAGAACTTCATATTGAAGTTAGTGCTGATCTGCTATTATCCTGGGGTGGGAAGATGGAGAAAATTAAGGTTTACTATATATATTCTCTTCCAACCCAAGATCTTCATGTGCTGCTCCTGGAGGACCTGCTGGTACTGCTACAGAAGCAGGATGAAAAGCTGCTCCTCAAATGCCACAGCAAGACCTCCCTGGGCTCCTCTGACAGCAAGCAGACCTTCAGCCCTGTACTGAAGCTCAATGCTGTGCTCATCCGCTCAGTGGCTACAGGTGGGCTTGTCGTCTTCTCCCTCAGTGCCCGCGGCTTAGCCTCGCTGAGAAGGAACATGGCCTTGGCCAGTGGGGTCACACTCAAGATAGAAATGGGAAACATTAATTCATATAAAAGGATCCCTGTGGGCCACCTACTAATGTAACTTTAAAATGGACTGTGACCTATGTTTTACTGTATTTTTATTTTGTTAAAACATTTCTCAGTTTATTTTAATCTTGTTCAGGCTCCACTGGGTAGTGTTGGAGGCTGTTTGACAGCTTTGGGCTTGGGCCAGATAGTTTTTTTAGAGAAAGTCACCACTGATACGCACTGTCAGTATCACATGAGATTTTTTGGCTCCCTTTAGAAGTTTGTTATGGTTCAATTAGTCTTGCTGTGCTCTTCTTCCCTATCTTGGGAGGCCTCTTTGAACAGATTTGTAGTAGTGTTTTAAGGGGAAACTAGAGAGAGAAGACAGGCACATGTTCATGCACACACACACACACACATCCTCAAACACACAGAGTCCCTATGCGAGAGAATATCCTCCATCAGCACTGCTAGGGAGGAGCTAATCTGGGGCTGTTGTGTCATATTTTAGGAAGATGTCTTAGAGTACAGGAATTTGGAACAGGCTTAGGAAGGTCTGGCAGAGACAAGTTGGAAAGGAAGAATTGGAAAAATGGATGTACTGGGCAAAAGGATAGAGAAAAGAGCCAGTAAGAATGGGAATGAAGGCCTGATAAACATCCTCAGATAAAGAAAGACAGTGAGAGAAAGGTCTTTCAAAGCTGAGGCTAATTTGATTCCTTGTCCTATACCTTGTTAAAAGTTGACTGCAAAAGGGGAGGTCTGGTGACTCTGAACATTCATAGGTCATTTTGGGGCTCTCTTTCAGGCCATTTTCTGGGGTCTAGGTCAGTTTAGGGCTACACTAACTTCACTTTCTCACTAGCCAGACTGATAGCAATGATACTGCCATTCCTTGACTTCTCTCCTCTCTCCTTACACAGACAAAAGGGCCTTCTTCATTATCTGCACCTCTGAGCTGGGCCCCCCCCAGATCTATGAGTTGGTTGCATTGACGTCATTGGATAAAAACATGTGAGAAAGATGGGTTTCACATTATCCCCTTCTCCTTGAGTGTTGTGGGTAAGGCAAGAGTTAGGCCCAGAACCTGAAGGGGGCAGGACTAAGGGAAGAGCTCTGCCCTAGGCTAGCTTAGCCAGGTCTCCAAGAGAGCCTGGGGAGCAGGAGTTCAATAAGACCCAGGAGAAAATGAGCAGCAGCTCCCAAAGCCAATCACAGTGGTGGAAAGGGGGAGGAGCCCAAGGAGGAACCGGATGGTGAGTCCTGAAGCTGACCCTCCTAGGCTTGACACAAGAATAATTTGTTAGGGAAAAAACATCAACTACAACTTTAGAATTTCTTTTCTGCTTTTTTTTTTTTGGAGGGGGGAAGGCAGGGCAATTGGGGTTAAGTAACTTGCCCAAGGTCACAGAGCTAGTAAGTGTTAAGTATCTGAGGCCAAATTTGAACTCAGGTCCCTGACTTCAGGGCTAGTGCTTTATTTACCGTGCCACCTAGCTGCCCCATCTTTTCTGCTTTTCTATCTTTATTCTCCATGCTATCCTATGCCCCTAACTTCTGTTTTCTTTTCACTACAATTATCTTAAAGGCATTACTGTTCCCAAACTGTTTAGATTTTATGCTGACTTCTGGAGCACCCTAGGGTCTTGGAATTGACCCCCTTAGGGAATAACAGTGACCAGAGCAGATTGGTTGCTCTTTTACAACTAAGCCCAGCAGTTGGTTAAAGTGCGTATAGAGAGGGAGGCCAGGGATACTAGAGTACAGAGGTGGGCAGAGCCTTTTCTCTTCCCCTTGTCTCACTATTAACATCTCTCCTTTTACTGAGTAATAGGTGGATGGAGCTTCTAGAGGGTGCTGTGCAGAATGCCACCAGGAACCCTGGCGTTGTGCCAAATCCTGCCCACCTTTCTCAAACAGCCCACCAGCAGCCATCTCAACACAGCTCCACACCCACAAGGTAATTAGCCCTCCCTGAGGACCCCAGCAGCCAAATCCCTAAGGCACATGGCTTTTGACTTGTCGTTGCCTCTGGGAGATTTAGTGGCCTCTGAACACTGAGGACACAGATCACCCCAGGAGGGAAGTATTAGAAGAAGAAAAGAGATGACTCTAGACTCAGGCACATGGGATTATACCCCTTATTCTCCACATTTTGCTGTCTTGGATAAAGAATGGCAGTGAGCTGGGGGGGGGGGGGGGAGGAGAGGATTAGTAGAGGCGTAGATGTTCTCTTTCCTCTGAGTCTCCATCTAGGTCAAACTAATCCAAATGAATACACACACTTGGCTCTCCTTGGTCCCTCATCCCCTCATTCTTGCCCCCATGCTGAAGATACAGAAGGTAGGATCCAGGGTTCCCAAGATGAAATGTTCATAACAGTCTCTCTGCTTCGTGGTGAGATGGGATTTCATGGTGGCTAGCAGCACTCTCAGCATTTGTTTCACCATAGGCTTTTTCTTTCCTCAGCATGGAGCTGACTGACTCAGAAGCATCCCAAAGAAATGGCTGCCAGCCAGAAGTTGAACTACTGCCTAGAGGTAAATACTCCTCTCTATCTCTGTAGAGAAGGTGGTGCAGTCTGTCTCCTCTGAGATCTGCCTTAGGGTAATGGTTAGAGAAATAGACATCTAGGTGATTGGAAGGGGTTGAGAGGAACAGAGTTTTAAGTGAAGCATAATGGGGTAACCTGAGAAGTGGAGTAGGAATGTCATGGAGAACTTTAAATGTCTGGAAGAGAGTTTCATATTTAATCTTAGGAGGGAGTCCCTGAAGATTTTTCAGAAGGTAGGGAGTAACATGACCAGAGCTATGTTTTAGGAAAATGAATTTGGCATCTGTCTGGGGGATGTACTGGAGAGGAGAGAGACCCTGCAGGAATATGAAATGAACTATGTGACTGGTACAAATAGTCCAGTCAAAAGATGAACTAGGGCAGTGGTTGTGATTGGAAAGAAGAGAACAGATTGAAGGTGGCATTAACCACTGTTGGCTATGAGGTGAGGAGGAGGAAACAGTCAAGGATGATTACAAACCTAGGGGCTTCTGGGGAAGCAAATCATTGTATTAGATGTTTTATTTAATTGTTTTTCTTTTTAACTAGGGAATGTTGGAGGCGGGGTGAAGGGGGGTGGGAATCACGTGATATAAAAATGAAAGATATCCCCAGAAAGGCTATCAGTTGATTTTGTTTTGTTTTTCAATAGGCTTACGGGAGGAAAAGTTTCATTTACAGGATAGAGATGAATAAGGTTTTCTTACTGGAACAGACTCCAATTCAATTTTCCCAAGAGACAAAGGGTCCTTGGAGGTGGGGCCAGAGAGAAAGAGGCTCAAATCCCTGCAAAGCATTAACGTCACTGAGGGTTGGTAGTAGCCTGGAAGATCCTAGTGGCCCTGAGGCTGCCGTTTTCAGTTGCTGAGTCAAAGTAGAAGGGAGGAATATTAATCAAGACTGGAGGCTAGAAGACTGCACTGTATAGTGGAGGAACACCAAATTCAGGGTAGAGGGCTTAGCTGTGTGACCTTGGGCAAGTTATGTAATCTCTGGAATTCAGTTACTTCATTTATAATTTGTGAGGTTGTACTAGATGATTTCTGAAGGTTCCAAGGAGCTTGTTGCCATCTCCAGATGTGAGGTGATGGAGGACCCAGACCTAGAGAATAAGAGCTGTGGGAGAATGGGAACAAAAGATCCAGTTGGGGTTAGAGGTGAAGCCACAAATTCCCCATTTAGGAGTTAACCTCAGAGGGAAAAAAAATACTAGAGTCCTGGGACTGAGAAAAGCTAAAGCAGTTCATTTGGTTTCCCCTTGACCCCCTGGTGTCCTTTGATGGTATCTTGATCCCCCCGTGGAGATGGGCAGCGTCTCCATGGACCTTACCTCACCCCGGCTAGTTGATTTTTCATATTTAAATTTCTTCCTTGGTTTCTTGGGGATCTCCTCCAGTGTCATCAGGAGATGACATTAGAGAGAAGGGGCAGGGGGATGGGCCAAGAGTATGAACATGCTCACATCTAGAAATAGACTGCTTTCTTTTCCCCTCTTAATATTCTTCTTCCTTACTCCTGTTAGGTGATAGGTCCCAGCAGTGGGTTAATGGGAAACGTCAAGCATTGTTGGAAGAACCAGAGCAGGAAGGCAGTGAGGAAGATTTGGTTGCCCCAACATCCACCTCATCCCTGGGTGGAGGGGGCTTGGGCATCAGACCAAGAGGGGCTGTCCACCTGCCCCTACCTGGCCCATTGTTCATGGAGGGATTGACTGACTCTGCCCTGGAAGATGGTGTGTGAACAAGGGGCCCTATCCCTATCCCCACCCCCTGCTTAATGCCCACCTAGTTCCTTTCTAAGCTTTATTTCCTTTGATTCTAGTTGCATGGCAGACCTAAGATGATGGGGTCTAGGACCCACCCTCACTCCCAATCCCTTTTCACACATTTCACCTATGTCTTAAAAGCTAGATCTTCTGTTAGGGTTAGGTTCGTGGAAAGGTCTTTGCTCACAATATAGAAGTGATACTCAAGCAGGGCTTAAGTGGGGTTCAGAGGTTCCTATGGAGCTATAGGCTCCTTGTTCTTTCCCAACTACCCCTACCTTAATTCCCAGAGTAACTTGGGAAGGCCTGTTGTGAAATTACTGCTGTTCCAGGACTCTGTTGGATCAGGGTGCTCCGTCTCCATCTGACATCTGCTTGTAATGCAGTTAATCTGAGAATGACAATTTCCCCCACCTCCTCAATCCACCTATGGGCCTGGTATCAAAGAATTTTTAAATCTGCTGTGTAGGAGGTATCTGGATAGGAAAGAGGGAGGGAGTAAGGGGAGCTTCCCAGAAGCCACAACTCTGCTTTCCCCCTCCAGTGGAGAATCTGCGGCACCTGATCCTGTGGAGCCTTCTGCCTGGTCATGCAATAGAGTCCAGAGCTACTGTGGAGCCAGAGGACGACCTCACACCTACACCATCGTCCTCATCTGTCATCGGAGTTACCTCCCACCCCTGGGATCCAGGTTCCCCTGGGCAACTGCCAGTTGGGATAGAAGGAAATGACCTTGCACCCTCTGAACAGATGACTAGTCGGCTGGAGCTAGAGCCAGGGGAGTTAGATGATGCAGCCCTGAGCTCTCTGGAGCACCTGCCCCCAAGAGCCAGAAACTCTGGAATTTGGGAGCACCCAGAATTAGACAGAGACATGACTGAAGAGCCTCTTCCCACAGAGGCTGTTGGAGGATACAAAGTAGTAAGGAAAGGTAAACACAACAAAAAAAGGTCACTCTAAATTAAAGTGTCAGAGAGACAAGACAACCTGAGAGCTCCTAGGACCACTTCTCACACATGAGGCACTGAGAGATATATGCTTACATTAGCTGGATTTGAAAGATTTTCCAGAAAACTGCTGTCATTTTCCCTCTCCCTGCCCACCCTCATCCTGAGCACCCTGTATGCTGTATTAGACGATTAAGGGAAATTCAGAAGTCAGAAATTGGAAGAGATCTCTGTCTTTTGGCAGCTCCAAGTTTAATAGAGGAGATGTGGCTTCAGCCTTCACCTTCATCCAACCTAATGGGAGAAATAGACTTTGCCCTCGCACAATATTGTTGCTGAAGGAAACTGTTGTCTCCTGGGGATCCCTTTTCTGAGTGGGGAGATAGGATACAGAGAGCGAGAGAACAAACCTTCCAATTAGAGCTCAGTAGGGCAGTGGAGTGTGGGTGTGGGCTATCAGCAGACTTACAGGGCATTGGAAGAGAAGGAGCTTGGAGGTTGGTCCAGTAGAGGAATGTGGAGCAAGGTTGGAAAGGAAATCTGGGAGGACGGAGGAGGAAAGGAAAGGGGAACTTTGTGGATTTTCAAAGGCTTAGGACAGGATTAGCTGAGGGAAGGTTACCACCTCGGAGGTGGTCCCAGGGGCGACATTAGATTATTAATAAAGGGACCAGACTGCAGGGTTTGGGTGTGAAATGAGGGGCGGTGATGACATAGCTGCTCTAGGATCCTGGGCAGGGACAGGTGGAATCCAGACAGTGTCGGGAGGGAAATGCCAGTTTTTTGTTTTGTCTAACTCTTCCATCAGTTTGATGATCAAGACTAGCCCAGTTTCCAAACTCCCTCTCCGTTAGGATTTCACATTCATCCCCTACAATTCATGTTTTTTCTCCGTGCTCTCTGGGAACTGACAGTCTTCGTACTTTCTCTTTCGGTGAATCAGTAGAAAGTTCTCTCCAGCTCCCTGGGGTATAATCATGTGTGATCTTAGATTTACCTTGTTCTTTCTTAACTTTTTTCCTCTTTTTTTTCTCCCACCTCCTTTGTTCTCTCTGTCTTTCTGTATATCTCTATGTGTCTCCCTTTCTCCTCTCTCCCTCCCTCCCCCCATCCTCCTCTCCTTCCTTCTCTCTTCCCTTCCCTTCCCCCTCTCCCCCCTTTGCTTTCTCTGTTTCCTCCATGGTGGTGGTGCAGCTGAGGTGGCAGGCAGCAATGCTGTCCCTACATTGCCAGAGTGTGGCAAGTCAGAAACTGAGCCACCAGAAGCTGGAGGTGGACCTAATGCCGCGGGTAACATATGGGATTCTCTTGGGAGCTGCAAAAGGGGTAGGGAAAACTGAGTAAGGGCAAAAGGAAATCCAGGTGGGAGTGAGGAACTGCTGTCTGGATTAATCTTCAGCTCAGTCTTTTAGATCCACTTAGACCCTAGCCACCAACTTTTTGGTATATAATGGTGAGGTGAAGGATGCTGACCTTTGGGCAATACCCCCACCTTTGAAAAGCCAATAATTTCCTTTATAGACAGGAGAAGTCCCAGTTAGATAAGTGTCCAGGAAAGGAAAGTGCGCAGAGAACACTAGCATGACCACTTATCTTTGTACCTTGACACCCTAGCTGACTGGAGCCACGTATTCCCCATCCCTTCTTACCACCATTACAACAGGCTGCTTAAAGGGCCACAGGTTCTGAGGGTAGAAGATTGCTCCCCAGACCTTTTCCTCTGTCTCGGGTCTCCCTTGTGACAGTTTGGACCTACCTTGAGTCTCTATGCTAGGAAGTAGAGAAACAAGGAAAGGAAGACAAATGCTATTCTTCTGAAGCAAAGCCAGCTAGAAAGGACTGCTGTCTTGTTTTTCATTCAGGTTTTAAACTTAACTCACTGCCTTCATGGCCTAGCCCAGCCCAGTCCCTCACCCCTCCAAAGCATTGCTTCCTTATCTCTCCAGTTGAGATGCTCTGCAGCCTTTTTTTTTTCCTTGCATCTTCCTTGCGTCTTCCTCTCACTTCAGGTATCAACCAACCCTTCCAAGACACTATTCTTTCCCTACATTGGGTTTAGTACAGAATGAGTTACATGAAAACAGAATTTGTTTTGTTTTGAAAGCAGAGAATTATAATTAACCTATAGGAGACCCATCAGAATGTGCTGATAATGCACAAGGTATGAGATGCCCCAAGAAGGGCATTTGAAAGGCATTGTGGAAGAAGAGGGTGAGTTCTCACCTCTCTGTGCTTACAAGGAGCCTGGCTTTGGGGAGCTGCTTAAAGCCCCAGTTATTTGGCTATAGTAGAGGGAGTATAAGGCATGTTATTTTGCTTCTTTCAGCCTATTTTTGTGCAGAGGAAATGGGGAGGGAAAGCAAGTCTTTCCACTCACTCTGTACACCTGCCTGATAATCTCCTATCCCTCTGCCTCTTGCCATGGAAAACAGGAAACTGTTTTTATGTCAGCATGCCAACTGGACCCCCAGAGTCAAACACGGACCCATCAGACATAGCCAGGAGCTTCTCTCAGAAAGATGCCCCCAATACCTCCCCAGCAGGGCGTGAGCACCGGGGAGGCAGTGGAGATGAAAGAAGGGGTCAGCGAATAGCCTCCAGTCTAGCCCTCAGGGATGTGGGCATGATCTTCCGGACCATTGAGCAGCTTACACTAAAACTCAACAGGCTTAAGGTAAGAGGGAATGCTTGGGCACCTCCATAAGGCTTTTCCTTTTGGACCCCAGCAGACTCACAACCACTGTCTTTCTCTAAGGGATCAGTGGGTAGAAGGTGTCTGAGCAGTATCATTTACCCCACCCCACCACAAACATTTCTTTTAGGACATGGAGACAGCCCACCGGGAGCTGCTAAAGTCCTTGGGGGCAGAGTCATCTGGTAGTACAACACCTGTAGGTGGCCTCAACACAGAGGCAGTTAGGTGGACCGAGAGCTCACCTTCACCCCCAGCCAAGGAGCCCTTCCCTTCATACTCCAAGGACAGACATGAGCAGGGACCAGGCCCTGAAGCTGGTGAGTAAAGCCAATTTCCCCATCTTCCCCAAGGTGTGGCCCTGGCTGAGAAATAGCACTAGGTGGAAAGAAAACATTTAGGATGTACGCAAAGAACAGAGAGATGAAGGGCAGAGGACTCTAATTTCTCTTTTGGAAATAGATAGCCAGTTCGTTCCCAGAGCTACAGACCATGATGTAGGAAATAACATTAGTGAATCTGTGTGTTGCTCTTTGCCATGGACATAAGTCTGAAAAATGTGAGATTCACAGCCTGATGTCCAAAAGTGACAGCAGAGATGTTCCCTCCCCATTTGATGTCCAAGCAGAGAACCTGGGAACTTCATTGGGGCTGTCTGTCAAGGAGACGGAGTAGGACTGCTGCTTGTGAAGCGTGGACAAGGCTGAAGAGGCTGCACCTTATGATTCCTGGGATCTCTAGAGTTGTCTGTAGTGACAAACATGTCTCTGTCATAGGCTTCTCTACCCATTCCAACTCCTCTTTCTTTTCCTTTCCACTTTATTCTGCAGGCTCTGACAGCCTAGAGGACAGTCCAGCCGACACAGCCATCTCACTGGGACTTTAATCATGGAAACCCCTAAGACTTCCTGGCTCGTCGCCTCCTCAGGGACTGCCCTAGGGCAGGGAGCACAGGAGGGAAGACCCCATGCCTCCTTCCTTTAGGGAGGACTGGAACCTAAGCCAGGTCTGAGGGGGAGCCAGATGTCTGGCTCTACGCATGTTGCTTCTTCCATTCAAATCTCAGTCAAGTTTGCTGTCCTCTTCCCCTCACTAGAGCGTTGAGTCTCCTCTGTGCATGCTGATTGCATCTGAGAGGCCCCCTTTCCTTCCTTGAACACGTGTGTATACACATGTGTATATGTGTATATACCTTGCAGACTTGACTATCACATCTGTACGTTTGAGCGAGAGATGGAGTCGTCTGTATAAATGCACTTTCTCCACCCCTATCCCTTTCCTCATAGGATCCCAAGGCAGGGAGTTTAGGCATCTCTACTCCCTCCCCTTTGCCATTTTGGTTTTCTATAAATATGTATGTATTGTTTGTGCGTCTTTGCTCTTGTACATAACTTTACTCTTAGGCCTCTGCTCCTGAGATGGGGTGGGGAAAGACTGGAGGCAGCTCTGAATGGGAGTGCCGGGGGTAGAGGGAGACCTCATTCAGTATATACTAGTAAATAACCTCTTCCCCAATCCCTAACTTAGCTCTGAGATGAGGGAATGGGCCAGGGCTCCTGAGGAAGAGCCAGGCTAGATTATCCCACATTCCTGTAGGCATGTGAGGGAAGCAGAATGTTCCCCTCTGTGAGAAACTGTGAGAAACAGGGCTCCCAGCTTCTTCAGATTCCTCCCAGCTCCAAAGACCCTGGTACTTGTTGCCTATTGCTCTCTCTCCCCTCCCAGTATTTCTTACCTGCTCTCCCAGAGCCAAGGAGAGCTTCTTTGGAGATCTGGTGTTAAACCAGCCAAATGTTGAATCCCTTACCCCATCTCTATTCATTCCCACACCTACAAAGGAAACCGGTGCATTAGGAATAGAGCTGAAAACTGAGTCCCACAGGCAGGGGGCATTGAGAGCTAGAACCCCTGCTATGCTCAGAACCTGTCCCTGGAAGGCATCTTCTCATTAGTCCCCAATAATAGCTGTCCTTCCCTTAAAGATTAATAGAATATACACACTGTGCTAGGTGTATATATATATACATAATATATATATAATATAAATATATATAATATATAAAATATAGATATGGAAATGACTGCTGTTAAAAATGATGTATAATCTTTTATTTTCCTTTTATGGTTAAGATTTTTTTTTTAAGAAAACTTAAATATTCTTCAGCTGTGGTGGTGTGTGATTCTTGGAGTAGGCTTTTCCTGGGAGGGCACTGGGGAGGGCCTCACCAACAGGACCTCCTACCCAAATGCCTCTTCTTAAATCTCCATTTTCATCTAAGAGCCTCATATAAAGGTGCTAATAGATCTGGGTCTTACACACACACAGCTCATAATGTGCACAGGCAAACCCAAAAATCAGTATATATTTCAATACTTTAAGGAGCTAAGGTTTAGGTTTGAAATGCAGATTGAAGCCTCTCAAAATGTTCTAGATAGGATTCATCACCCTGAGACCAGCCTGGTGAGGAGCTTAGAAAACCACAGAGAGTGAACTCAATAAAATGATCTACCCGTGAGCATGTAATAAGCATCACCCCAAACCCTGGCTCTGTGCTGGGTCCTGGCCCTCTCTCTCCCTGCTATCAGACAAGATAGAAGAAGCTAAACTGGCTGGTCTTGACTTTCACTGTGAGGGGAATGATTAGCTTGGGCTGTAATAATTGGAGGAAGGCTTCATAAAAGAGAACTTGAGATGGGCTACAGTCACTGAAATTTACATTGTGCTTTTAAGCTGGTAAAGCATTTTACAGACATTATCTCATGTGAGCCTTGGCTACTACAAATAGGAATCCCATTTTACAGAAGATGAAGTTGAAATTCAGATTTAATCCAGGGTCACACACAAATAGTGAATGACAGGTCCAGGACATGCTGCTTCCTGGCCCGGGGCTCTTTCTATACCATGCTAAAGAGAAGGTTGGAGAGGTGAGTAGCCTTGAACACCTAGCTTGAGAGATGGACCTGGGTCCTATACACAGTGCAGAACGGGGCACATGACATGTAAAGTGTTTTAAACAAATTCACATGCCTGCAGAGCCCTGAACTTGGGAGTCAGGTTTTAGTCTTAGTTCCACTAATTTACTACTTCTCTCTTTGGCTCTTAGAAAGGGAATTGTTCTAAATGGGCTCTGAGCCACCTCCTATCTCCAAAGATCCACGATTCTATAAAATAGAGAAGAGCCTCAAAGGACTACTAAATTGAGATGCCCAAAGAGGATGAAAGGGAGGGTGGGGAGCATTGCTCACAGAGGCTGTGACTTAAGCAAAGTTGTGGAACTGTTAGACTGATCAGAGCAGAAGCATATTAGGGAGCAGTGGAAATAAGGTTGGCCAAGTGGGTGGGTCCAGGTATTAAAGTCTGGCACTGTCCATATACAACCAGGAGTAAATGCATTCATAGAATGGAGCATAGGAGCAAAACTGGGGGACTGCCATCCTGGACACAGTGGCAGGCCGCATAAAGCTTCTTGTCTAAGGAAGAATTTTAAGAATTGTCAGCATGGAGAGTTGGGAGATGGCTCAACAGTCTATAGGGAAGTTGCATGGGAAGAACTTTCATCATTCCATAGAACTGCAGCTTATTCAGGCTGGCAGATACACCCATCCCCAATGCTTCCTAGGGATTAATCCCAGGCCTGAGCTTTGGGGTGGTACTTGATGAAGATACCCTGCTGATCACTATAGGGCTTTGCTCAGTTTTATTGGGAGAAGAGGCACACAGATTCTATGTAATCCACCTCAATGGTTCTAGATGTCAGTACAGGAAGAAGCACAGTCCTCTTGTACAAGAGTAGAAGAACTGAAAAGGAAAGAGCAGGGAGAGGGGAGGCTGGGACAGACATTGCCAGGTGGATTCAACCTCTAGAGGTGTAGAACCCAGATAGCTAGGTGGGGACCCTCCGTAATATAGCTTTGGCTTCTCGTTCTCTCTCTTATTATACATTCTGGCATTTGGGCCCAACTGCCCAACTTGTTGTTCACTGTATGTGGCAGTGCCCCTGCCTCTCTCCCTGTTGTCATGCCTGTCATGCTCTTCCTCCTCACCCCCACTTTGTTGAATCCTTGGCTTCCTTCAGAGCATAGCTCAGGTGCTGCCTTTAGGGCTCCTTTCTGGATCCCCCAGCTTGGGTGCCACCTCCTACCAGATAGCTTTCTTGATCTCCCCAGTTGTTAGTGGGCTTTACCTCCAGAATATATCTAATTCCTCTTCCATGTGACAGCCCCTCAGATTTTTGAAAACCATCATGTCTTCATGTCTGTTATCACGTCCCCTCTTAAATTTTCTCTTCCGAGCTACACATCCCCAAAGTCTTCAGTTAATCCTCTTCTGGCATGGTGGTTTTACTGATAATACTGAGACCCAGTCATGTCTGGGTATTACCCCAATACCCTCTCCCCTCAAAAAAGAAAAAGTACATGTTTAGTTTTTGTATATTCTTACCTGTGCACCTTTTGTTTTGCCCTGGTAGAATGCCCTCCCTAAGAGCAGGGTCAGTTTTGTTTTCCTTTTCTTTTTTTTTCTAGTCCAATAAGTTTATTTTTGAAAATGTACACAAAAATGTTGAACCATTTCATGCATCTTCAGCAGCTGGGGCATCTCCACCCTTGGTGTTCCTGGTATATATCACTTGTGCTCTGTGTTTGGAAACCAGCTTAATCAGACCTTTACTAAGCAGTTCCTGGAGGGCTGCTCAGGCTAGAGAACCCCGGATCTTCAGTCTCTCTGAGACTACTGCAGGGGTGATAAGTTTATAGTTGGGGACCTCCTTGCAGAGTTTGTCATATGTTGCTTTGTCAAACAGAACCAAATTGTTGAGCTTGTCTCGAACTTTTCCCATGGACCACTTCTTCTTAGCCTTGCCCCCTGACTTGTTCATGGGATCTTTGTCCTTCTTGGCCGACTTGCTGGCATCTTTCTTCTTCTTATCATCCTTGGGAGGCATGGTCAGGCTTCAGGTACTCCCGCTGCTGCCACCTCCGAGGTAAGATGTTGGACAAAAAGGCCAGTTTCGTTTTCCTATCCCTGGGACAATGGCTGGCACATCGTAGGTACTCAGTGATAAGTACTTGTTGAATTGTTGAGTCAGGCAGAAGAAGGTGACTTTAAGATGGAGCCTTTCCTGGTTGTGAATCACTTTTCTTCTGAGACTTCACTCCCAAGCAGGGTATTCAAATTCCTAGACTCCTTTTCTCTGAGCCCTGTCAGCAAAGCCTTCATAAATAAAGATGCTAGAGCTTTTGGCCCTATAACCCAAAGATCAGCAATCTATGCATCATGGCTTGTGGAATGAAGGCTTATCCTGTGAGCAGAAGTAAACATTTCTGTGTTCAGGGATAGGATAGGAGCAGACAGTATGGGCTGTGTTCTGAATCAGACTGGGAGAGTCCATAGGGATCATCTGTCCATAGAATCTCAGAGGTCTGTTCCAGCCTAAACCTGAACAGGAATCCCAGCAACATCATGGCTAGCCTCCGATTGAGAATTCTCACAGTTTTATGAGGCAGCTCATTGTTTGGACATTTCTAATTGTTGGGAAGTTTTTCTTTGTTCTCTGGGGCCAAGCAGAATATATCTAATTTCTCTCCCATGTGACACTCCCTTCAAGTCCTTAAAGACAGCTATCATATCCCCCTTAGATTTTCTCTTCCAAGCTACCCCCAGAGCTTTCCACTAATCCTCATGTAGCATGGTTTGCATCTTCTCATATATTTTACAGATGAGCTGAACCCCATAGATATCTAAGTCCTACCCCAAGTCCTACTGTGCTATATGCCTCTCTGGTCCCAGAATAATAGGTAAGTCCATAATGAAGTGCTTGGAGATCCTCAGAAGCAAAGGTACAAGAGGACTTTATTATTAACCTAGAGATGATTTGGGGTGTTAATCCTTAACCCCTGAAAGAGTTCAGGGGCCAGAGAGAGATATGCCTTCTTCATCTCTTTTAGTCTTGAGTTCTCGAGGAAGCATCAAATCCTGGATCATGTTGTAGGTCTCACATTGTGGGGGAAAAGAATTTTTCTGATAGAGAAATGGGAGGAGAAAAGATGCTGGTTAAACCTCAGTTCAGTATATTTCCCAGGAGTGAAGCCCTGTAGTAAGGGAATAGTGGAATTTGTTTGTGGAAGACACCATTTCATTTTTAAAAGTGAGTAGAAATGGGCCAATCCTGCAGCAAAGATAAGGGAAGCTAGGTCACTGGAAGGACTTCTTGACATGAATTGGGAGACCTTGAACCATGAGTAGTATCTCCTTTCTTGGGGGTTGGGAAAAAAAAAGAGCGATGGGCCTCAGTAAACTAAAGACCAAGCATAGGGTCCTCGTAAGGGGAAATGATTCATGCTCACCCCCAGCATAAGCTTTAGCAGTCCTGATGGGCCCTTTGTTGGGGTCTTAGGCTTGGTGTGCTTTACTTGGTATTGGACAGCACTGAGGAAGCCTCTCAGGCCCGTTTCTGTGATTCGGTTCCCTAAAGGCATAAACGAGAACTCAACACTGCCTCACTCGCTAATTGCAAACCACCCAGATTATTCATGGAAGCTGACTCCAGATGAGAATCAGGAGTGGTGGGGAGTGGGGAAGAAAGGATTTTTTTGTCCCTCTCGGTGATGAAAGGGCTTTGAGGTGTCTGAGAAAGATGTTGAACCTCTTTAAGAGTCAGGAGAGCTGGATATACTTACGAATAAGATTGAGGTGCATAAGAACTTTGTTTCCTGGCAAGAAAACCTTCCCATCTTTATGCTCTGCCTGCTCTAGAAGAGGATTGAGGATCTCAGTGGGCTCAGAGATTATCTGTTCAGACAGGAGGCAAAAAACAGGATTCTCAAGCAGTCTTTTTCACCCATTCTGATTGCCCTTTCTGGGCAGTTTCATCCTTGGTGCTGCTGGAGAGAACTAGAGGAAGAGAAAGTTATGGGGCCCTGTCCTTGGGAAGTTCAGATTCTACTGCAATTCTGTTGCACACATCCAGAATCCAGGAGGTTAATTACCTTAATCTAGCTAGGCAGGATACCTAGCCTTTCAAAACAGCTTTGCATATCAGAAATGGGAAGGCTAGGGGGAGTCAGAGCTGATAAAGGAAGTCAGTTCAGAAATACTTCCTGAAATTGGCAGAGGTGATAAGGAGGTGAATTAGAAAAGGGGATAGAAAAAAAGTGAGGCATTTAGGAGGGAGGCATCAGGTAGCTAGGGCTCTTTCCTAGGCCTTCACTCCTGTGAATAGCCAGAGACAGACAATGACATGCTCTCTCTCCGAAACCAAGGGCTGAGTTTGGATTGTGTTAGAGGATGGGGAAGGGATTGCATTCTGGTCTTCAAATAGAATTAGTGGGATGATGGAGATCACTTCCATCTTTGTCCACAGAGCATAGTTAGAGATAAATAGCCAACAATGAAGAATACTGGTGAAAGGGTAGGAAGATTGAAACTGAAATTAGGGGGGTTGTGTCGAAGGAGAAAATGGGAAAGTGGCTGGTGGCTAGTCATCTTCTCTGCAGAAGGCATAAGTGAGAGAAAATGGAGAGGGTTGCAGGGTGGAGACTAGTTAGTTGGAGAAAACAGACTGATACGTGCTGAGGGGAAGAAGGGAGGGGAGTTTTGACTGAGCCGTGGGGTTTCAGCTGGCCAAGTGCCAAAGGATGACCAGGCACTATTTATATTCCTCCCTCTCCCCAATAATAGTAAGCAGTTAGCAAACCTTTTTTTGAATCACTTCAGACTCAGCAAGTGTACCTCTCTTCTCCTTGGGCCCCGTCTTGGCCCCCTTTCCCCGACCAGGCTTCTGTTCTGGGATGGTTACCTCTGATAGGTGGGGAGAGGGGGTCAGAGGTGAAGTCCTAGATCCTTGAAAGCCACCCCTGCCCCTTTGAGAAGACGAGGGGACTTAGAAGTGTCAGACTAGGTCTGGTGGAGACTGAGCTAGGTATAGTTGAGAGAGCAATGAAGTCTAGGCCCGGCAGAGCTGTTAAATCATGGGACTTCATAACTTATCAGTTTCCCACTTTGTAGGGAATGATACCAGATGTTCTAACATCTAGCATGTGTGGAGCTGATTGAGCCCTGACCACACGGGAGGAGAGCCTCCCACCCTTCCTTAAGGAGGTGAGATCCTAATGAAGGCACCAGACCCCAAGCATCCTGTATCCCAGGGAGAATGAACAGGATACTCACTCCCTTTAGAAGGCTTGGAGGAATCTTCTTTCTTTTGGGCATTCTGTGTGGGGGATGTCCCAGACACAGGTTTCTCCTCTTTCTTGGCTACTTCCTGCAGCAGTCGGGGTTGATAATAATAAAAGTTCACATTTACACAGCACTTTTAAGACTTAAGAACCACTTTACTCAGGACAGCCCTGGGAGGGAGGTAGCATAAATTTTATCATCCCCATTTTTAGAGATGAGGAAACTGGGTCAGAAGTGAGAAACCTTGCTCAGGATTACATTGCTATCAAATGCTAGAGTCAGGCCTCCAACTCAGGTCTCTACTGACTAGTTCAACAGTCTTTCCTCCTACATCAGGAGTTTCCATCCTTTTTTAGGCCCTTTACTCAGCTTTTAGTAAACATTCCAATACTTCTTATTCAATAGGAAATGAAATAGATTCTAGGGCTTAACAGTGCTCATGCACATAAGAAACAAAGGTAGATGAGTTTTCATACGACAATAGTTGATTAGAAAATAGCCCGTGCAAGCCCTTGACTAGCTTTGTACCCTTCCTGGGTAGGGGTAAGAGTGCCCCAGCTTGGGAACCCCTAACCAAACCCTGATACTGGGAGGCTTCTTAGTTCCCCAGAGTCTGGGACACCCTAACTGCTGATGCCTCTGAAACTCTCTTGAAGTTCTAGGCTTTTGCCGGGACCAGGGTAGGGGACTAGGCCAAACTGCTACCTTCTCAAATCCAGTCCCTTGGGACGGACAGACAGACATACAAACAGGCACAATTAGGAAACATCCTTCTTGTCCTCCCTAGTCCATGTCCACCCATCATGAGAGACCTTCTCCTTCTTCTTGCTCAATGCGGCTTTAGTGGTCTTGGGTCCCTGAAGTTTGTCAATGGCCCCAGCACTACCGCCCCCTAGCAGAGGCCTGTCTCGTTCTCCATGGCGGGAGGAAGTGGGCTGTGGGAAGGGGCAGAAAGGCATTTGGTACCCCTTAATCTACTCAGGGAAGAGGTAGCCTCCTTCCTGGGAGATCTATAAAATGTTACATCTATAACCGTTAGATCTATAAAATGCTTTGAGATCCTTTGGCTGAAGACAGGAGCAGGGTGGGGGCACAGCTAAGATTTCTAGAAGAGGAAGAAATCTTAAGAGATCAGCTAGTTCCTTATTGTACAGATGAAGAAACTGAGGCCTGGGGGTTGGGGGGAGAGGTGGAGAATGGAGGGAGATGCCTAAGGTCAAAGAGTAGTAGATAAAATCAAAGTCAGCTCTTCAGAGCTAGATGAGACAGGAACCAAGGCATTTTAATGGGGTCTAGTTAGGGACTCTGAAATACTGAAGGGGGATGTGGGGGAGATGCATAAAAAGGGGAACTAAAAGCACAAAAGCTTGGATGAAGGTTTAAGGGCACAGAAAACTTCCAAGGAAAAGGCAAAATCACATCAGAGTATGAGGGAGAAGGCCCCCTGTTTGAGGCCACCCTGCCCACAGGCTAAGGGAGACCCTGAACGGACGGACTTGGAGATTCTCCACCTGTCCGCATCCCTCACCGATGCCTTTATCGTTTTTGTTCGGTCCTGAGCCCCCTTTTCAAGCATGAGTCGCCGGCGTTCCACCACCTCTGTGTGCGTTAGTTCAAAAGGCTGCAGTACCTGAGGTAGGAGGCAGGTGGTGGGAAGGTCAGGGCTCCTCTGGCACCCAACACATCCCCCCCAGGATGAGAGGCCTGCTTCTACCCACCTCAGCTATCTTCAGTGCGCCCTGGTCCTGGATGCGATTGTGGGCCAGAGACAACCAAAGCAGGGAGCGGTTTAGCCGCAGGCCCTGGGGTGAGGAGAAAAGAGCTGAAAGGGCCTCAAGGCAGTCCCCCTCCCTGGCCTGGGGGTTCACCTCTACTTTCCAGGCCCCGCAACCTCCCTCCCTCCACCTCCTGTCTTGTTTCCCATCATGTTCTGGCCCTGCTCCTTCCAGAACTCTTGACTCTACTTCCCATTGTCCTTTCTTCCTTCCCTCTGGTCCTCAGGACCCTGTAGCTCTTTCCCACCCTACTCAGTCCTATGGTTCTTTTTTCATGGCTCTATATAAGCCTATTCTCCTTCACTGAACCCTTTTCCAGTCTCCTCCAGTACTCTAGTCTCTGTTTCCCACACTCTGAAGCCCTTCCTTTCTAGCTCCAGTGGTCATTGCCTTCAGCCCTGTCCCCTCCTGCCCTTCCCAGCTCCATAAGACCCTTGAATCCCCTGACCTCTAGACCCCTGCCTACACCTATGACATAAGCCCCTTTTCTCCCCTCCCCATAGCTCTTCTCTCCAGTCTCCGGGTTCCCTCCTCCTGTCTCCATTCCTTGTAGCCCACCAATGACCCCGCCTCTCACGTCTGCTATGTAGCCAGCGCCCTTATCTCCAATATGGTTGTAGCCCAGGTTGAGAGAGACGAGAGTTCGGTTGCTGGTATGTAGCATGGACAGTGCCTGGCCCAGGAGTTGTGCACCCTGGTCGTCGATGTTGTTGTTCCTCAGGGACAAGTGTGTGATACTGGTCGGGGGGGAATGTAGAAGGGTGCAGGAAGCCCAGGACCACCAGGATCAGGGACAGAAAGGCCACAGAGGAATGGGCAAGTGGGGTTAGAAGTAAGAAGGCCTCAAATGTCAAGGGATTCATGAGGGAACCTGACTTAGGGAAGTTAAGGGGGTCACAGTGAGAGGAGTTGGGCAACAGAGAGAGAGGTCCCTCAAGGAGTAGACTAAGGCATTTCACTGAAACTCGGAGGAGTGGGAGAGAAGATAAATTAATTAGGCTGAGGCCGTCTGAGGTGATGGAGGACATAGAGAAAGGGTTGTCCCCTCCAGATTAGACAGCCCAGGATGGGGCAGGATCTAAGGAATGGGAGGAAAGGGAAAAGACTCACGTGCTTTCCGGGACCATGAGCCTGTGGTAAGACTGTTCCGCTATTGGATTTCCTTCCAGAGACACCTTCCTGATAAGGGATTGGGGAAATCAGTGAAAGAGAGCAGCTCAGTGAGAGGCAGGAGAGACAAAGTCTGGCACTCCAGATGGGAAGAGGGGAAGGGAATAGAGCAGAAGGAGGAGCCGCTAAGCAGGGTGACTGTGTATTGTAATCCTTGCAAACAACTCGGAAGCGTGTTCATGGGGCGTCCTGGTGGTGGGAGAGCAGGTGTCCAGCATTTTGCTGACTGATTACAACCCTATAGGCACTTCAGTAGTATTAAGCTAAGTATGAGAGGCACGGATTGACCAGTTAGGGCTGAGAATTGTCTAAGCCAACCATGAGATGGGCTCCAAGCCTCTTGGAGCAGATGAAATAACTGAGGTCTGGGGAGATGCCCAAGGTTACACAGGTAGTTAGTGGTGTAGGCAGACTCTGAACCCAGGTCCTCTGATGCTACTGTCCTGGGACAGGAGTGGAATGGTGAGTTAAAGCGGGAGTTCCCTTCCAGCTACTAGAGCAGACTGATTGTCTCTTGGGATTCCCTGGCTACCAGAGACTGGCAGAACTCTAATCTTTATGATTGTGACTCTAGAGCTAAAAAGAACCTTCCAGACTGTCTAGTCCAGCACTTCACTTTATAGATGAGGAAACCTGAGGTCCAGAAAGGTTGAGTGAATTACCCCAAGATCATATGGGTAGAAGGGATTTGAACCCAGCTGATCTGACTCTGAAACATTACTGAGACCACGTTGAAAGTGTAACTGGCTGCCCTGGGATCTGGCCACTGTCAGGGCCTTGTGGATGGTGGTGAGGAAATGCTTCTCTCAGTCTAGCCCTCTGTATGATTTGCTCTGGGACACAGGGTATGAGGGAACTCCAGAAGGAACAAGACAGGAAGCAAATCAGCCCCTCGGCCCCTATTGCTGGAGAGCTGTGCTTTCCAGAGGCTGCTCCTGTCTCCCTCTTCCCCTGGATATTTCTTTCCCTTGAAAGTTTCTCCTCCTCAGCTATTTAAACTTTGCTATTTGGAGGTATGGGGTGGGGGGGGGGGGGGGTAGCTCAGAGCCAGGGTACAGTTAAAATGACCAAGGTGCCCTCCCCTCCTCTCCATCACTGCTGTGTCACCAAGAGAGGCCAATTGTCAGCAACTGGGATGAAAAAGGGCTGGACTGGGAGTCAACAAAAGTAGGTTCAGCCTCCTGTTTTCACACCGACTGTTTCCTCCTTTCTAAAATAAAGGTGTTGGGTGCTGTGATCTTCAGTGCCCCTTCCAGCTCCCACAGCCAACACACGTAGAAGGTTTGGGTTCTGTTTGACACTATCTCAGGTCAGCCTCACTCAGTGAGATCCAGGGGGACTTCCCTGGGTGACTGGGCAGATCTCTTCCCCTTTCCGGGGCCCTGGCTTTCTCCTCCGGATTCAGTGATCTCTAAGGTTTCCCTGGAAGATCTAACATGATCAACTGAGGGTTGGGTATGTTGGCTTCAAGAACTCTTTCAGTTCCATCTATCTTTTTGATGTAAATTTTATGACTCTCCATAGTCATTTAATTTCTTGGATGCCAAATGTGAAGAAACAACTATCCTTAACCTGTAGTTATCAAGAATAATTAATTTAGGGGCAGCTAGGTGGCACAGTGGATATTGAGTGTTGGGCCTGGAATCAGGAAGACCCGACTTCAAATATGACCTCAGACACTTCCTAGTTATGTGACCCTGGGCAAGTCATTTAACCCCAATTGCCTCAAAAAAAAAGTTAAGAATAATTAATTTAAATAAGAGGCTAGCAAATTAACTACTTCTTCTGAGCTTTCCAGGGATGGACTTTCCCTAGCAGCCTTGGAGTGTCTTAGAGTCTCCATCTTCCCCTCTATAGGCTGATGTCCAGTCCCTTTCCCCAGCCGAGGGGGCCTTTCATGTTCACTGTCAGGACTGTTTTGTGGTGCTGGGTCTCAGGTTCAGTAATTCCAGGTACAGCTCTCAAGTCAGGAGACTTGTCTTTGTCTAAGTGATTTGGGGAAAGGTCCTATCACAGATATCTAGCCACCTATACCAGAGCCCATAGGTAATCAGTGATGATCATTTATCAGTTCAGGACTTACCCAGTTTCTCATAGGCCAATGAAGTTGAGTCAACCGAAAATTAGAGTAATAGGAT
Source organism: Pseudochirops cupreus (assembly GCA_028627135.1). Lineage (NCBI taxonomy): Eukaryota > Metazoa > Chordata > Mammalia > Diprotodontia > Pseudocheiridae > Pseudochirops > Pseudochirops cupreus. Next base: position 128,704,218 of record CM053584.1, read on the forward strand.
TGCTAAAGTAATAAAACTATTCTCTCCCTCACATTTTTAAAGAGATTTTTACTGTCTTAAAAAAAGAAAATCTATTAAAAAAAAACAAATTTTTATGTTTTGCTTTCTGTCCTCATGTTCATTTTTTCACTATACTTGGTGAGGCAGAGTGTGTTGTTATTCCCATGTTAACAGATAAGAAACCTAATGCCCAAAGAGGTATCACACATAAACTAGCTTATGCCAGAGCAGGGACTAGAACCAAAATCTCCTGCCTCCACAGTAACAAGGCTGTAGTCTCTCTTCTCTCTCTTAGATCTGTGGATCTTAACCTGGGGTCCATGACCACTCAAGGGACAAAATCTTAGGTAGATTTCAGGGGATATGTGAACTTGGATGGTAAAAAAAAAAATTACATCTTCATTTTCACTAATATCTAATGGGGGAAAAAAAAGCAATTTCCATTATGATTAAAAAGAAAATTCTCACAATAGGTCCAAAGGCTTCACCAGACTGCCATGGTGACTCATGACATAAAAAAAAAGTTTAAGCCCCTGCTCTAGACTTTTGTGGATTTCGTCATCTCCCATTAATTTTTAAGATCATAGATTTAGCACTGGAAGGGACCTTAAACCATCGAATCTGAATCCTTCATTTTACAAATGAGGAAGCTGAGGCCTAGGGAGGTTCAGTGTGCTTATCATTACAATGAGTTGCCATTCTTGTCTGAAAAGAACCAGCCTTAGGGCTTCAGACCGACTCTATAGAAAAGGGAAAGGGAAACTGGTTGGTAGCCGAGAAAGGCAAGACTCCCTGAGATTCCAATCTGGAAAATTCTCAAGCTGAGGGAAGAATAATTGGACCTGGCGCCAAGGGGAGAAAACCCAGAGGCCCATACTTCTACATGGGATAGGAAAACCAAGGAAAGGGACCTTGGGGGTGGATGGAGGCCGAGATCTAGGAGGAAGCTGTATGACTGTCTTCTGTAAACTCCCTTTACCACAGTTGGTATATTCTGTTTCATTTCATCATTTTAGTAAAAATTTTTCAAAACAAAGCAAAAAACTTCCAACATCTCAACTCTCCAAGGCCTCATTTTACTTTGCTATAAAATTGGGGATTGGACTTGAGATTTTGTGATTGTCGGTGTGAAGGCAACAGAGGCTGTGTGTTGGGGTAAAAGGAAGGAGGGATCAAGGAAGAAGCCTGTTCCTTTCAGAGCTAACAGAGCAGGGCATCAAAGATTATTTATTTGGTCCAATTGGGTTTTGCATATGAGGAAACTGGAGCTCAGAGAAGAGTCAGGATTTGAACCCACATCTTAGGGAAGAGGTATGATGGAGAAGTGCTGCCAGCCTCCTATCTGCCCACCAGTTCCCAACCCTCCTCCTTGCCCCATTCCCATCTACTCAAGACCTTGGAGGACAGGACTTCTCCCTGCCCTTTTCTACTTACTTGAGAGTGGAGGCACAAGTAGGAATGAGGGCCATGAAGGTGGTCAAGGTCTCATCGGTCAGCCCCACTTTCCAAAGGCTGAGGTGTAAGTGGAGGACATAGGAAGGCTATCAGTTCAGACATCCAGCAACCTAGGACCCAAGCCTGCTAGTCCCTCATCCCCTACAGGCACAGAATGTCCTTCCAAACCATTCCGATCCATAATTGCCCCAGTTATTCTCGTCCTTGGTTAGCCTTATCCTCACCAGAGTTTCCCATCCCTTTAGTATCTTCCTGAGGATCCCTATATTCCCCTGCCCCTCTCTTAGCCTGTCTCATCTCCTGCCCTTCTCCCCTGTGTCCTCATCCCCTGCCCCTCTCCTAGGCTGTCTCATCTCCTGCCCCTCTCCTATGTCCTCATGCTCCAGTCCTACCCCCCCCCAGTTTCCCTCCTTGTCCCCCAGGAATCGCCCTTTCCTATCAACAACCCTGGGAAGTAGGTGCTATTAGGATCCCTATTTTACAGTTAAGGAAACTGAGGCAAATGGATGTTAAGTGATTTGTCCAGGCTCATATGGCTAGGATTAGAAGCAGGATTAGAACTTGGGTTCTCAGAGTCTGACTTCTTTTTACTCCTGGGATTTACTTTCCCTGTATTCTTCTACACTTCTCCTTTCAGCCCTTTCTTAGGACTTCATCCCCCACCCCCAAATCTCCCTCCTATCCCTGAGGGGGCCCTTCCTTACTTGATAGCCTGTAGCTGGGTGAGGGAGGGCAGACACTTGCTGAAAATACCCAGAATTGGATCTGCCAGTTTCCAACCTGGAGGGACAGAGGAGGCTGAAGCCTGAGTAGGAAGGGTTAAATCCTGGGACAGGGAACAGAGGAGGGAGGCTCACCTCGGATGAAGATTTCCCGGACTGTCTTGGGGTCCTCTTGCTCCAGCTCCACCTGGATGGTGGGCCGGAAGAAGGCATACTTGGTCTCAATCTGGAGGATGCTGTTTTGGCTGCAGGAGGCAGAGACCCGCTGTTCCTCCACTGTGGACATGTGGATAGGGGGTCTTAATTATCCCCTCCCCCCTATCTTGTCCTCCACCCCCATCTCACTCTAGCCTTTTCAGGAATGCTCAAAGGAGATGAGTCTATCAAAGAATCCTAGATTGAGGGCTAAGAGGAACCTTAAAAAACAACTGAGTCCAATCCATTCACAGAGGAGGAAGGCCTCATCTATACATCTCTAGAAATGATCAAAAAAGGTCAGGCCATCCGCCTACCTATGCAAGGTTCATACAAGTAGCAAGCACCCAATCTCCAAGTACTTTATTCCTTGGGGTTCTGAACCCCAGGATGCACAACATTTGGAGATAATAGAGGAAAAAAACTTAGAAGAGTTAAGAAAGAGAGCCTAGGTATACCTATCTCCCAGCCTGCATGGAGCTGAGTGAGCAGGAGAGATGGAGAAATAACAGAGAAAGAGTACTTCTCTTAGTCATCACCATCATCTCTAACATTTATATGGTCTCTGGGCCCCTTGCATTTCCTCTGGGGACTCTCTCCCTGGGCCCCAAGATCAGTCTGATAAGAGAGGCTAGTGAGGCATAGTCAAAATGACCCAGGCCAGTCTGAGGCTGGACCAGCCAGGAGAGTGCTGGGGACGGTGAGATGGTAGGAACTGAGTGGGATCACTCACCCACCAGCTTTTCAGAGGTAGTGATAGAGCGACCATGATTGCGGACAACAACTTTGGGGAAATCTGTGAATCCCGAACGAGTACAGAGTTCAACAAAGTCCTGTTCCAAGATTCCCACGCACTGATACTCTTCTAAGGGAGGAAGGGAGAGAAGGGAGAGGGATTGGCCTCGACCCTATGCGATGGTGCAGTTTGTCCACCAGGAGGGAGCAAAGACCAGGAATCCCGACCACCGGCTCTTGAGTAAACTGGAACACAGATTTGTCTGACCGTTTTTCCCCTGTGGCATTGTTTCTTCATCTCCCTGCCCTATCCTATCCTGGGGAACTTCCTCATCCCCTGTGCCTCTCTTAGTATGTCTCATTCCCTGCCCTTCTCCCATGTCCTCATCCTGCCCCTCTCCTAGTCTGTCTCATCTCCTGCCCTTCTCCCCTGTGTCCTCATCCCCTGCCCCTCTCCTAGTCTGTCTCATCTCCTGCCCTTCTCCCCTGTGTCCTCATCCCCTGCCCCTCTCCTAGTCTGTCTCATCTCCTGCCCCTCTCCTATGTCCTCATCCCATGCCCTCTCTTAGTCTTTCTCATCTTCTACCCTTCTCTTGTTCTGTGTCCTCATCCCTTGCCCCTCTCCCCTCTGTTTCCTCATCCATCACCCCTCTCCTAGTCTGTCTCCTAATCCTCCACTCTTCTAACCCTGTTTCTTCATATTCCACCTCTGTCCCCAAAGATCCCCCCGCCTCCTCATTTCTCCAAAGGGCAAAGAGCTGTGTCATTCTGAGCCCTCTACAATCTCAGAGCCCTGCTCTGGGCAGGGACAATGAGCTGAAGGACAAAGAGCCCTGGAATAGGAGTCAGATGACCTGGTTCTAGTCCTGGTTCTGCCACTCATTTTCTGTGGGAAAGTTATTTCATCAGGCATTTAATGTGGGCATGCTATGCACCTGGCACTGTAGTGTGTAGAGAAGGGAATACAAAGGTAACTAAGACCTCAATCAGTCCAACAGCTTACAGTCTAGTCCAAGAAATAAGACAAAATTCAAATAAATACTCAAAAAGACAGTAGAAAGCAGAATGTAAGGTGCCCTAGGACTCTGCCAGCATTTCCTAGGCCGTACTATACTGTATGTGCTAGAGCACAGCGCTACATATTAGGGGATACAAAAAGTTTAGATACAATGTGACACCTGCCTTTATGGAGTTTACGATTCAGGCTTCTTCCCCTTACTACCTGTATGATTTAAGTAAATAAACAACTTTGCCTTTCTAGTCTGATGTTTCCATATAAAATCAAGGACTTGGACCAGATAGCCTCTAAGAAAAGCCTTTTCCAGCTCTATCAATTCCATATGGGAGTTACAAGGATTGGCCCATCTTAGATTGGGGGTAATCGAGAAAGGCTTCCTGGAAAAGGTGGCATTTGGGTTGAGTCATGAAAGATGGGTGAGATTTGGATCATACTGGAAGGGTGAGAGTTGAAAACAGTGCAGATGTGAGCGGATACATAACTGGGTGGGAGTGCACTAGAAGGATTTGGGAGGCAGTGAAGGAACCAGTGTGGCTGGAAGACAGGATTCATATAAGGCAGTAATGGGAGATGAGGAAGTCACTTAACCTCTCCAGCCTTAGTTTTCTCCATAAGAAATTGAGCCAATGAATAAATGACAGATGATGAATGTGAATGTCTTGAAAAGTTAAAAGTCTTGAACAAATGGAAGATGCTTACAGGTGAGCTTTTAGGCTCTAGAACTGAGGGTTGTTTTGGACCTCACCTAATCCCAATCCCTTTTACAAATGAGTCAGTGAAGGCCTAGAGAAGTTAAGTGAGTTGGTGGAATCTACACAGCATCTATTTAGCCATAAGATTTAGAACTTGAGCCCAGGTTCTTTGAATCCAAATCCACTGCTCTGCCCCCTACACCACACTTCTGGTCAGGAAGCTCTGTGCCTCCCGGTACACTGTTTCCTTCTTCCCTCATTTTCTTCCTCTCCCCTTTTAAGTCATACCTGGATTTTTTGATTCCTCCTCGCACACAGGTGGTAGGACAGGTGGTGCCTTCTCCTTTGGCACCCTCTCGCCTTTCTTCACCATCTTGCCTGAGACATCGGGGGTTTTGGGCACTGGGGAAATGTGGGAGAGGGGAGACGGGGTTGAACTCATCCCTCTTTATCCCTCCTAGGAGTTGAATTCCACGCTGGTCCTAGAGACTTGAGAGTTGTCTCCCTCCCAACCCTCCTTCTCTCCAAATACTGCTATTTCCCAGCTCCTCTCTCATCTCTGTGTGTTGTTGGCTAAGAGAAAAGAGGGACAGCCAATCTACAGTATTCCCCGGCTGAGCTGGAGAGCTCAGTCGAGTCACCTGAAGGGGCTGCAACAAAGCGAGATTGGAAAGGAAGGATGGAGGGGGGCTTAGAGTGGAGGGGGACAGAATGGGGAAGGTCAGTGAAGAAGGGGGGAAGGTTCTGGGAGAAACTGGAGGGGAAATTGGAGGATTCGGCTGGGCGAGGCTGGAGTGGACCTGGTTGGGGGAGGGTGGGGGACAGGAGAAGCCGAATGAGGTTGGAGGGATTGAGGTTGGGGCTGGGGCAGTGGAGGTGGCGGGGTCAGAGAGACTGGGAGAAGCGGGACGGAGGAGTTCCTGAGAATTGGGATTTGGAGGAGGGCCACTCCACGACTCCCGACCTGCACCCCCGGCTCCTGTGCGTCCCTTTTTCTCCAGGACGACGGGACCTGAGCCAGGGAGGGCTGGCTGTCGGGTGGGCGGGCCAGGAGACAACTGCGAGTCGCTCGCGCGGTCTGCAGAGGGCACTGCGGTGCCGGGAGCGCCTGTCGAGCTGCTGTCTCAGAGCGCATGCGTGTCTGTCTGTCTAGGCTTAGGCACCAGACGCAACGAGCACGGGGCTGGCTTGGGTCCCGAGGCAGCGGCGCTGTTGAGTGACAGGGACCTTGGCGACCGTGAAGGGTCCGACCCGTGATGTAGCTCTGAGCATCGATTGATCTCAGATCGATTGATCCAAGTAGGGGCTTGGAGACTCAGCTAATTAAACAGTTAATGAGGTCCCCAGGGGGCTCTGCCTTCGGGCTTCAAGCCCTACCCCCCGCCGGCGCCCCAACCTTTTCAGAGGCCGCGCCCGGGGCCCGCAGCCCTCCCCTTCCCCCGGAGCCCAGTACCATCTCCTCCGAATCAAAGATGCTGAGGACCACGAGAAATCCAACAACTTTATTTACAGACACAGGACAGGGTTCCCCATCGGGGAATCCCGGAGGTGGGGGAGCAGTAACAGAGCAGGAGAATAACCCTGGCGTCCTGCCGTCTAGTCCCCCAAAGTCGATAGCGGTTGTTGCCCTAACTCTCCTGGGACCCAGGAATCCTGGCTCCCAGCTCCTTTTCTCCTCAGCCATCCGAGGGCTGCCTCCAAGGTGGGGGGATGGGGAGAGGTTTCAGAACCCGTGCATCCCCGGACCTCTTTCGCTCCAGAAATGGTTTACCCCCTGATAACCCAAGAGGTACGGAGGGGAAGGTGTGTGCTACACGTTAGGTCCTTCCTCAGTTTCTGGCCTGGCCATGGGGGGCGTGGGGCCATCTCTGAATGCCCCCGCATCCCTTCAACGGTCCTGTCTCAGCCTTGGGGGTGAGGGTGGGTGTCGGACTGGGGGCAAGTCATAGTGTCCCGGAATGTGGCTGTTCTTAGGGGAGTCATAATGGCCTGGGGGAGGACCTGGTGGGATGGGGGGCAGCATGCCCCCAGCGACGAAGTCTGGCGAAAGGAGAAGAAGCAAGGGTAGTGTATGAGAGTTCTGTAGTCTGGTCCCCCCTAATCAATTTTCATCATCCTCTCACTCTTCTTTCTATTCCTTTCTCTTTTCTCCTCCCTCCTGGTCCCGGTCTAGGTCATCTGGATAGCTTATACTGGCCCCAGAGACGGACACACACACACACACACACACACACACACACACACACACACACACACACACACACATACACACCCCACAAACAATTTCCCCTCTTTACCCCGTCTTCACCCCAGTAAATACTTTTGGTGGAACCATAAAAATCTCCGAGTAACTTCTCACGGTCTTTTTTTTCCGGTCTCTCCCCACCCCGCGACTTGATCCTAGGGTAGACCCAGCCTGGCTCCGGACTCATAACAGTTCTCACCAGGGGCTGGCGGGTTCGGCTGTTCATAGGTGCCACTGTCCCTCTGGCTGTCAGGACTTCGAAGTCTTTGACTCTTCCGGGCCTGGGGCATATGCCTACGAAGTGAGCTGGGCTCTCCCAGGGCCTCAGCTGCAGCACACGAGGGACCTTTCATTTCCATGTAACTGCCCTCGCTGGTGGGGCCCAGCAGGCTGGGCAAGTCCCGGATGGTTGCATAGGGGTTCTCGCTGCACAGGGAGCTTATGCTGGCCCTTAATCCCTCTTCTGGGATGGGCCCTGGGGGAGGGGGAGTAAAATCAGGGCTCAGTGGAGGTACCCTTCCCCCACTCCCCATCATGCTGCCCCCTCCCCCAAGCCTTTTCAGTTTTCAGATCAGCCCATGTCCTTTTGTCCATCTGCTAAGTGACTCCATCCTACCCACCTCCTTCTCCCACTGCATGTACCTTTAGCATAGAGGTGTCCTAGCCCATTGCCAGAACTGTAGCTGTAACGATCCAATAGGCCTCTCCCTGGGGAAAGGGACAGACCCACTGTCAAGGCCCTGCTTAGAATGTCATAGGAATATCATAGGATTGAGAACTGGAAAAGACCTTAGAGATCATTGCTATCCAACTTCTCTTCCTTTTACAGATGAGGAAACTGAGGCCTGAAGGAAGTTACTTTTCCCTAGGATGCAATAAAGCTAGGATCTTCACCTGACTCAGGTCTTCACCTCCACCCATCCCACCACCATGGGGAAGGATACCTACACTCATCTCCTTCAGAAGGTCCTAGACATACAGACACCCTCATTCATACTGACAGAATCCCATGGTCTCAGAATAGGATGCTTTTCCCACATACACCCTTCCTTCTTCCCTACTTAGTACCCAGGTATACAAAATCCTATACCCCTTTCCCGATGCCCAGGGGGGAGCTCCTTGTGATGCTTCCAGTCAGCAGGCAGTGTGGCATGGCTGTCTTGCCCATAAGCACCGGGGCGTTCTGGGGCCTGGAGGCTAGCAAAAAGCTGAGTGCCTGGCACCTGGGAAGGTGGTGAATTCAGCATTATGAGAATAAAAGTAACCAGACAGCAAAGTTAGGAAGGAGTCTCTGAGGTCACCTTGTCTAACTTATACATTAACAGACTTAATGTAACATCTGGGACGAGTGGTACTCAAAGATACCCATGGCCCATTTCCCTCTGGGGCTCCAGGTAAAGAAAAGCATTGGGCAATCAGAGCTGTCCAAGTACTTCTGTCCATTGCTCCTGGTTCTACTGCTGGACCAAGCAAAACATATAATCCCTCTTCTACATAACAGATCTTCAGAGTCTTTTTCAGGCTGACCACCCCTAGTTCCTTCAACTTATCCAATTCTGCCACCAGCCTAGTCTCTCTCCTTTGAAACTGCTCCTCTTCTCCAGCCTTCCCCAAATCCCAAACCTAATGATGCCTTCCTCCCATTCCCAACTCCCTTTCCCCAGGTACTGACCTTGTTAGGGGGCGGGGGAGTGGGAGAGCACTGGGACAGTGTGTGGTAGCTGGGGTTGGAGTAATAGTGACTGTAGCTTGGCGGGACATCTGGACAAGAGAGAAGATCCAAGGTAGGGACAGGGTCAGAACTCAGGTAGGGGGGTGAGGTAGCATCTGGGGTAGGGAGGGGGCCCCTTCCCTGGGGATGGGGCAGAGGAAAAAATGAGATTGGTGCCTCTTAGGACAGAAGACAAGCAGCCATATGGGACAAATTCCAAGAACCCATGGTCCAGCCTCTCATGCATCCTGCTCACTCTGCCTTTGCATTTCATATGTAAAGAACAGCTTAATCCAGAGAGGGTCATGAGAGTCAGAGAATGTGAGAGTTGGAAGGGATCTTTAAGATCATTGGTCTAAATTTCATCCCCCATTTTGCACATGAGGAAACAGACTCGGAGAATAGAAGTAATCCATACAAGTCACCCAGTAAGATTATGGCCAAGACAGGACTTGAACCCAGGTCTCCTAAGCCCAGAGGCTAGTCTTTGTGCTCTCTTTTAGGCTTCCTCCACACTCAGGACTTCTCACATCCTCCTGTGTCCCTCCCCCCCATTCCTAACCCTCACCTGGAATGACATATTCAGAGCCATCCAGACGCCCACTGCTGTAGGCTACAGCCAGGTGCTGGTGTGCTTTGCCTTTCTGCCAGTGTCTGTAGCCAATGAACAGTGCCACCAGGGCCACAACGAGGGCCCCCAGCACTGCAATGCCAATCACTGCACCCAGTGAGTCATAGGTCACTGGCAGGGTGGGCACCATGGTGAAGGGTTGATCATGGGTCCCTAGGTAGGAAAGGAGAGGAAGCAATAAGAGGGGACACTCTGTGTACTGCTACAGAAGAGCAGACTTTCCTTGAGAACAGGGACTTGTCATCTTTTTGCTTTGTAATCCCAGCCCCTAATTGTGCCTGACAATTAGGTATTGAATTGAATTGGAGAGACCACCACCCATCCCCAACTTTGCCCTGGGTGAGAATTGGAAGGCTACCCTGAATGACTCACCAATTTTGCAGGGGGCACCACTGTGTCCCGGTGGACATATACAAGCCCCTGTTTCAGCCTGGCACTGTCCCTCAGGGCCACACTGGCACAGCTGGGAGCAGTTAGCTCCAAACATGCCTGGAGGGCAACCTAAAAGGATAAACAAAGGGAGGGGTCAGAGGGATGCAAAGAAATGGGGGCCAGGAACACTTGTGCACTCCTCCAAGAAGAAAGACTATGTCTTTAATTTCTAGGAGCAGTTCTTTGAGTTCCTCATTATCTTTCTGGATTAAACATGGCTTATTTAGCAGGGTCATATGGACACATCCCAAAGCATGTTCACACTTTCTCATCTGATGAAGCACAGTTTGGCTCAGAAGGAACTACTCTTAGAGCAAGAAGACCTGGTGTCAAATCTGCTTTGACATTTTTTAGTTTAGTGACTTTAAGTAATCCAGCCCCTAAGGTTCAGCCTCCTCCTCAGTAGGTTGGCACTGATAATGCTCTCACTATTTGTGTTATAGCGTTGGAAAGAAAGTGCTTTGGAAACTGTAATGAGCTGTAGAAACATCATGGCTCATGAAAACATCTTGGAATTATGCAAAGAAAGTGGACTAAATTGTCCATATCCAGAGATTCCTCTACTAGGCTAATACCCCAAGTCGGTCATTGAGAAAAAAGAAAAAAAAAGTCTCCACATATCCCAAAATATTTAAAGCAGCACTTTTTGTGATAGCAAAGAACTGGAAACAAAATACATGCCCATCAATTGGGGAATGGCTAAGAAAATTGTGATATGTGAATGTAATGAAATGTTATTGTACCATAAGAAATGATAAGGATAACCAATACAGAGAAATATAGAAAGAGCTACATGAACTTATTCAGAATGAAGCAAAGACAAAACAAACAAACCACAGTGTGCACAATGATTACAATAATATGCCGTATTTCACCCCATAATTGTCACAGATTTTCTACCAAATTTTTTTGCAGAAAAGTGGAGTGTGACCATTATGTGAAGCTTTAAAAATTGTGCTGGAATTATTTGTCTTTTAGTTTCCACCAGTCTCAAACCAACTTTTCACTCACTGAAAACTCTTTCCACAGTTCTGTTTCCATGCTGTTCAGTGAACACAATCACTTTCAGCTTGAAGCCTGCAGAATAGTTTTTATATATACTCATAATCAGAAAGAAATGCTTCTCACATTAATGTATCCCTGGCAGGTATCATGTGACTTATTCATGGTAATTTCACCTGCCTGTTCCGCTTGTGCCTATGGCTCTTCATTGGGCTGAGTAACAAATACCGTTAGTACTGAGCTACAGAGCTACAGAGAAATAGAAGCTACAGAAGACGTCTGTAGCTCTTTCCATACTTCTCTGTATTGATCGTCCTCATCATTTCTTATGGTACAGTAATATTTCACTACATTCACATATCACAATTTTCTTAGCCATTCCCCAATGGATGGGGAATAGTGTTTACCACTCTAAACAAACCACACAAGTTGGCTTTTGGAAATATATTGACAATGCACATACTAATAAGAGAAAAATTGATAAAAATAAACCAAGACAAGTGAGTGGGATCAGCTCATTGATATAGTGGAAAAAATGTCTGGTTTGGATTTAAAAGATCGGGGTTTGAAACTCAGCTGTTTCATTGAAAATACCTGTGTGACTTTGGAAAAGTCACTTAATGTTTCTCAGCCTGATTTTTGCTAATAATTCTGAGCTCAAGGTTTGAAATGCCGGAGAAATAAATGCATATCACCACTCGTGAATACGTTGCTATTCTGTTAACCTTTTAAGCAACATGACAAACACAATTATACCATGTGATGATTATGTGATGAAAGGTTATAAAGCAAGTTTTGGACTGAAAAAATCAGGGCACAAAACAAAATAGGGTACACAGAAAAAACAACCACAAAACAGTCAAGAGTGAATGTTGCAAAATTACAAAAAACGAGCATGGTTCCAAGGAATAGATAAGGGAAGACATCCCATTCTATCTCATTGCAAAGGCAGGAGGTCCTTGGGTGGTACATAACACATATTTTTCAATGTATTCATCAGTTTTGCTGAAGTTGTTTGTCATATGGGATGGTTCTTTGGGAGGGAGAGGGGAAAAGTACTGGGGGACATTTGGGAGATGTTTAAAAAACATCACTTAGCACACTGCTCGCCTTCTAAATGGGTATGGGAAGGGCTTGAGAGTTTGAAAACCTAGATCTAAAAAAAGAATGTTAAAAATAAATGTTTTTAAAAAGAAAAAAAAATGAGCCACGATTATTTGACCATGACAAGTGCCCTGAGAGGGCAAACAGGGCAGACGTAGGGTCCTTCAGACTGAACATTGAGACCAGGTGACCCAAATTCCTCGTTTTATGGACGAGGAAAATAAGACCTGGAGAGGACAAGTGGCTTGCGGGAGGTCACACAGCAAGTCTGTGGCAGAGGCAGTGTCACCCTCAGGCCTCTCGACTCTCAGTTTACTGCTGCCTCCTCTTCCTCATTCTTTTGGTCATTTGATCCATCGCCCATTGGACTCCACGCCCTAATAATCCTTGTTATTGATTGAATAATCCATGATATTGATGACTGTGTAATCCGCATGCATTCTTTTTGTACCGTCATATCATCAGTTTCCTCTACTGGTTGGTTTCAGGGTCTCCCCTGGACTGGATTAGGACTTAGCTTGGAAGCAGAGATGTAGATGCAATGATGTCTCCAAAATTACCTCCCTACCTTCATTAATCATCCCCCCATCACCAATAATCACCATCACAGCTGGCATTTACATAGTACTTAAAAGTTTACAAAATGCTTTACACATATTATCACATTTGATTCATCCTGTTGGTACCTTCAGAGCAGAGGTGTCCAGTCCAGCCTGGTGGGCAGATGCAGTTTCCTTCCTGGGGTTGGCAGTGCCCACCATGGTGGCATTGGCAGGGAAGAGCACAGTTTTTCCCCCAGTACCCCAATGGGCATGCTAGAAGGGAAAAAAGGAACCAATTCAATGAAGACCAGGCTCAGGAATCTGAGTCACACCATTCCTTCCATTGGGTCCCCTCCATTGGATTTGGTTCACTGTTTCTGTGTGGCCTTTGACGAAGGCCCTGAAGAGGGTTCTTTTCTCTGTTCTTCTCCTACCCTTGACTCTTACTCACGCTGGGAACAATCGGGACCAGTCCACCCAGCATGGCAGTGGCAGCTTCCATCAATGGGGTTGCAGGAGGAGTGGTTGGAACATTTGCAGGGAACGCAGCGTTTGCCATATCGACCAGGCTGGCAGGCTAGTGGGAAATAATGGAAAGACAAAGGTTATGGTTGGAGACAAAAATATATCCTCCTTCTTAGTGCCCTCTGTATTCTATGTCTCCCTTCTTCCTCTCTCCCTCTCTGCTGTTGCTTCAGTCAACATTTTGACAAGGGTAGTAGTGGGGAACCAGACTCCTGCTATCCTGCAAGAGTCCACTGGTTGGTTCAGAAATAGCTGTCATCTCAGTAGACTCCTGATCCCTTTGCTTTTCTCTCTCTCTCTCTCTCTCTCTCTCTCTCTCTCTCTCTCTCTTTCTCTCTTTCTCCCTCTCTCTCTTTCTGGATTAAGTGACTTGCCCAGAGTCACACAGCTAGTGAGTGTCTGAGACCAGACTTGAACTCAGGTCCTCCTGACTCCAGGGGTAGTATTCTATCCATTGTGCCACCTAGGTGCCCCATGCTTCTCTCTCTTACTGGCTCCCCCCTCATCCCATACATCAATTTTCACTAGTCCAAACCAGAGACCTACAGAAATCTCTCCCTCTTCTGAATTCCTACAGTGCTTACAGATCAATATGAATCTTTGAGGTTATCTCATCCATCCTCCATACAGATGAGCAAAAATCAGGCTGAGAAGCATTAAGTTATTTTTCCAAAGTGACACAGGTATTTTCAGTGAAACAGGTGAGGTTCAAACCCAGATCTTTTAAATCCAAACCAGACATTGTTTCCACTCTATCTGATTCCACTCACTTCTCTTGGTTTGTTGCTGTCAATTTTTCTCTTATTTATTCCTTATTTTCTGATTTGGAGTCAGAAAACATGAGTTTAAACCCACCTCTGTGTGAATAGGAGTGAGTTACTTTCCTTCAGGCCTAGTCTCCTTATTAATAACACTTGGCATTCTATAGCACTTTGGGGTTCACAAGTCCCTTTAAATACATTATCTCACTGGAGCCTTACAAAAACCCTTGGAGGCATGTAGTACAAACATCATCACTCCAATTTTACAGATGAGAAAACTGAGGCTCAGAGAGGTTGCAATTTGCCCTTGATCACGCAGTATGTCACAGGCAGGATTTGAACTGTGGTCTTCTCACTAAGTCAAACTCTATAGCTCCACCACTGGTTGCTAACTCAAATAGAAAGAGGGCCACTCATCCTCCCTAAGTAAGTGGGCCATAGGTTGACTTCACTTTAAAGTGCAAAGTTAAATGTTTTATTGTATGTCTTATCGTATCTTTGTTTCTTTTTTTATTTTATCTTTATTTATATTTTATTGTAGCTTTATTTTATTAAATATTTCTCAATTACATTTAAATCTCATTCGAGAGTGTTGGGTCAGACATCTAGAACTACATCATGCTTCCTCATGTACAATTAGACAGCTGGACACCAGATGGAGAGATTATGCCTTAGAAGGCATTGTCCAGCTAAGATTTTAGGAGTTTACAGAGCTGGAAAAAAAGTCTCCAAAGGATGAGGGCAAAGTATGTTCTCCCTCCTCACCTCCATCTCTTTGTTCCCTGATTTCTTTCACATTTATATCAAATCCCACATTCTTCCCTAGTGCCTTTCCTCTGAGATCACTTTCTACCTGCTCTGTATATACCTTACATGTACATAGTCACCCTGTTGGAATGTGAGCTCCATGAGGGCAGGGACGGTTTTCTGCCTTTCTTTGTATCCTGAGTACTTAGCATCACATCTAGAATGTAGTAAGCACTTCATAAATGTTTGTTGACTGAGTGACTGATTGAATATCTAGATGGGAGAAAAGGAAGGGGTGGGGAAATAAGGAGAATAACTCACTTCTCTGGCAAGAAGGACCACGGTATCCAGGTACACAGATGCAGCTCCCGTTCTCAGGTATGCAGGTCCCCCCATTTTTGCAGGTACAGGAGTTATTGCAGTGGGGTCCCCAGAAACCCTCAGGGCATGGAAGGTCACAGTGGACTCCTGTGGACCCAGCAAAGGGTGTACAGGTTGAAAGGGATCCTTCTACCTAGAGGGGACCAATCCCCTTCAGCTTTGGGGTGGAACATGGAGGCGGGAGCCCTGTGCCCTGGCAGAGGGGGGGCAGGAGAGGGGACTGGACAGAGTCATTGATTTCCAAGGATTTTCTCCAAGATCCCCAGCTGGATGGCCTGGATATTTGACTTGCTCACCAGTCCATCCAGGTCGGCATTGGCAATGGCCATGAATAGGGTCACAGCCATCTGCATGTTTGCAATCACAGTGACTGGCACAGCCTGGTCCAAACTGCCCCTTCTTAAGGAAAAAAAAGGAAGGTCAAGTCAGCAAGGGAGGGCTCAGTTAGCAAGGAATAGGGCTTAACAGTATCACCCTCCTAGACCTTTCCTTACCACTGGCACTCACCAGGCAGGGAAGCTGGCATCTATCACCACGCCAGCCAGGGGTGCAGGAGCAGGCTCCTGTCTGTGGACTACAGGCAGCCCCATGGGCACACTGGCAGCTGGCATTGCAGCTAAATCCCCAGGTGCCATCAGGGCAAGGCACAGAGCAGTCACCTTTCTGCCATCCTGAAGGAAGAGAGTGTTCCTAAGGACTAATGACCTTTCCCCTTCTCATTCTTTTCTTATGAAGGACTCTAGGGACTGAGTCCCATTAGAACTCTCAACCCAGGATGGTTTCCTAGAGTTCCCCCCCACTCAGTCATACCATCTAAGCCTGAGCCCCACCCTACGACTTCTGCCTCCCTTCCTTCTTCCCCTCCAGGGCTTCCCCCTTCTTAGAACTCTTCCAGTCCAGGCCTGGATTCTAACTCCCTAGAACCCAATCCCATCCCAAATCTCAAACCCAGTTCTAGTTCTGACTTCAGGCCTCAGTCCCACTCCCATGGCTCTACCTTTGACCTCCTAGCCATACCCCTCCCCTGTCTATCCTCAGGCCCAGACCCACCCAAAGGTCTTTACAGACCTTCCTTGCAGTTGCAGGAACCATCAATTGGGGAGCAGCTGAGGGCGTGCACACAGGAACAGCTCTGGGAGCAGTTGACCCCGAATGTGTCCAGAGGGCAGAGGCTGGAACAGTGGGGACCCTGGCAGAGCCCAGTCCAGAGATCAATGAGAGAGGAGTAGAGCACCTTGTCCACACAGTACTCCTCCCCCACCTTAGTCCCTCAAAGTGGGAAGGGGGGGGGGGGGCAGTCAGTCAACAGTGTGTTCCTTTCCTGCCAAATCAGAGAGCAGGTCTGCCTCTAGGAGGAGGAGCATAGGCTAGCCCAGGGATGCCAGAGTCAAACGGGACCAAAAAGCTATGGGGCTGGAAACTAGATTCTTGAATCTTCTAGGATATGGAAATGGAATTTCTCCTTCCTCTCTCTCTCCCTAGAGACTGTAAGGGTGGGATTCCCTGGATGTCCTAGGGGTAGAGCAGCTGGAAATAGGAACAAGGGGGAATGAAGGGACTCTGGGCTCCCTGAATCTTTTGGAGGGGAAGACAAGCTCCAGAAGATGGGGTTCAAGGTCGTTATATCTCCCGAAACAAAGCAGTTAGGAGGTGGGGGGGGAGATAAGGCCTCTAGGGTCCCTGTCTCCCCTGTTTGTGAGGCACAGTCAATAGGAACAGGGCAGTGGGTTGGGTAGATCCTGTTGGTTCACTCACTGTGTAGCCAGGGGGACAAAGGCAGTGGCCACTTTCTGCCTGGCAGGTGCCTCCATGGAGGCAGAGGCAAGGTTCTCGACAGCCAGGCCCATGGGTGCCGGGGGGACAGCTTTCGTTGCAATGCAGACCAGCCCATCCCGGCCTGCAGGAGCACTCCCCGCTCATGGGATGGCAGCTGTGAACAGAGCAGGAGGAACCAAGAGTCTTCCAGGAGGTCCAGCACAGGAAGCTGAGATTCTCCCCGTTCTCTAACCCTGTTCCCATTGGCCCGGGGAGCCTGGTCCTAGGCTCTTTCGGTGAAGAAGGGGGCCAGCCCAAGGTCGGGGAGCCAGGGAGGTCCCCAGGGCGAAGACAGGCAGGTGTCGCCTCCTTTCTTCCTTTCCTCTAGTACTTCCCCCTTCTTGGACCGCCCCCCACCCCCATCCTCTCATGCCTACCCTGAGATTCCCCAACCTGAGGCTATGCTCTGCGTGACAGGTACAGGACGCCTCGCATGTGAGACCGTAGCTACCCTCTGGGCAGAGGCGCTCGGTGCAGCGATCCCCAGTGAAGCCGTGCTCGCACAGACACGCTCCGTCGGCTGAGTAGCAGCGGGCCCCGGGGGCGCAGTCGCAGGTCTCCGCACAATCTTGGCCGAAACGATCCACTGGGCACTCCTCCCGGCACCTAGGCACCTAGCTCAGTGAGGACAGCCTTTCCAGGCTCCGCCCCCACCCACTGCTTGGCCAAGGTTCTGCCCCCGCCCCCGCCCCCGCCCCCGCCCACCAGGCACTCTAGACCCCACCCTCTTCAGACTCAGCCCGTGCTCCGCCCCTTCACCTGTCTCCGATGTATCCTGGAGCACAGTGACACTGCCCTAGGATGGGGTCGCATTGGCCACCGTTATGACAGCGACACTCCTGGGTGCAACCTCTTCCATAGCGGCCTTCTGGGCATGGCAGGGAACAAATGGCTCCCTGAGAGCAACAGGGTAGAGGGTATCATAAAAAGTGCCCAGGAATTCCCAGCTTCCCCAGTGCTAGGAGAAGCCCTATGGAATCCATTTAATTGTTTGGGCAGCCAACAATATTTATGAAACGCCTCCTGTGACCAGGGAGTACTAGGGCTCCCACTGTCTCCACTGTTGCTTCCCAGGAACTGCCCTATCTCTGGCACTCACACACACCCCTCCCAACACACCTCCACAGGAACCTCTCCCTGGCCATAACCTTGACCCCACTGTCCTCCACTGTGAACCCCCCCACTTCTAGTCTCCAGAAGCCCCCTCCAGTATTCTGACAGTCCTCCCCAGGGACTCCCAGGGCTCACTTGCCCCATCCTTCCTACCATCCAGCCTGGGGGGCAGGTGCAGTTCTGGTCAGAGTTGTAGATACCCCCATTTTGACAGGGATGGCTTCTGGGGCAGGAGAAGCCAAATGTGTCCAGATGACAGGGTATCTCACAGCTGTGAAGGTAGAAAAGACCTGGGTCAGTGGGGAGGGAAGAAAGGAGGAGAAGTCTTCACTCCTTCATTCAGCCTGCACTAGAGGGTTTAGTACGAAACAGACCTTTAAAATACCTATGGATAAAATAGCATAATAGAAATGTTGCTGTTTTATACTCCCACCAGGAAGATTGTTAGTTGACAGTAGGGATTCAATTACATTCAGCAAACATTTACTGAGAGACAACGAGGGAATAGGAACTTAGGAGAGGATGTACCGAATTTCTAATCAGAAGACTCCAAATTAATTAGGTAATAAATGGCGAGTCACACACACATTTCTAAAAACTCAACTGTATAACTACAGGATAAGGGAAATATAGTTATAAATGACTCAGATGGGGGGGAAATAGCAAGAGGCTTTTGGCAAACAACTTGAACCAGCAATGTGTTGTAGCAATGTCCAGAAAAGAGGGAGGCAAAAGTTGTGCTAGACTGTCCAGGTTAGACCACCCCTCGATTCACATTGTATTCCATTCTAGTCACCATATTTTAGGGGGGAGTTTAACAACTGAAACTTAACAGCGGCCAGAATGGTGGGGGGATGGGAAGCCGCGTCAGAGGACGTCAACTAAAGGAAATGCCAATAGTTAGCTCAGAGAAAACTTAGGGAACACGATTGCTACCTTCGAGAATGTGGAGGTCTGCCACGCGAGTGACTAAAAAGCGGGGCAAAAAGTTCTGGGCAGAGTTTCCAGAAAGACATATTTTGGCTCAAAATAACAAGAGCCAGCTAGTGGAATGGGCTGCTTCATAAGCTAGTGAGCTCCCAGTTACAGGAAGGGTTCAGAGCCAGGAAGGTCATATCAGGAGCTCCTGCACTGAGAGAGAATGTGGACCATGCAAGGAATTGGTTAGTAGGTCCCCTGATCAGCTTATGGGTTCATAGCCTCAAAATTTAGAGCTAGAAGAAGCCTGAGAACTCATTAAGTCCTCTTCCATCATTTTACAGATGAGGAAACAAGTTCAGAGGTAAAGTGAATTACCCAAGGTCAGAAAGACAGTAAAGTGGTAGAGCTGAGATTCAAACCCTGATACCCTGAGTCTACATTCAATGCCCCATTCACTGACCAGCAAAGCCTCTTATGGAGCTCAAAGGCAGATAAATCTGTTTAGGACTTTTGGGAGCATCTCCCTATGGAGCCCATGGATCTACCCATTAATCAGCTACGGACATGCTCCTGGGAACACAAGGCTGAGGCTTGGGCTTGTCCATAACCTCCACAGGGGTATGGACACCTTGTTGAAAAGATTAAGGACAACTTCTGATTAAGTCTCAGTGACTGGGGCTGCCCCCCTCCCACCCCCCAGCCAATGAACTGGCTAAATCCCTTCCAACTCTCACTACTATAATTCTATGTGTGTGTATGTGTGTTGATACATGTCTTTATGGCCATATTTGTGCATTGTCTTTGTGTAAATGTCCATGTGAGTAGGTACGTCCCTCTAGGTTTATGCAATGTGTGTCCCAGCTCCCAAGCCATTACCTGGGTCCAGTGCTATTGGCAGGGCAGTGACAGGCCCCTGTCTGGAAGTCACAGGAGGCTGCATGACAATGGCATTGGGCCAGGCAGGCAGGGCCATAGAAACCAGGTGGGCAGGGCTGGAAGCATCGAGGAGGCTGGAAGCCGGGAGGGCAGACACAAGCTCCAGTCTTGGGGTCACAAGTGCTGTTGTTGCCACATTCACAGAAATGTTCACAGTTTTTGCCCCACAACTGCAGGGGGCAAGCTGCGGGTGGGGGTAAGGGGTGGAATCATAGGTATAGTCAGTCATTGGGAGATCATACCCTCCCTCACCTGACCTAGGTCTCCCAGTTACTTTCCAATCTTTGTCCCTGCCTGGGCTTCTACTTTCTACTGTAAGCTCTCCATTTCTTTATCTCTTCTTCTTTGTGTTTCTCAGTCTCTCTGTCTCCTCTTTTGTCTCTGCCTTGTTGAGGTTCTCTCTCCCTCCTTCCTTTCCTCCTCTTCTTCCTCCTGTCACCTCTTCTTCTTCTTTCTACTTCTTCTTCGTCTCTCTCTCTCTCTCTCTCTGTCTCTCCTTTATTTCTACTGCTTTGTGTCTCCCTCTTTCTAATCCTTAGTTGCCCAACCCTGCTTTGGGTCCCAGTCCCAACTCCCAGATTTTCCTCACAATCCCCATCCATCACCCCATTCTCCACTTTCTGAATCTCCCTGGTGTTCTTCCATGATAGAGAGGGGTTCTGGGAGGGTATGGACAAGAGAAGGCACAACTGGGGATACTCACAGGAAGAACAGTCATCCCCCCTCCATCCGTTCTCACATTGACATCGATCTGGAGCAATGCATCGGCCATGGACACACTCCTGAGAACACAGGGCTGGGGGGCGGGGTAGGGGAGAGAGTGGTGAAGGGGACAGACTTGCTCCTTGTTCCCCAAAGGTACCAAAGCCCAGCCCCACCTCTATCTATTTCAGAAGATCAGAATAACCCATTTCTACTCCACTTTCCTTGTATTAACCTTGTGACATATGTTGAGTAGGCATCTTTATCCCCATTTAACCAATGAAGGAAATGAGCACCAGAGAAGTAACGTATCTTTTACAAAGGCTCACAGCCAGTATGTGTCAGAACCTGGAGAAAGGAGGCCTCCTGACTCCAAGACCTGGGTCATTTCCACTACTACCTCCCATTTCCTAGAACTCAGCCAGCATGGGGCTTAGATGGTTGCAGTATTTCAGGGTAAGAACTTGGAAAGACTCCAGAATTTGGACCTCCCCAGTCTTCCCCTGGCTCCCCAAGCAGTGGTCTAGAGAATACTTTGCTGAACGCTTAGGACAGGGATCGCCACCTTTGGGATCTAGTTTGGGGTCTGACCTTGTTCAAGCTGGGCTTGGGGAGAAAAGGGAGAGTCTTTAGAAAGAGAAGAAGGGTGAAGCTGGAGAAAGAAAAAGCAGGGCAGGGATCCTTTGAGGGGCTGAGGAAAGGGGAGTGAGAGAACTGAGGGAGAGATAGTGCAAAAATGAGGAGAAAGACAGAGAAAGGGAGACAAAGATGGGGACATACAGAAAGAGGCACACCTGGACAAAAACAGATAGGATGTGAAAGAGATACAGAGACAAAGAGACAGAACAAAGACAGAAGGACAATAATAATAACCCATAATTGTAAGCTCTGTAAAGCACTTTCCTCGCAACAACCCAGAGAGGTGGATAGTACAAGTAATATTCCCATTTTACACATGGGAAAATAGAGTGTCAGAGAGGCTAAGCCTCAATGTCATATGTGGCAGAGCCAAGATCTGGCCCTAGGCCATCAAAGGATAGAGAAGGGAAGAGAGAGCGAGAGAGAGAGAGAGAGAGAGAGAGAGAGAGAGAGAGAGACACTAAGAAGGAGGTACGGATGGAGTCAAGCAGAGAGGAAAGAAGGAAGAAGAAGAGGGACAGAGAAAGGTGGAAGGAGGGAGGGAGAGAGAGAGGGTAGGGAGAGACAGAGAGAGGGGGAGGGAAAAAAAGGAAGAGGGAGAAAGGAAGGAAAGAAGGGAGGGAGAGAGAAAGAGAGGAAGAAAGAAAGAAAGAAAGAAAGAAAGAAAGAAAGAAAAAGAAAGAAGGAAGGAAGGAAGGGAGGAAGGAAGGAAGGAATGAAAGAAGGAAGGAAGGAAGAGGGAAAAAGGAAGGAAAGAAGGGAGGGAGAGAGAAAGGGAGGAAGAAAGGGAGGGAGGGAAGGAAGAGAGAGGGAGAAAGCCAGGGAAAGCAAGAAAAAGGAACTAATCTAGAAAAAAAGGATGGTGAGAGAAACAGAAGAACACATACTATGTGCTGGGGAAGGCAGTGGGGCTTAGGGTCAATAAGTTAGGCCCACTGAAGGTCTGGGGCCAAAATTTGCTCACATTCCATAAGTCAATATTTCCCTATTGCCTTGAACCTCCCACCTCCCTGGCCCATTTCTTGCTAAGTCAGCACACGTGGGGATAGTTGGGGGCCAGATGTGGTAGGCAAGGCCAAGATTCTGGGGTGTGTAGGAGGGGGTGGGGTCTGGCTGGACTCACGGACACAAGCTCCACTGCTCTCATAGTAGCCTTGGCAGCACCGCAGGCGCCTCCGGTGATCCACCTTCACTGCCTGGCGATAAGCTGTACGGTACACAATCCTAGGATTGGATCAGGAGGAAGAAAGTGAGGAGAGAGGGGGAAGACCTCCCTGCATCCACAGAATTTGTAGGAGGGGGAAATCCATTCAGACTGCAGTAAGAGCAATTGGGTTTTAATTTGAAGGAGGACGTCTCATGTGTCTGATCCAAGAGATAACAAAAGGGTAAATGAATCAATCTCTCTCTCTCTCTCTCTCTCTCTCTCTTTCTCTCTCTTTCTCTTGGGGCTATTTGGAAACTAGGAGAACTATACTCCCCTTCTCCTAATACCAAAACCACAGACAATGTCAGAGTTGGACCACACACTCATACACATATCCTTCCCCTCCCAGAATCTTTCTGTTATAAGACAGACTGAAAAAGTTCTTTTCCAAAGGCAGACAGTTAGATGATATGACTCCTAAGGTGAAAGTACTACATTTGGTGAAAAAAAAAATCAATAGCAGAAGGACAGGATGGAGAGGAAGATGACTAATAGTTCATGTGATAAAGATCTGACCGTTTTAATGGACTGCAAGTTCCTTATGTCAACATATTGAAAGGTTGTATGGATTTATAATCAGAGGACCCAAGTTTGAATCCTGTCTCTGCCACTTCATTACTTGTGAGACCTTGGGCAAGTCATTTCCCTGGGCCTGTTTCCTCATGCCCTCCTCAAACTGGGAGATGAGATTAGATCAATGAATGAATCGACAAGTATTTCTTAAGTGCCTATTACATGCCAGTCACTCGCGAGGCCTTGTAAGGCCCATTCCAGTCCTGAAGCCGAGGTCTTATGGCCCTCAGATCTGTGCATCTGGCCCCAGTCTCTCTCCTCGGCTCACCAACCACCTGCTAGACTTAGCTCCTAGAAACCCTGTTGGAATCTCAAGCTTGTCACTCTCAAAAAAGAACTCATCATCTTTCCCCTCATTGCGCTCTCTCTTCAAATTCCCTATTCCTGTCAAGAGTAATATCGTTCTTCTGATCACCCAGGACCCCAAACTCAGGAATCTCGGCTCCTCTCTCTTCCACATTGAACACATTTAATTAGTTGCCAAGGCTTGTCCAGTCTATCTCCCTGGCATTTCTCTCATCCAATCCCTTTTCTTCCTATAACCACCACCCTGATTCAGGCCCCCAGTGCCTCTTGTCTGAACCATTAAGATAGCCCCCAGTCTCCCTGCCTCTCCCACCCATCCTCCACACAACGGCCAAAATAACACTCCTAAATCTTAAATATGACTATTCCACTCAATCTCAAAAATCTTCAATGGCTACTTATTACCTGTACAACAAAATATAAACTCCTCAGCCTACTGTTAAAACTTCTTCCAACAGGCAGATTGCAGAAAAACCTGGAAAGACTTGTACAAACTGATGCAAAGTGAAATGAGCAGAACCAGCAAAGCATGATACACAGTATCAGCAACATGGTGTGATGATCAGCTGCGCATGACTCAGCTCTTCTCAGCAACACAATGATCCAGACAAGAACAAAGGATTCATGATGGAAAATGACATCCACACCCATATAATGAACTGATAAACTTTGAATGCAGGTTAAAGAATGCTTTCTTTCACTTTATCTTTTTCATGTTTTTTTTTATTTTGATCTGTTTCTTCTTTCACAACTGTGACTAATATGGAAATATATTGTACATAATTGCACATATATAACCTAGATCAAATTGCCTACCATTTTAGGAAGAGGGGAGGGAGGGAGAAAAATTTGGAACTCAAAATCTTGTAAAAATTAATGCTATACGCTTTGACCTAGCAATACCACTTCTAGGTCTATATAACAAAGAGATCATACAAATGGCAAAAGGACCCACATGTACAAAAATATTTATAGCAGCTCTTTTTGTGGTGACAAAGCACTGGAAATTGAGGGAATGCCCATCAGTTGGGGAATGGCTGAATAAGTTGTGGTACATGAATGTAATGGAATATTATTGTGCTATAAGAAATGATAAGCAGTCAGACTTCAGAAAACCATGAAAAGACTCAAATGAACTGATGCTGAGTGAAGTGAGCAGAACCAGGAGAATATTGTACACGGTAATAGTCACAATGTGCTATGACTAACTTTGATAGACTTATCTCTTCTTAGCAATGCAAGGATCCAAGACAACTCCAGAGCATGCATAATGAAAAATGCTGTCCACATCTAGAAAAAGAACTATGGAATCTGAATGCAGATGGAAGCATGTCATTTGTTTTTTTTTTCTTTCTTTCTTTCTTCTTTGTTTCTTTCTCATGGTTTCTCCCATTGGTCCTCATTTTTCTTTACAATATGACTAATGTGAAAATAGGTTCAATATGAATGCATATGAAGAGCCTATATCAAATTACATGCCGTCTTGGCGTGGGAGAGGGGGGAGAAAATTTGGAACACAAAATCTTATCTACGTGAATGTTGAAAACTAAAGATAAATAAAGAAATAAAAAACAAATCAGAAAAATGAATGGTAAAATTGTCTTGACATGTAACTGGGAAAAAATAAAATACCACTTAAAAATTTAAAAATATATATAAATTTCCTCACAATCTGCCTCTAACCTACCTTTATAGACTCACTTCACTATATTCTTCTCTTTTTTTGCTTTTTTTTTTTTTGGAAGGGAGAAGGTAGGGCAATTGGGGTTAAGTGACTTGCCCAAGGTCACATGGCTAGTTTTGTGTTAAGTGTCTGAGAAAGAATTTGAGCTCTGGTCCTCCCGACTCCAGGGCCAGGGCTCTATTCACTGTGCCACCTAGCCACCCCACTATATTCTTCTTTTAAGATCTATACACTTCAACTAAAGTGGCCCACTAAATATTTGCCTTGAATTTGGCATTCCATCTCCCACCTCAGGGCTTTTGTATAGGCTGCCTCCATGCCTGGAATGCTTTCCTACTTTAGCTCTTTATCTTAGAATTTTAAGTTTCCTTCAAGGCTCACCTCATTCTTGAAACCTTTATTTCTTCCTACACTGTATTTATCAGTGCTCTCTCCCTCCTCAAATCATCTTGTTTTATGAATTATATCTTCTAATAGAAAGCAAATTTATTGAGAATGGAACTATTTTTTATTTTTGTCCCTATATCCCCATTAGGACCAATACCATCTTAAGAGGATAGGGCTAGGCAATGAGACTTCATTGATAGAAGGGAAATCCCTAGAGGAAACTCCCTCTACAAAGGCAGATCAGCCCCTGCTCTGCAGCTGAGAATCTTAAAGTATTGTTTGGGGGCACTTAAAGGTTAAGTAACTTGCTTGGTCACACAACCAGTGTGTGTCAGAGGCAGGAATTTAAAGCTAGGACTTCCTCTGATGAGGCCAGCCCTCTGTCCATTGGGCTAAGTTTCCACTAGTCTTGCACATTAATAGGTACCTAAATGCTTATCGAATTCAATTGATCACAGAAACCAGGACCAGAAGCAATAGTTAAAAGTGATTATTTGAAGGCAGATTTTGGTTCAATGTGAAGAAAAACTTCCCATCAGCTAGAGCTGTCCCAAAATAGGATGCCTTGCCTTGGCTGGTAGTAAGTTACTGTCCTCAAAGACTTTCAAGCAGTACATGGCCATTGGGTGGGGCTCTAGTACAAAGGATTCTGGTTTAGGTATGAGTTGGACTAGATTAGGGGTTTCTTAATCTTTTTGTCTGAGATGGACCTCTTCAGCTGGCTGAGGAAGCCTATGGACCTCTTCTCAGAATCATGATTTCAAAGAATTAAAGGAAATGCTCAATTTCAGTTAGAGGTTAGTGAAAATAAAAATACAATTAATTTTTTCCCTTCCAAGTTCATAGACTCCTCTGAAATGGGTCCATAGACCCTAGGTTAAGAACCTCTATTATAGGGGTAGCTAGGTGGCTCAGTGAATAGATCACCAGCCCTGGAGTTAGGAGGACCTGAGTTCAAATTTGGCCTCAGATATCTGACACGCTTACTAGCTATGTGACCTTGGGCAAGTCACTTAACCCCAACCACCTTGCCCCCTCCAAAATAAAAAAAAAATTCTTTTTTAAAGATTGCCTCTTATAGAGGATCTCAAAACCCCTTCTGTGCAAAATCTTCTTTGCTCAGAAGGGAGGGCTAGTGTATCAGAGTTGCCCACTGAATACAGTGCTGGGCCTGGGGTATAGAAGACCTGGGTTTAAATCCTGCCTCAGACACTTACTAGCTTTGTGACCCTGGGCAAGTCCCTTAACCTCTGTTTGCCTTCATTTACTTATCTGTAAAATGAGGACAATAATAGCACCTGCCTCCCAGGGTTATTGCAAAGATCAAATGACATAATAATTGTGAAGTACCGAAGAAAATGGCACATAGAAAATGTCATGTAAATGTTAAATACTATTATTCTCAGGGAAAGGGTATGTTATTCTCTTAGGTAGAATGTGAGCCCCTTGAGGGCAGGGATTGTAATACTTTTTTGTCTTTGTATCTCGCACAATGCCTGGCGCTTCATAGGCACTTAATAAGTGATTGCTGGAGCTGCTAGGTGGAGCCAAACTGCACAGAGTGCTGGTCCTGGAGTCAGGAAGACTCATCTGCCAGAGTTTAAATCTGTCCTGAGACACTTACTAGCTTTGTGACCCTGGGCAAGTCACTTAACCCTGTTTGTCTCAGCTTCCTCATTTGTAAGATGATCTGGAAAAGGAAACAGCAAACCACTCCAATGTCTTTGTCAAGAAAACCTACATGGGGTCACAAAGAATCAGACACAAAAGTGATAGCTGATCAAGTGAAGAGGGCAGGAGCAGGGCTGATGCCTCCTCTCCTGGATCCCCAGGGGCTTTCTCCTTGAGGGCTGATCGATTGGGGGAAGTACTTACTTTGGCTGAGGACAGGAATGATCATGACCCCAAGGCTGGTTGCAGGGCTCAGTGGGCAGTTGGGTGTAGGGATGAGAGTAGGATTCCTTCATTGTGGTGGTGTAACTAGGGAGGAAGAAAACAGAGTCAACATGGCATAGCACCCTCAACCAGGGCATCAGAAGACCCCATAACAAGCCAGGGCTCAGTCAATAACTCGGCTGTATAACCCTGGTAAATCACTTCATCCTACTCCCCAATCTGGGCTTTAGTTACTTTATCTTTAAATAGGACTATTAGACTCTCTAAGTAGAACCCATGGTGTTAGATTTAAGGTATGGATTGGACTGTGAGTCAAGGCAATACATACTTCAGGTTACATTTGGGGAGTTTTCTCCAAGCTTAAAAATTATTAAAGCTACCCTAACACCTGAAGTAATTCCCCAGTACTAGGGTGGCCAGGTGGTGCAATGAATAGAGCACTGGCTCTGGAGTCAGGAGGACCTGAGTTCAAATCCAGCCTCAGACACTTAACGCAAAACTAGCCATGTGACCTTGGGCAAGTCACTTAACCCCAATTGCTCTGCCTTCCCCCCTCAAAAAACAAAAAAACAAAAAAAAATTCCCCAGTATTTGAATTAGTTCCATCATGAACATCAGACATCAGAAATAGTTACCCAATCTTAGAGAGAACAAAAGGATAAATGAATCCTCTCTCTACGTATTTGAAAACTTAGGGAACTTCACTCCCCATTTCTCAGTCCCAGAATTACAGATTCAAAGAATTTCATAGTTGGATGGGATGTTTGGGAAGGGGGGTGGAAATCTAATGTCTTAGAGACCTCCCCCAACATCTGGAATACTTAAGGTAGTTTCCCCTCAAAATACTCATATGGAACCATTCTCTTGATATCTGGACTCCACCCTCTCCCTCCCTTGTCCTACCCTTCCAACACATCTGGAATTCATAAGCCAGGCCCAGGTCAAACTTCCAGTCTCATCTCATACTTGGGCATTTGGAGCCAAACTCTGCTCTATGGTCCTTTTTCTTTTTCCTCTTTTCTATCTGTCTTTCCTCTGTCCCTCTCATCACTTACCTCCTTTCCTTCTGTGGCCCCAACTGGGTTATGGCAAATCTTAACAAATCCCCCAGTGCCTCCCGCAGTGACAGAGAGAGGGAGACAGAGACAAGGGTGGTGAGAGAGGGATCCTTAAGGAGATGGAACAGAGACAGGGATGGTGTCAAGGCACTGACAAAATGAGAGATAGAAACAGAGAGACAGAATAAAAAGAAAGACATGGGCAATAATGATGACATACTGGAAAAAGAGATTTGGGAGAGAGGTATAGAGACTGAGAGAAAGGAAAAGAAACAGATTGAGACAGACAGAAATGAGGATAAGGATGGGAACAGAGAATAGGTCAGAGACGGGCGGGAACAGAGGTAAAGCTTCAGAGAAGAGGAAAGAGAGAGAGAGAATGAGAGAGAGAGAGAGAGAATGAGAGAGAAAGAGAGAGAGAGAGAGAGAGAGAGAGAGAGAGAGAGAGAGAGAGAGAATCCAAGATAGGAAGAGAGTAGAAATGAGGAGTAGAGAAAGGGCAGTTGTGAAGGGTCCATGAAGGGAAGGGGTGATAAAGCCAGGAAGAAAAGAGTTCTTTGGTATTGACAATAGCCCAGGATCAGTCAGGGGTCTTCCTCTCTCACCTTTCCCAGTAGCTGCAGACGTTGGGGTCATTAGGGTTGAGAGTGCTGCCCTGTCCCGGCAGGAGGAAGAAGAGAACAGTCAGTGGTGCCAGTGTCCTGGACAGCATGGGGCCACCTGAGGGTCTGGAAACTTCACCGTATGACCTTGGATAAGTCACTTAAAGTCTCTAGACTTCAGTTCCCTCATCTGAAAAATGGGAATAATAATACACTTACAGGATTTATTAACAGTAGAGTCTCATGTGTGTTAGTTTTTATCATTATATGAAAAAAGAAAGGCTAAGGACTGGGGATACTTAACTTAGAAAAGAGAAGGTTTAGGGCAGCGAGGTGGCACCGTGAATAGAGCACTGGCCCTGGAGTCAGGAGGACCTGAATTCAAATCCGACCTTAGGCACTTAACACTAGCTGTGTGACCTTGGGCAAGTCACTTAACACCAATTTCCCTGCCTTCCCCTATCCAAAAAGAAAAGAGAAGGTTTTGGTGTTGGGGGAGGAAGGAGGACGATCCCTACTTCAATTATTTTGGGGACTTTTTTGGCTGCAGAGCACAGAACTAGGAGCAACAAAGGGAAGATGCAGAAAGGATGTTTTAGGCTTTACTTGTGGTATTTAAATAGTAGTTGTCTCATCACTTACTGGATCTATTGTGGCAAGAACACATTCATTGGGCAGGGGATTTGACCAGGAGGATTCTAAAGCTCTCTATCCCCTCTAAGATTCTAGGAGTCTATAATCCTTAATTACTCAAGTTATTTGGAGAGGAGAGGTTCCCCAGGGTTCAAGTTCCAACTTTGAAAATTATTAGCTTTGTGACCTTGGGAAAGTCATTTCTCCCTTGGGGGCCCTGGTTTCCTCATCTGTATAATGGGGGCAATTGGCTAAATGATCTTCACAATCTCTGCCAGCTCTCAATCCTATGAATCCTCCATCCCCTAACCCTCAAAAGGAGCTCGGGCATCTGCTCCTACAGCTTCATCCACTTGGGACCTGGTCCCTGAGATTTAGCCTTCCTAAGTCTCTGTCCATCTCTCCTTTCCCACTGAAGTCACAACTAGAATAAGTGGCAAAACTGAGATTTGAACTCAGGGGAACCTCTCCTCTCCTCTCATGACCTTAAACCTAAAAGGCTTAAGTGCTTAAGGATCACAGAGTTCTAGAATCTCTTATGCCATGAACCCCCTCTCTCCCCGCCACATACACACACACAGCCTCACCCCACACACTGGTGTGGGAAGAGAATCAGGACCCCCAGATGAGGTCGTTGTCTCCCAGCTAAGAAGGGGATCAGTTTAATGAGCTGCTCCTTGACCCGTAGCCCTCCACCCCCGGCCTGGGTTTCAGATTTTGTTCAGTGTTGATATAACTCCTTTCTCCGTACCCCCGAGGCAGTCACATCTGCTTGTAATTTTTTTTTTCTGGGAAGAAAGTGAGATCCCACTTTCAGGCAGCTTATCCCCAAAGAGCATCCCTGGAATGCTGCATGGCCTAATCTCAAAACCCCCTAGTTCCCACCCCCACATACTCCCTGAGAGTCATTAAGGCATTCTTCCTGTCTCCAAGATGGGTCACCCTGGGGCAGCTAGGTAGCACAGTGAATAAAGCACGGCCCGGAGTCAAAAGGACCTCAGACACTTAACACGTACTAGCTGTGTGACCTTGGGCAAATCACTTAACCCCAATTGCCCTGCCTTCCCTCCTCCAAAATGCAAAAAAAAAAAAAAAAAAATGGGTCACCCTCTCCTCTTCCAGCTTCAGACAGCTAGGTGGTGCAATGGGTAGACAGGTCCACTGGACCTGGAGTCAGGAAGACCTCATGTCAATTCTAGCCTCAGACACTGGCTGTGTGACCCTGAGCAAGTCACTTAGCCTCTGCTTGCCTCACTTTCCTCATCTGTCAAGTGGGGATAATAATAGCAACTTCCTCCAAGGGTTGTTGTAAGGATCAAACGAGATAATAATTACAAAATGCATAGCACATGCTTAGCGTGTAGTAAGCACTATAATAGATTAGCGATGCTGCCACTATCCGGCCTCAGACACTTACCAGCCGTGTGGCCTTGGGCAAGTCATTTCATTTCTGTCTGCCTCAGTTTCCTCATCAGCAAACATGGAGCTAATAATACCTACCTCTCAGTGTTGTGTCGATGATTGAATGTGGTATTTGTAAAGCCCTTTCCAGACCTCAAAGCGCTATATTAACTCGCCATTATTACTATTCCTTGAGGTCTCCTGAGAAGAGAAGGTGGCCTCTCCCTAAAGCTGACTCATTCAAGTGTCTCCTACCAGCCTTGGGAAGCCCCTCAGGTTGGTGGGGATGAAAGCTTCTTCCTCTCACTTTTTCTCAGTCCTTTGTTCCAGTTCGTGACACCCCAGCCGTCCTCACAGTCTGACCTCAACCTTTTAACTGCGCTGCCTGTCCCTGATTCCCCTCAGACCAGAGCCCCAGGGTGATGTAGTGGAAAAAGCATTAGACCAGTCATCAAGAGACACAGGTTCAAATCCCAGGTCTGCCCGTTAAATACCGCCTCTCTTTGGGCCTTAGAGTCCTGATATTTAAAGTGAAGGGGTTGACTGACTGGAATGGAATCTAAGGACCCTTTTAGTTCTAACAACCTATGAATCACCGTGCCCTGTAAGCTTTGTGTCCTGTGCATATCTCGCTAGACCTGCTCCCCTCTTGGTTCCATTCTCTCTCTCTCTGTGTCTCTTTTTCTCTCTCTCTCTGTCTCTGTCTCTCTCTGTCTCTCTCCCTCCATCCAGAAGTCACTCACTAGCTCCCTGTGATATTAATCTGAGTGGGATGGGAGGCCAGTTGTGGCATGGGAAGAGCCAGCCTTGTCTGGGGCTAGTGTGTAGAAGTAGGGGATCAGGAATCTGAGGTGGGGAGATGACCAGAATTCCCATGGCCTGAGGCCAGCAGAGCACATAAAAACTGATGGGGGTTAGGGGAAGGGAGTAATGATGCCTGGAAGAGCAACACAGGATACAAAACCTGAAAACAGGAAACTGAGACCAGAGAGGATGTGTGTCAGGGGGAAGACAGCAGCAGCAGCAGCAGCAGCAGTGACAGAACTCTCTCTGCCATGAGATGCTGAGCCCTTGGAACCCTCCTACTGGGCTCTGCTTAGAGCCTACTGTAGCCAGGTGATAAGATGGGGAGGTCTGGGGAGAGAGTTCAAGGATCCAGGATTTGAGAGAAAGAAACAATGGGATCGAAGTGATAAGAATGCAGAATTTTTCAAGGTCCAGGGAGCTCGGTTCAGATTCAGATGCCACCCTCTACTAGCTGTGTGAGCTTGAGCAAGACCTTCAAGGATAGATGAAGATAAACAGACCTGTTCCCCCTACCTCACAGGCTCTTGTGAGGAAAGTGCTATCTACATATAAGCCATCAACAAGGATAGAGATTAGACTCAGGATTTTACTGGTGTAGGGAGCTACCTGGTGGAAAAAACTCTGTCTCCCAATGCAGGGAAATACCTCCGTTGCAATTCATAGTCCTAGAGAGTTGTTGTGGTGCAAGTAGAAGTTAAGTGACTTGCTCAGGGTCATACAGCCATTATGTTTCAGAGATATGACTTGAACCCAATCCTTCTGGTTCTGGGTCCTCCTCTCTATCCAGTATACCTCTTGAGTAATTATTATTAGTATTTATTAATAATTTAAAATGGTACTTATTAATAATATCTGTACTGCTTGTGTCTAAAATAGGAGAGGCGTTTCTCTTTGGCTTGGTGTCCAATGGCTGACCTTATGGTGCAGGGGAGGATACCTCACTCCCTACTAGGGCGAAGGTCAAGATTGGACTGTGGCCTAGCAAATCTGTGCCCCTTCCCCTAACAAAAATCCGGGAATATGCTGGGATATTGAGAGGAGGAAGGGAGACAGGGAGCAAAGAAAGAGGCAGAGGTAGAAGGAGAAAGGAGAGAAGGGTTTTAGTTAGAGCCCCTTTACCCAGCAGATCTGAGAAAATCTTTGGAGTCCCTGCCCATAGCTGCCTGTCTGCCTGCCTGCCTGCCTCTGTCTTTCTGTTATCTCTGTCTCTCTGTTAGTACTTCAGTATCACTCCCTGCCTTTTCCTTTCCCTAATTCTCTCCCTGTCTCTTTCTCCAATTCTCTCTCCTGCCTCACAGCCCCCATCCCAGAGCAGCTGCTCAGTTTGTTTTGAAAATTCCCAGGACCGGAAACTGGCAGGGCCTCCATCCACTCCTTTCCTAGGCCCCTGGGGCCTTTGGGTCAGGCTAGTGCTGGGCCAGGACCAGGGCCATAGGAAAGAATTTTTTGCTAATGGGGCCCTAGAAATAGTTATGGGATAAATAAAAATGTCCTATGATGGAAACAGGGGACCTGAGTATCCCCCAAATGGAACTGTTCCCTAATATTATAGAGCAGTTATAGCCTTGACCTCGGTAGCCACCTCCTACCCAGTCACCTCCAAGCCCCACAGGAATCATTAGATCTAAGCCTTGGGTGAAGGGAGAGGTCAGTGAGTAGGTGGGGCAGCTGCGCTAGGCTGGGCCTTAGTGGGAGTTTGGGAAATTAGTACTCAGTTCAGACAATATTTGTCGAATGAATGACTGAATAAATGAATGAATGAAGGCCCTGGGCCAGAAGGCCAGGAGGTAGAGATGGGTCAGTTTCAAGGCTTTCAGGAAATGTAGAATATTGGGAAAGGGGACTGACCTGAGATCTGAAGAGGTGTGATGGTGCTGAGAAGAAGACATTAGACTTGGTTTCATGACTGTATGACTCTGGACAAGTCACATAAACCCTCAGAACCCCTGTTTCCTCATCCAGAGTTGGCTGGTAACCCAATGGATAAAGTGCTAAGTCTGTAGTCAGGAAGACTTGAGTTCAAATCTAGCCTCAGATACTTACTAGCTGTGTGACCCTGGGGAAGTCACTTAACCCTCTGCCTCGCTTTCCTCATCTGTAAAATGGGGATGATAATAGCACCTCCCTTCTGGGATTATTGTAAAGATCAAATGGGGTATTTGTAAAGCACTTAGCTCAGTGCCTGGCATATAATAGATGCTTAATACATGTTTATTTCCTTTCCTTCCCCATCTATCAAATGGCCAGAGATATTTTAGAGGTAGAAATTATGGGATTTGGTACAATTGGATATGGGAGACTGACAGAGGTCAAAGCAAAGGGTGACTGGGAGGTTTTGGACCTGGTATACTGGGAGGATGGTGATGCCATTCATAGAAATTGAGAAGTTAGAGAGAAGGGCAGGTTTAGAGGAAAAGGTTAAATTCAATTTTAGACATGTTGAAAATTAGGTACTGACAGCCCAGGGTTCAAGGCCAGTCTTGTGTCACTATCTCCCTGTTGGACATCTCCAACTGAGTGTCCAGTAAACATGTGACTCCCTACTATGTGATGTACACATAGTAGGTACATAATAAATACTATTGGATCTGATAGGTAGGATATTGAGGTAGAGAGCTGTCCAACAGGCAACTGGAAATCCTGGACTGGAATTCTGGGAAGAAATTGAGGTTGGCGCTATAGAACAGGGACCCATCTACACAGAAATGATATTTAAAGTCAAGAGATGGGTGAGATCATCAAGGGAGAAAGTGTAGAAAGAAAAAAGGGCCCAAGATAGAATTTTGGAAATATCCCCATTCATTCCTGCCATATTTAATTCTTTGTGTCAAGAAACATCTGAGGAGAAAAGAGGGGTTCTGAGCACCTATAGCTCAACCCCAGACTGTCTTTTAGGAGATCGTCTTTGTCTTCTAATACAAAAAACAATTTACAACGTATATAGGTTTACAAAG
Organism: Pseudochirops cupreus; assembly: GCA_028627135.1. Lineage (NCBI taxonomy): Eukaryota > Metazoa > Chordata > Mammalia > Diprotodontia > Pseudocheiridae > Pseudochirops > Pseudochirops cupreus. The sequence goes on from CM053584.1 coordinate 128,738,750, forward strand.
TCCTTGCTTCACAAAATTTGTGAAAGACGGAGTCTCTCCTAATGAGAATGTAAGTTCCTTGAGGGCAGGGATTGTTTTGCTTTGAGCTCGCTTAACCCTGGGTCTGGAACATAGTAGATACTTTGTTGCTCATGCAAATACTCTTATTCCCATTCTACAAGTGAGGAGTGATTTCTGCTAGGTTACAAAGTAATTTCTACTATGTTACAAAGAGTCAAGATTTGAACCATCTCTCCAAACTCTCCCCCCCCCCAGTCTTCTAACTTTAGAACCATCGCTCTTACCGCCAGGCTGCACTCCAAAATTTTTGTTGTTGTTGGGTCATTTTAGTTGTTTGACTCTTTGTGACCCCATTTGAGATTTTCTTGGCAGAGGTGCTGGAGTGGTTTGCCATTTCCTTCTCCCTACCTACTTATATCTCTGTCTACTTACCCTCCTCACTTGCCGGATCCCCCAAGGTAGGAAAGAGCCTCTGACCTAGATTGCCACTTTTAGTCTCAATTTCAAACACTAAAATGAAAGGGTTAGGCCAAATTCTGGCTCTCCTGGTCTAGATGGGGAAAGGAAATCCTTCTTCTCTTAGACTAATGGACACCTTCTAGAGTTATAGATCACTTTAGTGGGGCACTGAAGAAAGGTACAGTGAAAAGCAAAGGAGACATAAGTTCACTTACTTTCTTGGTCAAATGTGTCTAACCCAGTCTCTGAGGTGTGACCTAGGTACTTCCAGGTACCTACAAACTTACAGCAGAAATGAGGCATCGTGAACAAAAGCAATGATTTTGGAATGAGAGACTTGGAAGACCTGGGTTCCAAATTTGACCTCTAATACTTACTAAGTGGCACAATCAGAGCCTGGAGTCAGAAAGCTCTGAGTTTAACTCTGGACTCACATATATACTTACTAGCTGTATGACCCTGACCAAGTCACTTGACCCCTATTAGCCTCAGTTCCTCATCTGTAAAATGGGGACACACTGGAGAAATAATTCATTTGGACCCCTGTTTTATCCCAATAGGTATTAATCAATTCAATATTTTACATAAACCATGTAGAGATAATTAGATAGATACGTTCTTATAGTGGGTCTTAAGCTTTAATGTAATGTTCATTACTTGTTTACCAAGTTATGAGGCTCATTTGTGCAACCACAAGAATGCTGACAAAGATATTTCCATCTGGTTTTACTCGAATTCCATGTCCAAACCCAACATGGATGGGATGCCTTTATGCTTTGCAAAGTCCCCCAATTTATTTTTGTACCTCTGGGCCATTCTCTCCTCTGTCCCACATGAACAGGTGACCATTTTATGACCACTTGGTGGAGAAGCCCATGCTTCAACCAATCTGTGCTCCCCCCTTAATGTCATTTTTGACTCTCAAGAGCAAAGTCTATCAGCCAATGAGATTCTGTATTTTGCCATGCCTCTTTTGCATATTTGGGTATCAAACCCTATAAGAGCAAGGTGCTGGAAGGAGGGGGCATCTCAGATAGTGAGGAAGGTTTGAGGTCCACTTCATTAGAGGGGAGCATGGATGCTTTAATAAAGCGGCATTGGTTCAGAACTCTGCCTCAGTCTCTTTTACTGTAGATTGGACCATTTTAATCGCCATACCACGTCAATATCTTTGCCAAGAAAACCCCATGGACAAAGTTCGTGGGGTCATGTAGACTCTGACATGACCAAACAACAACAACAATACTTACTCCCTGTGTGGGAAAGTCCCTTCACCTCTGAGCCCTCGGTTTTATCAGCTTATTTTCAATGACTTCTAAAATCTTTTACAACTCAAAATCACGTTCTCTCCAACAAGAGGTATATCAGTGATACCTCCCCAGGGGCATCGGAACACGAATGATTTAGGTGTCTATGATCCCAACAACCCAAGGCAGAAGTGTGATGGAGTCTACTCCAAAGGACTTGGAAGAGTAGATTGTTCAGCTTTCGGTGCGAGCATTTGCACTTTGGAAACCAGCAAAAGCTCCATGTCAGGCAAGTTTATTGCTTTGTTGATCTTCCAGACTTGAGAATGCTAATAATGCAGATTAAATTTGAAAGCGTGACGTGCACATTTTCCCCCTAGAGATCAGGCTGTTACCCATTTACCAGCACAACCCTGATCCAAAAGCACCATGAGCACGGCCGGATTCGGAAGACATAAACTCCAACTTTTGAAACAATGAAACCAAGTATAAACTGCGCCCCCAAGATTCCTGCTCCTTAAGCGGAGTGGGCAGCTTGTACGGGCGGTATGGTAATGTTGCCTGCCCAGCACACAGGGGGTGGGGCTCGCACCGAGAAGGAGCGGACTCAGCTGATTTGCTTCCAAGGCTGCTAGCGATGGGCTGCGTGGGAAGGCAGGGGAGAGGGGGAGGAGATAAGGGAGATCAGTGTGTGGTCCAAAGACAAGGGAGGGATGGGCTGAGGAAAGGTGTGGCCCGAAGCTCTCCGGGCTGGGCCAGGAGCCCCCGGTGGTCAGCCTCATCTCCCCTATGTAGAGAATGGGGGAAAGGATTCAGGCACCTATCCCCCCATTTTAATCTGCACCTTTGTCTTCTTAGCTGGCCGGGGCTTTCTGAGTGTCTCATGTTCCTCCCCTTAAGAAGGAGGGTACCTAGGCATCTGTACCGAGTGTCTCACCCCGAACACCCTCATCGTCTCAATCTACAGTCACCTGAATGTTCGGAAGAGTGGAGAACAGCAGAGAAGTTGTGGGGGGGGGGGGGGGGGGCGGATAGGTTAACTTCTGATTTCCCTGGCCTTAAAACAATTTTGTGGATCACTGCCCTGAAGCTTCCCTCCTCTAGTCTGCTGAAAACACCAGGGTTCCAATCCAGAGGCTTTTTCTAGCTGACTTTGCCACCTTAGACAAGTCTTTTAATACCTCTGGGCCTCAGTATCAATCAGTAAAGAAGCAGTTAGGCGAAAGGATCACTAAATTCTCTTCATTCAAAAAAATCTTTTTGAATCTTAATTTTCTTGATAGATTTTGCTTTATATCCATTTCATTTCTGAACTTACCCTGCCCCTTTCCTTTCCAAATATATCTCTCCTTCTTCCCCTCACGGAGCCATTCCTCACAACAAAAATTGAAAAGAAAAAAAAAAAGCAGTTCTGCAAAGCCAACTAATACATATCCACCCAGTCAAAAGGCACAATATTCCACACTTCAGCTCTCTGACCTTACAAGCTCTTTTGATCTTCCTGTTAGGGGTCTGGCCCCAAGAAACTAGGAATCCCTGCACCTCTCTCCCTCCTTCCTCCAGCCCCTCTCCCTTGAAAGCACTCTGAGATGGAACCCAGAAGTTCAAGTGTCCAGGACTCTGGCTACCGTGCCCCTTTTCAGAGTAGGCTCAAGGCCAAGGAAAGCAGAAGCCATGCACTCCATTCTCTTTGTCTCTCACTCGATAGCTATCTTCCCTTTTCCTCCTGTGCTTCTCCATCTTAATTTCCATGTTCCTTGTATGGGAAAAATACTCAGGCTTTGGGGTCCTGGCATTCCCCAAGTGCTGAGGTTACTTGTTGGGTCATTTGCATATTGATTTGCATGGCCTGAATTTCAGGTCCAATAGTGGGAAGTGTTCCCTGCTCTAGTCAGTAACCCTTCCTTCCCAGCATTCAGTTCCCTCTGGCCTTTCTTGGGTGCCAAAAATGAGGCCCAGAAAGAAGAGAGGAGGAAGGAAGGAGTAAAAGGGCATGGAAGGAAAGGAAGATGGAAAGAGAGAAAGGAGAGAAGAGCAGTGAGAAAGCAGAAGGGGAGAGACTAGGGAGAGAAGAGAGGGGAATCGGGGAATGTGGGAGAAAATAGGGAGGGAGAAAAAGGGAGGGAGGAATAGAGAGAAAATGGAGAACAGGAAGAGAGAAGAGAGGGAAAGAAGAATGGGGAGAAAGAAGGGAAGAGGAGGAAGAGGAGGAGGATGGGGAGAAATAAGGGGAAAAGAAGAATTGGAAGGGAGAGGAGACAGGGATAGAAAGAGGGGAGAAGAATGGGAGGGAGAAGAAGAGAGGGTTGGGGAGAGTGGGGATAGGGAGGGAGTAAGAGGATAAAAAGAAGCAGAGAGGGGGAGCAGTGAGGGGGGAAAGCTACCACAAGAATGTGATCATCGTGGGAAAGAGAATATTTATGGTCAGACAACTGACACTTCTCTCTTTCCCACCTCCAGCAAGAGATCTGGAAATATCTGGGATCCTTGCCAGGGTCCAAGAATCCCCCCAGTTGGAGCCTAGCTAGTCCCCAGATTCCATCACCACCCACCCACCCCAGACTTGCCCCCTAGACGTTGCCTCCTGCTCAGCAACCTTTCCTAATTCTCTCCTGCCCTTGGCCTTTCCAAGCTCCCTCCTTTAGATCCCTCCTTTACCTTCATGGTTCCTCAGAAGTCCCTCCCAGGCCTAGGGGTGAAGACTAGAACAAGACTTTGGGCAGGGAAATCTATTTCAGCTGAGCAGCAATGGGGTTGAAGCCTAGCCTACAGCAGTTAGACAGTTAGACAGTAAGATGAACTTTCTGGTTTCTTTTCCCTGTTCTGAGCCCCAACCCTACTCCTCTGGTTGGCCCCCATCTCTCTTTACGCCTTCATGTCCCACTGGTTCTAATCCCAGGAAAAACTGTTTCTCATTATCCTGAAGATACCTCAACCCCCAAGTTGATCCGGGAACGGAGATGGGGCCACAGACGCTGACAGAGGGAAAGGGAATGGTGGGGGAAGGGAGTGAGGCGCCCCTAGAGAACCTGATCCCCCCCAAGCATTGGGCCACCCTCCAGGAGAGTCACTAAGCCAAGGGAGGGGCAAAACATAAAGTTCTGGGCCCAGGTCTGGCTCGATCCCACCTGCTCCCCACAACCCCCACATATAGAATCTTTGAGGCCTCTGACTAAGGGCATGACTATCTCTGGGCTTCAATCTCCCCCTCTCTCCCCTATTTCTGGATCTCTGGATCTCTCTCCCTTCTCTCTCTCTCACTCTCTCCCTTCTCTTCCTCTCTCTCTCTCTCTCTCTTTCTCTCTCTCTCCCCCCCCCCTTCCCCAAAACTAAAACTCCAAAGGCTCCTTCCCTCACATAGAAAGGTTTATTTGAAGCTTGACTTCAAATGGCCAGCAGTTGGTCTCTCCTATTCTGCCTTCCCCTCAGGTGTACTAACACACACACACACACACACACACACACACACACACACACACACACACACACACACACACACACACACACTTTTGAATTCTCATGGTGTTTTTAGTTAATCCAAGCTTCCGCTCAACTGGGTGGTTTAGTAGAGTACTAGATTTGAAGACCAAAAAAACCTGAGTTCAAAACCCATCTGTGGATCAACCCATAAATGCCAAAGACAAAGTAAAAGGTCAGTGAAACTTGGCTGGATTTGGGGGGATGGAGGAGCGGGTCCAGCCCTCTGCTCCCAGAGCCAGAAGCAGTGGAAGCAGTGGCCCTGCAGCGGCCTCCACATGGCTGCTGCAGAGCTCCCAGCTGGCAGATTGTAGGGGGGGCCAAGCGACCATTCAGAGGCTAAGTGCTCTTGCCTTAACCTGCCTGGATCAGGATCATGGTCTTGGGTTGTGGTCCTGAGGCGTGTGACCAGTGAGCCAAACCTGAGGTGGGGGAGTGTAGAAACAGCGCCCTCCTAATAGCTCCAGCAGCTGCGAAAACCCCAGAAATTTGGGACAAAGCTCTACCCTCTGGAAACAGAGTTCTACTGGGGCAAAGAGCTCAAAAGTCAAGTAATTGAGTGGCAACATGAGCAAGCAAAGGAAGCAAAGCAAGCACAGCAATCCAACTTTAGATTCCTTTTTTGGGGACAAAAAGGATCAAAGCATGGAATGGGAGAAAGACAATACAGTCAGAACTCCCATGCCAAAAGCTTCCAAGAAAAATGTGAACTGGTTACAGGCCATGGAGGAGTTCAAAAAGGATTTTGAAAATCAGGTAAGAGAAGTGGAGGAAAAATTGGGAAGAGAAACGAGAAAGATGCAAGAAAATCATGAAAAGAGAGTCAACAATCTGACTGAAGAAAATAACACCTTAAAAAATAGATTAACTCAAATGGCAAAAGAGACCCACAAAGCCAATGAGGAGAAGAATGCCTTAAAAAGCTGAATTTTCCAGATAGAAAAAGAATTTCAAAAGCTCACTGAAGAGAATCATTACTTCAGAATTAGACTGGAGCAAATGGAAGCTAATGATTTTATGAGAAATCAAGATACTATTAAACAGATCCAAACAAATGAAAAAATAGAAGGCAATGTGAAATATCTCATTGAAAAAACCACCGACCTGGAAAATAGATCCAGGAGAGACAATTTAATAATTATTGGACTACCTGAAAGCCATGATCAAAAAAAGAACCT
>CM053584.1:128745210-128804872 GCA_028627135.1 Pseudochirops cupreus
AGAAACAATTTGAATACTGTGGAAACATAATTAGGATAACCCAGGATCTAGCAGCTTCTACATTAAGGGACCGAAGAGATCAAGGGAGCTAGGATTAAAACCAAGAATCACCTACCCAGTAAAATTGAGTATAATGTTTCAGGAGAAAATATGATAAATTATAAATCTTAAAGCATCCTATCAAGGAATATATAAAGCCAACTAGGTGGCTCAGTGGATAGAGTGCTGGGCCTAGAGTTAGGAAGACCTGAGTTCAAATGTGACCTCATAAACTTACTAGTTGTATGACCCTAGGCAAGTCACTTAAGCTATATTTGCCTCAGTTTCCTTAACTGTAAAATGTGCATAAAAATAGCACTTCCGTCCCAGGGGAATTGTGAGGATCAAAAGAGATATTTGTGAAGCACTTAGCAGTGTCTGGCATGTAGTAAGTGGTGTATAAATATGAGCTATTATGATGATTTATTTACATATATAAGTGATTACTGTTACTTACACTGTCCCCTCCCATCAACCGCTCCCTGTTCTAGATCACAAGCATGAGTCCAACCAGGAACAAAGCAGATTCTGGCCACAAGTACCGGGATAGGAAGTGTGAGTGTGAGCCTCTGGATGGTCAGGAAGCTTTGGGTGGTGACCAGGAGGGGGTGGGCCTCAGCGAGCTCAGCAGCTCAGGAAATAAGAGCTTGAGGGTCCCTGGCTCAAAGTGTTTACTCATCAGGAAATGTGAGAGCTGGGCCTTGGGTGGGCAGAGGGAGACAAGGAAAGACAGAGAATGACCCCACAGCTCTGATCACCACTGGGGCTGGGGAGCAAGTGTAACCTGTTGCTGCAGGAATCTTCTCAACACACACACACACACACACACACACACACACACACACACACACACACACGCACATACATGCACACACACACACACACACACACTCCCCTACTAACTACACACAATCAAAAATATAGTGGCTACTTATTGTCTACAAGATAAAAAAATGAAATTTCTCAGACCTGCTTTCAAAACTTCCCAAAATTTAGGCCCAAACTTTACTGTTGTTCAGTTGTGTCTGATTCTTCGTGACCCCATTTGGGGTTTTCTTGGCAAAGATACTGGAGTGGTTTGTCATTTTCTTCTGCAGTTCATTTTACAGATGAGGAAACTGAGGCAATCAGGGTGAAGTGACTTGCCCAGGATCACCCAGCCAATAAGTGTCTGAAGCCTGATTTAAACTCAAGAAAATGAGTCTTCCTGACTCTAGGCCTGGCACTCAATCCACTGTGCCACTTAGATGCCACTTTATCTCCCATTAAACTCTTGTAGCAACTGGAAACTTCAGCCAGCTCACCTCATTTTCCTGTGTTTGCCTTTTTTATTCTTACCTTTACTCATTAGGTTCCTTCAAATATCCTTAGTCTATATTCTGAAATTATACCTGCCCTTCAAAGTTCAGCTCAAATATGACTTGGTCCATAAAGTCCTTTTCTGATTACCACAGAAGGAAATGCCTGCTCCCTCTGAACTCCCAAAAGCCATTAATATCTACACGACTCATTTCAATTCATCAAACATTTTTTAAGAGTCTACTATGTACAAACCTACGTGTAGTCTCTCAAGGGCCCTCCCTGGGGCCCTCAAGGACCCGGCATTCTACAAGGGCACAGATCTGTATGCTTGATGCTCATTTGAGTCAGGAGAGAGCTTTCACACTTTGGGAAGTCAGGAGAAGGCTTACATAGGGGCAGGCCCCTAAACTAAAGATTGTAGGAAACTTAGAGATCACATTCAGCCTCATTCTTTGGAAGGAACATTCTCTTTAACAGAAAACCACTGGCCCCAGGGAGCCCAGGGAGATGACCTTAGGAGGGTCCTGCTGAGGTGAGGTTAGAGACAGAGGCCCTGGCCTGTGACTCTGTAAGGAGGCAGCTAGGTGGTGCAGTGGATAGAGCACTGGGTTTGGAATCAGGAAGTGTCAGCTTCATGAGTTCAAATCTAGCCTCTAATGCGTATTAGCTGTGTGACCCTGGGCAAGTCACTTAACCCTGTTTGCCTCATTTCATCTATAAAATGAGCTGGAGAAAGAAATGGCAAAACATTCTGGTATCTTTGCCAAGAAAACCCCAATGGGGCCATGAAGAGTTGGACATAACTGATCAACATCTCTCTGAGCCCATCTTTAAGGTGGAGATAATTATATGTTCACTACCTACCTCATTGGATTATGTGAGGAAAGCACTTGATAAGCCTTAAAGCTTCATAGAAATGTAAGCTATTGCTCTGGTAGAAATGTGATGCCTGAGTGAACATTTCCAGTCTTCTCAGGTAAACTGTAAGCCTCCTGAGGGCAAGAACTGTGCTTCATTCATCTTTCTATCTGCTCACCACCTAGCACAATTCTAGGATATGAGAGACGCCTAATCGTATTTGACGATGATGATTTCCACGTGGGGAACTGGAAACAGGCAACTAGAGGAAGAGGTGAGACTAGGGAGTCTCCTGGACTGGAGACAGGGGGGATGGATGCAATGACCTTGGCAGGGTCCTACTACTCTTTCAGTTCCAACTCTTGTCCCAACTGTACTTAAGTACCTCAGGGAGCCAAGTCCTCACCTCAATCCCTATCCTAGTCTTACCCTGGTCTCCAAATTTGTACTGACCCTACTTAGGCCCAAATGGTCACTCCCTTCAGCCCCAATAAATCCCAACTTTTATTACAAAGGAAAGGGAGAAAGTGAAGAATTTAGTGGCTTTCCTATTCGCTCCCCAGTTCACTAGACTAGATAATAGAAGTGAGGAGTTCAACTCCAAGTTCTCTCAACTCCACGGCTGCTATTCAGTCTTCTTTGCTGGGATTGCAAGAGGTCAGGCTGAAGTTAGTACTTCCCAACGATTGTAAAGGACTGATGTCTCCTTTGGCCTGACCCCGGAACCCCTGGCTGCCCAGCCTTGCCAGAGGAATGTCAGATATCTGAACTTCAAATTCCTTTGTTGTGACTGGTCAATAGTGAGGTGGGGAAGGAACAGCGTTGAGTCATCTGGAACTGAGTCACCTGAGGGTCACTCCCGCAACCCCCCCCCCCACCTTTCCATCCTACTAGATCCTTATTGTGCAGCCCCCAATGCCTTCCCCACAAACTTCCAGGACCAGGAATGGCACGCTTGACTACGCATGTGAGGTCTGGCCCAGGGATAGGAAGAGTGAAGACTGATGCATAGGGAGAGGGAAGAGAAAGGACCCAGGAGGTCCCAAGACACCCTCGACCCCTCCCCTTTATTTCTCTTCATCTTTTGTCCCTTTGTCTATCTCACTGATATCTCATTAGGCGTCATTCTCTACAGCTCTTTGTGCCCCACCCCCTAGACCCCCATCTGTGTTTCTCTTTCTTATTTTTATACTTGATTTTTCTTTCTGGGCTCTTTCTGCACCCTGTCTCTTTTATCTTCACTTCCCTTTTTGGACTTTCTTGGTCACCCTGCCTATCCTCTCTCTGTATTGTTTTTCACTTCTCTTATCTCAGTCTTCTCACTCTCTGTCCTCTTTGTTTCCCTCCCCCAGTTTGTCTTTCCTCTATTTGCATTCTTTTTGTCAGTTTCTCTATGTGCTCTTTTTATCTTTCTTTTTCTGGGCTCTATCTATTTTTCTCTCTTTCTTACTTTCTTTTGTCTCTGTGTGTCTCTCTTTGTTTTTGCCCCCTCTCTGCTGTCTCTCTCATTCTGTTTCCTCTCTGGGCTCTCTCTCTGCCTTCTCTGCTTCTTTGAATTTTCTCCTGTCTCTGTCACCTCCTCTGGTATTTCTCTCTCTCTCTCTGTCTGTCTCTCTGTCTCTGTCTCTCTCTGTCTTTCTGTCTCTCTGTCTCCTCTCCAGTTCCCATCATCCTATTTATCTCTCTGCCTCTCTGCACTCTTTTTCTATCTCTGTCTCTGTCTCTCTCTCTCTGTCTCTCTCCTCTCCAGTTCCTATTTATCTCTCTGCCTCTCAGCACTCTCTTTCTTCTGTCTCTTTCTGTTCTCTCTCTCCTTGCACGCACTTTCTCTGTCTCCTCTCTGACCTGTCTCTGCCTCTCTACTTCTCTCCATTCTTTAAGCCTCTTCTCTCTGCCTTCTTTCTGCCCCATCTCTTATTTTACTGCCCTCCCAACCGAGCCCCAAGCCTTGTCTCTTTCCTTTTTAATTCTCTTAATTCTTCATTTTGTGCCAGAGGCTAGGAGCTGACCAGACTCACTAATGAGAACTAAGCAGCTAATGGTTGCCAGGATAGTCTCTCCAAGATAACCTATGCTAACTTCACTTGAAGTCTTGGGTCTTAACCCCTGAGGTAGGTGAGATTTTGTTAAGGGCAGAATTTCAATTTCCATGGCAGGTGAGTGGAGAAGAAATTAGGAAGTGGGACCTTGCTGGCACTCAAATTTTATAAATCAGTGGCTTCAGCTGAAGGCCCTGCCTACCCTAAATCTAGCCTTCCTAATGTTCCTATCCTCCCACTCCCACCCCACCCCACCCCACATCAGGCCTCAGTCTCTATGCCCTACAGACTGGGAGGGTGTGGGGAAAACAAGAGCACAAGGCTCTGTCTGACTCCAGGTTTCCGATTGGTGGACAGAGCTGTCTGGGATGGAGAAAGTTTCCTTTTCTGGGAGAGTCTGATATGAGAGGAGGGGAATCAAATACCAACATTCACCCCACACACCCTCTTCTCCACCCCATTCCTCATCTCCTAGGCAAAGATGAAGGGAGGGACAAGCCCCAGGATCCTCATTTCTAGCCACCACAGAGAACAACTCAGCAAACAGCTCAATTACAATAGATAGGATAGGAAGTTAGATTATGGGAAGAATTTCCCAGTAGAAAGAGATGAGAGGGGGCAGCTGGGTGGCACAGTGAATACAGCACAGGCCCTGGAGTCAGGAGGACCTGAGTTCAAATCCGACCTCATACACTTAAAACAAAAAACTAGCTGTGTAACCTTGGGCAAGTCGCTTAACCCCAATTGCGCTACCTTCCCCCTCTAAAAAAAAAAAAGGCAAAAAAAAAAGAAAGAGATGGGAGATAGAAATAAATGGAGTTTGTAGAGTTTGTATGGAGGGGAGAAAGCCCTCACTCTCTTACTTACACACACACATCAATCTTGGGCATAGGATTTTTTTTTTTTACCACCAAAAGCAGGGGAATGAATGAGATGACCTTTCCAGTCTCCTATCACCCACTCCTCTACTACTGCAAATAAGCAGGGTGAGGTGAAATCTGGTGATCCAGAGCCAAATCCTAGAACTGGAGCTGCATACCCAGTACTCCCCTTCCCCCAGAGCCTGGGAACCTCTGTCCGGCACAGGCTGTTCCCAGTCCTCAGGGACCAGGGGTCAGAAGCCAGCCCTGCCGGAGAGAAGCTGTCCTTAAACGGTTAGCTCAGAGCATTGGGAAGCTGAACTAGGGAATGAACTGGGGAAGGAGGAGCTGGGAAACGGTCAGCAGGCTTTGAGTCACAGGAGGAATTGGGAGTCTGAGCACAATTTAACTGAAGAAACATTTTAAGGATCCACTGTTGTGACACACACACACACACACACACACACACACGCACACGGGCACACATGGGCAGAAACAGTCCCTGCCCACCAGGAGCTCCCAGTCCAATAGAGAAGAAGACCTCTGTCTGGCCTTCCTCCTCTTCACCCCACCTGCTCCTCAGCCACATTCATGCTCCATGACTGTGGACAAGGATGTTCAGATCCTCAACCCTCTCCCGCCTTGTACCTCAGTTTACTTCCAGAAGTGCATTATGGGACTTAATATGTCTGAATTCTGTCCCTTCCTCTCTTCTTTCCTTGGACTCCATAGAGTGAGAATGAAGGGCCAGAATGCCTAGGTGCCTTCTCTTCTCAGGATCTGAGTTTCTCCTCCTTCCCATTCCACCCCTTCACTGTCCCCAGGGTCCAGGAACAAACTTTCTTCCAGGTGTTGGGAATCAGAGACACAAGGGGCTGAAAGGGGGGAGATCATCCAGAGATGTGGTAGGGTTGGATTAGAGCAGCTGAGATGGGGGCATGAGGAGGATCCCTTCTTTGCTTTATGAGGAGCGAAGACAAGGAGGGAGGGGAATCACAGAGCTCTGGGGTTCAGCTACAAAAGCCCCCAACTGTGAACTTCAAAAGATACTTATTTGCATATCATTTACATGCAGAGCCATTATTGACTACAAGTACAAAAAGCCCCCTAGCCCTCGCCCCTCTCTTCCCACAGTCTTGCACAGCCCCTGTCCTGGCTCTCAGTCACTTTGCCTTATCCCTCTGTAGTTCAGTCACTGTCTCTCTTCATTCCCTTTCTGATCCTAATTCCTAGGGAGCCCAGAGTTGAAGGATGAGGGTGTCCTGTTTAGGAAAACACATTTGTAGCACCGCTACTGGGCAGAGTCACCAAAACCTCCAAACCTATCCCTCTTGTGACCAGCCCCTGGCTGTCTCCCATTCCTTTGGTATAGAGAGCCCCATCCCAACCCCAGCACCAAAAGGATCACTCACCTACTTCAGGCTTTAGGTCGCTTGCCTCTGATGTGGAGTACCCCAATCCCAACCTCCTCTTTAGCCCCAGCACCAAAGGATCACTCACCTGCTTCAGGCTTTGGATCTCTTGTCTGACTAGGGATAGGTCTTTGGGGAAGTTGGGATACAGGGTCCAGGAACTGGGGCAAAGGGGGCCAAGGGTGTCCTGGCTGAGCCTGCGCCCGACTATGTGAGCAGCCAGGGGGAGGCGGGAGGATAGCAGGGCGCGGTATGGGGAGGGGGGCAGGAAGGGGGTGGGAACTCTGGCCCTCGACTCAGGCAGGAAGTTTTGACAAGGAAACTGCAAGCAGTATGGAGGGGAGGGGGGATGAGGGAATGGGAGGGAAAAGAGAGACAGAGGCAGAAAAGAGACTAATGCAGAGGCATCGAGAAAGGCAGAGACATACATGTGAACAGAGATTCTAAGACTGGCAGTCCCAAGGAGACAGCCAGAGCCCCAGGTGAGAGGAGAGACTTTCAGATCAAAGCCAAAGACTGAAGACAGACAGAGAAACAAAGGTACAGATTAAACAAACAACAACCATCCAGAGAGAAATTGACTTAGAGATGAGCTAGAGGCCCAGAGATTTAATACAGACACAGCGCACTCCTCTCCTCTCCTCTCCTCCCCTCCCACCCCAGAAAGACCTGGGAAGGACGACGACAGATGAAGGTCCTGGAGCTCCCACCTTCATCTGCCTTTTTATGAGGCCAGTGACTGTGGGAGGGAGAAGCAAGGAATGCCAGGTCCCCTTTCATTTTAGATCTGCAATCACCTATGGTGGGGAAGGGAAGGAACAAGCGTTTATTAAAGCCTACGATGTGCCCAGCACTGTGCTGAGCACATTTTACAAGTGTTATATCACTTGGTGCTCACACACAACTCTGAGAGCTGGGTGTCATGGTTATTTTCCTCATTCCTATTTCATAGTTGAGAAAACCGAAGGAGTTTTTTTGGGGGGGGGGGGAAGGGTGGAAAATATTGTTGTTTTGTTTGTTTGTTTAAGTGACTTGCCCAGATCATAAGTATCTGAGGCCACATTTGAAATCAGGGTCTTTCTAACTCCACTCTATCCATGAGGTCACCAGCTGCCTCTGCTCAGAGAATGAAGGGAAGGTCTTTGCCTCCCCAAGGAGCAGAAAGATCATGGGATCATAAAATTTAGAGTTCTAGGTGTTCTTAAAGATCACAAACGTCAAGCCTCTCACAACAGAAATGGGGGGGGGGTCGTCTCTGGGCTGTCCTGCGGTTTTCCTAGAGTCCTAAAGAATGGAACTGTCCATGAGGGGCCCAGTGGTCACTGGGAATCTAAAAGCATCTGTCCACATCTGCCAGATGGCTAGCTACAGGGGAATCCAGGAGAGGAGCTCCATCTGGTGGCTCATGAGGCATCCTCCCCCTTAAATAGAAGCATGGGCCAAAATGTACAAGGGTGCAGCTGGCGGGCGGGACTCCTGGGTCTCTAAGCTTGGAGTGGGGTGCAAGCAGAAGGGGCAGTCCATCTGTCATTGTAAGAGTTGCTCAGTGCTGACTCCAGATGGAACAGGTTCCATTAGAGAGGCGGTTCTCCTGCTTTTAAGAGCAGGAGAGATCCCATAAACCTGGGGGACCCTGAGGCCAGGGAGCAGATTGTTGAGGCTTGAGGCTGGGGAGTGTTTGTCTGAGCAGGACCTACAAGGGGAAAAATCCAACTAGGCTTTGCTTCCACTTTTCTCTGAAATGACATAACTCACCTCCAGAGGGCGGCAGAGACCTGAAAACCTGCTCTAGTCTGGGTGATCTCTAAGCACCTTTTCTTGAGAAGAGAAAGGACCAGAATGCCTAAGTCCCAACTTTACGAAAGAGTCGACCATAGAGAGTGGGAGAAGGACCCACTTCCTTTTCCCAGATGATCTTGAAAAGGGACAAAAGAGAGGACATCTGAATTCAAGACTCTTAGTGAGACTCCTACCTTCTCGAGCCCTGTCCCACTCAGCCCAATCCATCTTCTCACCCCCATCTGAGGGTGACCGAGTGGGATTAGGGAAAGGTAGCATTGTATCTCTCTTCCACCCATTCTCCTTTTTTTAGAGGGGGGAGCTTGTGGCTGTGGGAAGATGAAGCAAGGAGTTTCGCCTATTTCTGCTTTGGACTTTTTTACTAAGCACCCAGGAAAACTGATTATGCTTGGGGAGGGGATGAGTCACACTTAGAGCTTTCAAACCTTAGGTCAGGTTCACTGATACAGGTAAGAATACCAGAACCCAGTGATACAAAAGACTTCCTAGAATATCCTACAAAGAGTGACAGAGACAGAGACAGAGAGAGAGAGGACATACATGTAACACTAGACACAGCACACACAACCATAGATTTCCCATAGCATACCTAATCATATTCAATATTATACACATTTACAGAGTACTACACACAACCCCAAACACATCTGAGCAGTCATACATAGACATAAGTCAACTCAACAAGCTTTGTTTTTATTCACCTTGTTTATTTTTTGTTACATTTTGAGTTCCAAGTTGCCTTGGTTCCAACCTTGCATTAGAGAAGGACAAGGTATACACACACACACACACATGTGTGTATGGTGTGTGTGTATATATATATATAATATATATACACACACACACATATGTATATGTATGTGTATATGCATATGTAGGTAGGTGTGTGTATTGCATGTGTATGTATATCCACACATGTGTGTATATTATAAATATGTGTATACATTATACACATGTAGATACGTAGATATGTGCACACATGTGGCACCATACAATACGTACTTCCATCTAGTAGCTCTCTCTCTGGAGATGGCAAGCATCTTTCTTCATGAGTTCTTTGTAATTGACTTGAATGTTCATATTACTCAGAATCCCTTAGTCATTCGCAGTTACTCTTGGGATAATAGTGCTGTTCTTGTGTACAATGTTCTCCTGGTTCTGCTAGTTTCATTCTGCATCAGCAATCACTTATTAAGCACCTACCCTGTACTATTAATTGTTTTAATGGACGCAGTCAGGTGATACAGTGTCTTTAGCACTGGGCCTGAAGTTAGAAAGACCCAAGTTCTGACATGACCTCAGGCACTAGCTCTGTGTTCCTGGGCAAGTCACTTAACAGCTGTCTGCCTCAGTTTCCCCACTTGTAAAATGGAGATAATATTAGCACAATCCTCTCAGTGTTGTTGTGAGTCTCAAATGAGATGCACATATAGTCTTAGAACTGCACCCGGCACATAGTAGGCACTTGTTGATTTCTTATTCCTATCCTTTTCTTTTTGATTAACCACACACAACAGTGTGCCCGTACACACACCTCACTTATCATACTGCATATAATCACATATAGCAACACATAATATGGTATGCTACTACGTACAATGTTGTGCTTAACGCTTATCATCCACAAAATATGGCGAAGGGTCCCAGGGAGAGATGCACCATATGTCATAATCACAGGCCTTGCTCTACTTATTCCCCTCCTACGAGAAGGGGTTCCATATATAGTCACCATGACACAGGGAGGAATAGCTCACACACACACACAGACACACATACACATACACATACATACACACACACACTCATACCCCCCCCACACACATACATACACTCATACCCTCCCCACACACACATACACATGCACACACACACACACACACACACACACACACACACACACACACACACACACACACATCCAGCATTCCTCTCTGCCCAATGAAGCCTTCACTGAAGGCTATGGGATGAGGATGCCCACAGATTCATGATCAGACTCACACCCCTGCTTCTCCAAGCCTCTAACTCTTAATGCCTTCCTCTAACTCCATTATTTTTTTTTTTCTGACCAGGCTGGAGCACAACCCAGGAGCCCTGGTGTCAAGCTTCCCAGATGAGCCCTGCCTACTTTCCATGGAGCTGCCTCAGATGACCCCCCCAGAGCCCCAGATTCATGAACCCCCAATATTCCCTCGAGATCCCTGCTTCCTTCCTTCTGTGGATCTAGGCATCCTGCCTCCTAGTGCCCCCTCTCCATGGGGCAGGGAGCTAGACACTCCAGCTCCCCCTGCTACCTTCCCCCTTCCTCTTCTCCTCTCCAGCTGTAATCACAGTTCCAGTGCCCAATCCCTCCCCCTCCTCACTGTAATTGGGGTTGATTTAGGGGCTACCAGGGGAGAGGGGGGGGGCTAATGGAGCTAGTGGGGGGCAGGCTGGTGATGAAGGGAAGGATGAGAGGCAATTAACAGTCTTGACATCAATGGGAGTTATCTAATGCACTCTCTATGAATAGCTAAGTGTCTTGGTTTGGTGGTGGTGGTGGGAGGCTGCTCCCCTCAACCTCTCCAGGACCTGGCTTTAGGAAGGATCCCAACCCCAGGGTCCTATCTCGCTCTCAGATTCTGGGGCAGTAGGAGAGATGGAGGATAGACAGTAGGAAGGATTTCCTAACAGATGAGTGAGAGGAACAGGGGCTAGTGGAAACACTGGAAAACAGGGATGAGCTGGGGGAAGGGTCTAAGGGGGAAACACAGAGCTAGAGGTGGGAGGGACTCTTGGGGAGGAGAGTTTGGAATGGGGAGGGGCCTTGATGGGGGTGGACTATGAGACTGGAGAAGGGAGAGAGATAAGAAGAGCTGTGTTCCCATCTCTCCGCAAGGTCCCCTCCCCCGCAGAGTGCAGCATGAATTCTATCCCTCACTGGGGACTGACTTCTGATTAATACCAACATTAGATATGAACACTCTCCCCTACTGGCCTCATGGTCATTAATTACCTCCTCTCTCTGCCCCCTAGGGGAGGGAAAGCAGTGTTCCTTGGGAGGCAAAAACCCAAGTGTCCTAACCCCTAGCTTAGGGGGACCTTCCCTTTTCCCCTTTGCCCCCAGCCTCCTCCTCCTAATTCCAAAGGGAAGAAGGACGGAAAGAAGGGAGGAAGGAAGGAAGGAAGGGAGGAAGGAAGGAGGAAAGGAAAGAAGGAAGGAAGGAAGGAGGGAAGGAAGAAAGGAAGGAAGAAGGGAAGGAAGGAAGGAAGGAAGGAAGGAGGGAAGGAAGGAAGGAGGGAAGGAAGGAAGAAAGGAAGGAAGGGAGGAAGGAACAAAGGAGGCAAGGGAGGGAGGAAGGGAGGGAGGGAGAGAGGAAGGAAGGGAGGAAGGAAGGAAAGGGGGAAGGAAGGAGGGAAGGAAGGAGGGAAGGAAGAAAGGAAGGAAGAAAGGAAGGGAGGAAGGAAGAAAGGAGGGAAGGGAGGGAGGGAGAGAGGAAGAGAGGAAGAAGGGAAGGAAGGAAAGAAGGAAGGAAGGAAATGAGGAATGGAAGGAAGGAAGGGAGGGAGGGAGAAAGGAAGGAAGGAGGGAAGGGAGGGAGAGACAGAGGAAGGGAGGAAGAAGGGAAGGAAAAAAGAGGAGGAAGGGGGAGTGAAGGAAAGGAGAGAGGGAAGTATTCTTTTTTCTTTTGTCATTCTCTCTTTTGTGTCATCAATCCCCTCATACTCTCGCTCCTAGGCTCTGTGACCTTCCCACCATGTCCTTGCCTTCTCTTCCAAAGTCTCTCACTGCCTTGGAGAAGGCCTTCTTGTGCCCTAACTACCATCCTGCTGCCACCTTCTCCAGAACTTTACTTATATATGTGTCAAACTAAACAGAAATTAAAGTCTTCATATTTTAGTTCCAAGGGGGGCACACATGCTCACATGTATACTCAGATGCAGATACCCACTTAGACATGCACGTATTCATATACAACCTTATGTTCTTTCATACACATAGGAACCCAGATAGACCACATGCACACATACACATATATAAATACACACCAAAGGTGTCAAGATAATCTCAGGGTCATCTTGAGTTGGGATGTAGGGCATGGGGCACATGATGCTAAGATAATGTTTGGGATGAAAAATATCCTTCATCCTTAACTTAGTGAAAAGAAATAAACACAGAGATCTCTTAGGATAAGAACAGGACTTTATTCTCTTCTCTTCCCCCGGAGAAGAGGGGGGTCTTCCCCATGACTCATCATGGAGAAGAGGCAAGTTACAAAAGATAGTGCTGGAATATATAACCTAACTTAGTCAAACCCCTCCCCGACTGTTTCCTCTCTCATTGGTAGAGAGGCATACTTCACTAAATACTTCCCCAACTGGGACAGCAAGGAAGGATAAGGGGAGGGTCCCACCAAGGCGGGAAAACAGACAAAGGAAGATAAAAGTGATTGACAGAAGCAATTTGAAAAGTTAACCACCCCAAATTGAGAAGTTTTCACTCATCCCATACAATAAGAATCTCAATGTCATCCTACAATGAACACCCAGAACAGTGTTGAAGGGGCTAAAATGTCACAGAGTGAGTGACCTGCTACTAGAGAGATACATGTCTGGAAGGAAATACTGGGCATGAGGATTGGTACTCATGTATCTCTTCCCTATGTCTAGCTCCTAACATTACTATGTATATACAGGAAGGGATTAATAGATGTCTCTTGCATACCAGGTACACTCAGGCTTGCTGCCCAGGAGTTGCCTCATCTCTCTCTTAATCTCTACTGAACAAGATATAACATTTCCTAGACAAGATTAACTCTTTGACAAGATAAGAACTGTCCTTGCCCTTGGGTCTTTGATTGGCCATTGTCATGGTGCTTTGTCCTACCACGAGGATGATAAAGTTCATAGCTAAGGAATTGCAATATTAATGAAAATCAACAAGCTGATCCTTCAAAGGATCACATGTGAGCTTCACCCTTGGTCTTCACCCTGGTGAAGAGAGAACTAGAGAAAGAGTGAGGGGAACTGACAAGGATTGCACATGTGCATGGACTATATTTCCTGAAAAGAGCTCCGCCCATCTCCTTGACCCCTTCAGGGAATCACTTGTGTGTCAACAACAACAACAAAAACAGAAATAAAAGAAAAAACAAAATGGTTCCAGGTAGAGATAGAGGAGAAGAAAGAATCTCCTGAGAGAAGCTTCCCAGAAGTTCTAATGAAAGAGAGGACAAAAACGGAGGGGGCTATTGTGAGACATGGAGAACTATTGGACCTATCCATTCACTGATATTATGAATCATGTAGACTCCATAGGTCCAAAGAAAAAGTAGAATCTATCAGAGGTTGGGGTTGACTCCCTAAAGCAACCCCAAGTTCTTTCCCTGGGAAGGAGCTCACCTAAGTCAGGATTTCTACTCTGGGGAATTAGACAAGGTCCCTGGGGAAAGCAGAAACTCACTAGAAGTGAGGTGGCTTGTTATCTTCTTGGGATGGAGAAGAAGTTCTACTGAAGATAGTACTAACAGACTAGAGGTCTATAGAAATCCTTGTAGAAAGGGAAGGAGAATTGTCCCAGCTGATTATTGCGTCAGGTATTTGTCCTTTGAGTTTCCTGCTAAATAAAACTTGCCCTATATTTGATGTTTTGTTAGCCTGAGTGCTTGCTTGGGAACAGAAGACTTTTTTAGACAGGAGTCAAATTCATATATTCCCAGGGTAAAGTGGGTAGAAGTACAAAGCAAAGATGTCATTAAGGGTGGTCCCTAATGTGAGCCCAGTCCTTATGGTCACAGAGACTATAACTGAATTGAATAGAATTGAATGATGCTTTGCACATAATTGATGCTTAATAAATGTTGAATTGAATTAAATTGAGTAAAGGCTTTGCCTTGGTGAAGGGGATGAATGTATGTATATAAGTTTCAGGTCTCTTTCAGCTGCTGGCTTCTTTCCTTGGCTCATCTGGGGAATTTGGAGCAAAGGAGGCTAGTAATCTTTGTCCCTTAGAAATAAGTCTGACACATGGACACATAATATACTCATTATATACATCTTATTTCTAGGAGGGAAGAGGAAGGAACTGCCTGCCTTACCCCAACACACCTCCAGCTCCTCAGCCTGAAATAGAAGTAGAGATCCCCATCTGCCTTCAAATCTGTTCCCATCACAGAATGGGGACCCCTCCACTCAGATCGGAGTCTTGCAGACTGAGTACATTCCAGCCACCTCTGTGGTTTTGCTCTTCCACAGAGGCTCCTCTCCCCTTTCTCTTTTCCCACAAACACCCTTCTACTTCTCAGACATTGATCTCAAAGCCCCTTCCTTAGAGGGGGACCCAGGCATCCTATTCCATGTGAGGATGGGGGAGGGATGAGCCTATTGAGTTGGTACTAAGCCACCCTCCTCCCCAGTCCGTTTATAAGGCCAAGTGAGTCTGGAGACACGACAATCGATATCCCTCAAAGATGAAGACGCTAATAACTTTATCCCCTCTTGTCCTCCGCCTCTCACTTACATTAGCTCCAACCACAGGCCCCAGGCAGCTGGGACCTGCAGTAGGAGGGATTTGAGTTGATCTCTGAGCAGAGATGGGAGGTAACCCCTTCGGGTCTGGTTGAGGGAAGGGTGAAGGTTAGACTATAGGGAGGACTATTCAACATTTCCAGATAGGAGACTGAAAAAAGAGATGGGGCAGGGCATCAAGGGAAAATGGGCTAAAGAAGTCTTGGAAGGTGGTCTTCTCTACTTCCCCCACCCATGTTGAAAGAGCCTAACCTTGGGCTCTTTTATTATATACCCTGCCTCATGTGCTCCCCCACCCCCCACTTCCCCCCACCCTTCTGGCAAGGCTGACAGGTCCAACTCGTGTGGTGGGGGGTTAGTTTAAACTGTGGGCTTTGATAAGGCAATAATAGTAGTTCCCATGCCCATGTTGCTTTAAGGTTAAAAAAGTACAACAACCTTGTTAGGTAATTCGTTTTATTGTACCCATTTTGTAGATTGAGATGAAGTGGAAAAAAGCTGACTTTATTCACCTAAAGTCATATAACTAGTAAAAGACAGAACTGGGTTTAGAACTCAATTGGGCTCTACTGACTCAAAAAAATCTGAGGTTCTTTCCCCACAACCTCTCATCCTAGGATGCTGCCTTCCAACAAGAAGAATGAGATGTACATCTGAAGAGTAAGGGATGGTACTTAGACCTCAGGGGCTCTATTTAGACCATCAGCCATAAATTTAGAACTGAGAGTGACCTTAGGGGTGATCTAGACACAAAGCCATAAAGTGACTTATCCAAGGCCACAAAAGTAGGAAGTGACATAGCCAGGATCTGAATGTCTGATGGTCTGGCTCTAAAACCAGTGTTCCTTCCACTATGGTATGTTATTCCTTTTTTGTCTCTCCCTCCCTTTACTGATCTCCCAACCCCACTCCTCCAAGACCAGCAAAAAAAGATTTGAGATGGGAATCTAGTATGCCTGGTTCTCCTCAGCTTCAAAATCCTCTATCGTCTTCTTCAATGAAGATGCTTTGAGATCAGCCCCACTGTTTTTCCAGGGATTCAGATCAAATGGATTTCAAAAGTTTAAGAACAAATCTTTCATATACATAAAAAAACCCTTGCTTGGGGAAGGTAGGAGGACAAAAAGGAGAGGGGAAGGAAATGGAATGAAATAGTGTTTTTCACATACATCTCTACCTATCCCATCCTGTCCCACAACCCATCAGCTGTACCTGTCATCTCCACCTAACCAGAACCTCAGGGGTTGGAGGGAAGCAGAAAGAGATATGGGAGAGGAATGGGGGTAGGGGGAGAAGAACAGAAAAGGGGGCCCACTTGTAGGTGGGTGGAGAAATATCTTGCTTCAAGGGACCCTACCCAGGTGCAAGACCTTTTGGGAAGGTCTGATTTTCTCTTTGTATCTCTGTTACACTATGTCTCTGCTGTTGTTTCTGTATTTCTCTCTCTCCATAAGGGTTATGTACATTGTCGTTTCAATCTTGTCTGACCAACTCTTCCTCGTCCCCATTTGGGGTTTTCTTGGCACAGATACTGGCTTGGCTTGCCATTTCCTGCTCCAGCTCATTTTTACAGATGGAGAAACTGAGGCACACAGGGTTAAGTGACTTGCTCAGGGTCACACAGCCATTAAGTGTCTGAGGTCAGATTTGAACCCAGGAAGATGAGTCTTTCTGACTTGAAGCCCGTTACTATCCAACACACCACCTAGTTATCCCTAAATTTGGGAATAAAAAGACTTGGGTTATAATTCTGATTTACCTACTACTGATTTACCTGCCTTAGTTTCCTTAATTGTAAAATGGGGATGATAAATAATAATACCTACCTCATAGTAAGGACTAAATGTGATAATATTTGTAAAAATGCTCGGCACAGTGTCCAGCACACAGTAGGTCCTTATTATACGCTCATTCCCTTTCCCATTTACTGGCTGTGTGACCTTGAGAAAGTTACTTCACTTAGATGAGCCTCAGTTTTCTAAATCTGTAAAGTGAGATGCTCTCATGGGCCCCTCCAGGTCTAACTCCTGTGTCTCTGTATATCTCTCTGTTTAGATCATTATCTCTCTCCATGTTTCTCTATGCATCTATTTCAATATCTCTACATGTGTCTCTGTTATCTCCAGCAACTTCTGTCTTTCTCACATCTTTCTGTCTCCATGGCTCTGCAATGCCTGTCTTGATTTGTGTCTCTCCCCCGTGCCCAACCTTGGCACCAGACCTGGTAGGCTCCCCTCCTCCTTTTCTGCCCTCCTCAGTTCCCGAAAACAGCACAAACTTTCCATCTTAGAGCCCAAGTGGAGGAGGGGAGAAAAGGGGGGGCACGACCAGGAGAGAGGTGATTGGTCTGAGTCACAGCTGGGGAAGAATTACCACGGGGTGGTCACCCAGAAATATAACTTATGTGTCTGTGCCCCCACCAAGTTTGTGACCCTGAGTCTAGGGGCGAGAATTCCTGCAACCCCATTCCTCTTCTAAAGGTTTTACCCCTCCTTTCCTAGCTAGAAAGCCTGCTTATTCTAAAGAAAGAGCTAGCAGGTGCTTGGAGATCCATGGTTCTCATTAGGTTTGGATCTCTTTCCAAGACAGATCTCCCTGTTCTGGCTCCCAGACATGGGGGTGAAGAGGAAAGAAGAAGAGGGGAAACTGGGGAGATAGAATCCAGAGAGGGTGATACTCTTCAGGCAGCATTTCTTCAGCCTGCCCGTTCCTGGAAACCCTAAGGCAGGCGGCTTCTCTGATCTCCTGTCGGGAATCCAAGTCCCCAGGGAAAGGAGGGGGGGGCCGAGATATGTAGGAAAGAGAATTTGGCTGTATAGACAAACTGAGGGGAAAGACCTAGGACACTTGGGTCCTCTGGAGAATCTATTCCAGCGCCAGATACTCCAGAGACTCTCACCATCCTCTTTGTGCTAAATTGTCCTCATTCCCCCTCCTTTCATGAAAAATCTCTCAATGGGAGGGGGGAAGTTAGCAGATGGTGACAGGGCCTGGTGAGGACCTGGGATGTCTGGGTTCAGTTCTCAACTCCCTTCCCTTCTCCTACCTGACTAGTCACCCCTGAAAAAAAAACACCACCTTCTCTGGGTCTCAGATTTCTTATTCCTCCCAACACACACTGCCAGAATGGGGACAAATAGAGCACAGAAAGATGGAGCTTTAACTGGGAAGGTAGGAGGACTAGGTCTCCTCTCCCTTCACGGAAGCCCCTCTGTTTCCCTCTGATATTCTGAGAGGGTCGGGTCCTACAGACTCTGGCACGTAGGGGCCCTGAAACTTTGAAATTGTTGTCACTGACTGAGGCTCCATCCTCCACCTCCAACCCCTCCCTATGGGGTCCCTGAGGCCTCATCCCCATCGATCCCCCCAGGGCACTTTCTCTGTTTTATCTGGCGTTCGGACTTGGGGCTAATGGACTTGGCACAGGGAGGAGGGGGAGGAGGTAATTAACCGGGATGGGGCAGAGGCCGTGTGGTGCTCTGGGAGGTTAATGACTAGGGAGTCCAGGGGAATAGGGAAATATGAGAGGGGAGGGGGGGAATTAGAGGGTCTATCAGTGTCAGTGTGTATCAACGCGTCAATTTGTCGTGTTAGTGTGTCAACAAGTGTGCATTGCAGTCTGTCAGCACTTGGGTCAATGTGCTGTGTCAGAGGGTGTCAATGTGCGACTGTGTGGGTCCGTGCCCCTGGCGTATATCAGTTTCTACATATGCCCATGTGTATTGCTGTTTGTGCATGTGCTAATGAGTTGTATCAGTGTCTTAGTTTCAGCTGGTAAGCATAACTCAGATAATGAGCACACGATACCCCTTTCCGTCCAAAAAAGTCTGGGGCCACTAATTCCATACGGAAGGAGGAGCCGGGGGTGTTTGGTTGGGCCAAATCATTTCATTGTCTTATATCGATGGGCTCCATCCAGTCCATTTTCAAACTGATCTGGGAATTATTCCCTTCAATATCTCAATCTTATTCAGGGGACACTCAGCCCTACCCCGCTCCCAATCCCACCAGAACCTGGGCTTCCAGCACAACCTTTCAACATGCTATAAATGACCTCCAAGCACCAATCGTGGCCAAAGGAGGGTGGATAAAGTGATATTCCCATCATCCCTCTTCCTCCAAGACAGCTATCCTTTTCTTCAGGGTGTGTTGGGAAGAAGAGCCTGCCCCTTTTCAATGCTCTCCTGTGCCAAGGTCTCCCACTTTCACGGAGAAGCTCCTCCCACTGTCTAGACACCATCCTTGGCTGCAGTATGGGACCTGATCGCTTTCTTTTCCCTTCTGGGAGGTTACGCCCAAGACAACTCTCCCCCACCCCCACCCCAACTCCCATCCAAACCTCAGAGGCCAGTGCTTCTCTTCACTCACTTCCCTAAGCCTCTTCAGTTGTGCCCATACACCAGGGGAGGGAGCATTGGGGAGGAAGCAGTGTGGGACTTGGGGTAGGGGTGGGAGGAGGAGGCACAGAGGCATCTCTCAGGGTCTCTAGGGTCTGTGCCTGCACTTTCTCTTTCTGTCTCCACCTGTGTTTTCCAGCTCTCTTTTTTTTTCCATTTGAGTGTCTCTCTGTCCACATCATCCTGTTTCCACCTTTCTGCTCTTTCTATCTGTTGCCTTCCCTACTCCGTATCTCATTCTTTCTGGACCTCTAAAGCTGTCTGTCACTACATCAAGATTTCCTCTCTGCCTCAGTGTTTCTTTCTCTTTGTCTTTCTCACTGTACCCAGAGTTCTCAGTCACTGGATGAAATTCAGGTTCTCTGCTCTCTCCTGCCATACTTACCCTCCCCAGTCCTCTAGGTGTTTTGAGATCTTGAAAGCTGAAGCCTTAATGGGGCAGGCCACACCTACCAGGAGACTCCTTTGTATGCATCTAAACTTGGGGGTCTCAGGGGACAAGCTCAGGAGAGTCCCCCTCCTCCCCTTCACCTTCTGTATCAATCAGCCCCAGGCTGTGGGTCAGGCCTCCATTAGCTCTAACTAGACTGGACAAGAGGCAGATGCCACCATCCTGGCCAGGCCTGGGGGTGCTGATAAGGCAGCAGATCTAATAAAGGCTGAGGGGAGTGGCCTCCCAGGGACAGTCTGACATTTCCTCCTGATAAGCCCCGGAGGGATAAGGGGCTGTGGGTTCTGGCAGGATGAAGGTTGGCCATTAGGAGAAATGGGGCTTCCAGACAAGAGGTCTTGCCTCTGCCTCCAATCCTTCTTCCCTTGTCCTTTGCCTCCCCAAAGAGATCTCAGAGCAATTGCCAGGAAGTCTATCTCTCCCTCAGGCCAAAGGCAGGAAGAGGAACTTGAGTCCTTATGGAACACTTGGCTTGTCCAGTCCCCCGACTCCAGGTACTGATTTCAGAGTACTAATAATTTACCCTTCCCCAGAAGGGCAAAACCAAGACTTAAGTGTTCTGTGCCCCTCATCCCATTAGAGCTGAACCCTTCTCTCACTAGACGTATTGCCATTTTCCAGGAACTTTCCCATTCATGATCTTGGGTACATCTAACTTCCATTCCCCAATGTTTCACCCCCCACCCAGGGTGAGCTCTTCTTGAAGCTAAAGGCAAATCTTTAGGCGATCAGAGTCTCAGGGAAACTTCACCCCCGTGCCCCTTTCCAGTAGAGATCTAAGCCCTCCTCAGCCTCCTCTTTTCCATTTAATCTTAGATTATTAGAGAAGGGAAGAACTCTAGATATTGAAGATCCAACCCCTGCCTAAACCTTTATGCAGCTTCTAAAAAAGTAGGAGGGGAGACATGGGATTTGATTCAGGTGGGAACAGATGAGGAGAAGAAGGAGGATGAGTTGACACTGGAAACCAGGGAAGGCTGTTCCCCCTCACAGGGAGGATGGTCCTGTACCAGAACCACAAGCATCCCCACCCCTGCCCCCAAGGAAAGATAGAAGGAGACAGTGGAAGGGACAATAAATATATTGAGTGACTGTGCCATTTGAGTAGCATACAAATCCTTCCCCCCACCCTTGTCCCACCCCCCTCCCCAACTCCTCATGGGATCCTGGGCTATGGATGAGTTAAAGATGCTTTGAGATCACCCATGAGTGGTAATAATAGGGGTGGCAGTAGTGGTGAGAGTGAGCAAGGTTGGTTGCCCCAGAGGCTTTTGAAGCCAGATCCTCAGGGCTAGCCCAGGATGTCCAAGTAGACAGGAGGTGCCTTGATGAGGGCCTGGAGCCGGGCGTGGATGTCCTTGATGCTGTGGCGTTGTTGCGGCTCTCGCTGC
Organism: Pseudochirops cupreus; assembly: GCA_028627135.1. Lineage (NCBI taxonomy): Eukaryota > Metazoa > Chordata > Mammalia > Diprotodontia > Pseudocheiridae > Pseudochirops > Pseudochirops cupreus. Next base: position 128,766,264 of record CM053584.1, read on the forward strand.
CAGCAGCCCCGCATGATGGCGTACACCTCAGGGGGACAGGCCCGGGGCCTCTCCAGTTCCCTGCCCTGAGTGATGCACTCGATTGCCTGAAGAAAGAAGTAAGACATTGTGAGAAGAAACTTGACCCAGAGAAGTAGGAGGTCCAGGCTGGGTTCTCAAGATCTGGGGCAAATCCTTCTCTGGCCCTCAACCTCTTCCCATGTGCATGGGCTATATTAGGTAATCTCTAAGGTTCTTTCTAAGTCTGAAATTCTATGAAACAGTGAGGCTGTAGCAAGATGGAGTGAAGTTAGGCTGAGATGTACCACCAGGGTTTGAGGGGAGGCATGTGTAGGGGCAGGGAGGGTGTGCAGGCCCACTTGTTAGACTTTTAGTTGGCTGGGATTAGGGGAAACTACAGAAAGTTAGCAATGAACTGATGAGAGGTAGAACTCATGGATGGACTTTCCAAGTGGGCAGGAGAGGAGAAGGTTCATTAGTCTTAGCAACTTGATGGGGTGAGAAGGGTGGGGTCTCCCAATGGCCTCTTCACCCTACCCCTAGAAGAAGCAAAAAGGAGGGCAGTTAGACTACAGAAAGAAGGCAGGTGATACTGGAATGAGACAGAGTAGAGAGGGAGGGAAATGCACCCCTTTCCTATATCCCTTTCTCACCCTTCTGTGGGGAATTCGACTTCACTAAAATGCAAAGAAAATAGATTGAAATTGTAGCAGGCAGGATGAAAGGAAGACTGCAGTGTGGACTAACCAACGGGGAGATTAGGGCAGGAGAGTATATGAAGAGGAGAGAAAGGAATGGGGATGGGGGAGGGAAGGAGGAGGGATCAAGGAGGGAGTAGAAGCCTCCTTGGGTTACAGCCCCAGAGAGAATGGGGGTGTGGAGACAGGGTAGGGGTGGGGGGAGAGACACAGCAAAACCGAGACTAATTCCATTCCATCTCTCTGTGCTTGAGAAAATTAAAATCTATAACCCCCTCCCACCGCCTCTCCAGCCCCCAGGGAGCCAACTGCATTAGGAGAAGAAATGGGAACTGACAGCTGTGAGCCAGGAGGTGGGGGAGGGCAGGAAGCTGAGCTGGGAGGCGGGACACCTGGGTCCTTATCACTCTGCTTAGCTGGCAAGTTAGGGCTGGCCATAGGGGACGTTGGTCAGGGCTGTCCTTCTGATGGTCTAACCTCAGTCCCTCTTGTGTGGATAAATAGAAAGGCAAACTAAAGCTGGAGGTCGATAAAATGCTTGGAGGGTTGTTAAGAGAAGCCTATGACTTGGATCAGGGGTGGGGAACATGTGGCCTCAAAGCCGCAGTTTCCCCCCCACCCCCACCTGGATTTGGGGCCATAGAAACTCAGACTGGGAGAAGAAAGGAAGTGGCAGGGGGACAGAGGGGGACGAACTAATGGGAAGGTGATATGAGACAGGACTGTCCTTCTGATGGTCCAACCCCAGTGCCTACCACTGCCCCCTTGTCTCTATAAAGAGGAAGGAGAGCTAAAGCTGGGGTCTATAAAATGCTTGGAGAGTCATTAAGAGAGGCCCATGATCTGGACTTTGGGGCCACAGAGACTCAGACTGAGAGAAGAAGAGGAGTGGGGGTGGGGAAGACAGGGAGGGACTAATGGAAAGGAGAGGAGAGGTAAGGGAAATGGACCAAAGAAGGCTGAGAGTATAAGGGGGCTCTTTAGGACATCTCCTCTCCCCATCTCCCTGGGGAAAAGAAGGAAATGAAGCATGCTTGATTACAAGGATAGCGGTTAAACTACAGAAAAGACTCCCCGAGAGGGTGGGTTGGAAGAGCAGAGTGTCCTGGGCTCTGGAGAGCAGATTCTGGGGAAGGGGGAGGACACTGATCTGACTCCATGTGCTCCCAGACTTAGGGAGAGGAGCTGATGCCAGGGCTAATGACTTAGGGAGCTAGAATGAGCAGCTGGCTATATCATCATGCCCCAGGGTATAAAGAGAGAGTCAACTGAGGGGTCTTGGGGCTGCCTTTGATAGATGTGGGCTGTACAGCTCTAATATCTCCTTTTTCCCAAATCCTGAAATCTCTGAAACAAGACTGCTTTCATTTCCTGCTTACTCCAATAGCTATTATTGTCTCTCCCAAACGACTGTATTTGACAATTATGTATATAATATATTTATAGATACTCCGTATTTACTCACTTTGTCTTTGGGCTACATATATTAATATTCCTACATTAACATGCATAATATGCATTTATTAACATCAGTGCATTCCTCCTTTCCCCAGAATCTGCTCTTCAGAGCCCAGGACGCTGCTATTCCAATTTAGGTGGTCTTTTCTGTAGTTTAATCACTGTCCGTCTTGTTATCAGTCAGTCAGTCTCCCCTACTAAAACAGAAGTTTCTTGCTTCTTTGTACTTATATGCCCAGTGCCTAGTACATAATAGGTAATTAATAAATGTTTGTCGGCCGATTGATTGATTGTAGGGGCAAAGTCAATATCAGTTGTCGAGAGACGGGACCGGGATGACAGTGGTAAAGATGCAGAGGGGGCAAGGGGGAGGTTGGAGTTGACCCAAGTTCAAGAGCAGAAGGAGTCAGGGTGAGGAGTGGAAAGTGGGAGGGGGAAGCTGAGCTAAAAACCCAGGAAGTATAATGAAGATAGGACGCCAGGTACCTCAGTATTGGAGAGCTGGTACCAGGGTTGTTTGCCATAGGTGAAGATCTCCCAGAGCAGGACACCAAAGCTCCAGACGTCACTTTCCGTGGTGAACTTCCGATAGAGAATGCTCTCGGGTGGCATCCATCGGATAGGCAGCATGGTGCGACCTCCCACCTATGCGTAAAACACCAGTTACTTGGGCCTCCTCCCCCCACACAGCACTTGGCCTGAGAGCAAGCCTCATTTTCTACTGAAATACTTTGGAACAGGTGGGAGAAGCCCCACTCATGAAACCTAGGGGCTAGAGGCCAGTCTTAGAACAATGGGAGGGATTCCACAGATTTAGCGGAAATCATTTGGAGCCGAGATTCAGGCCCAAGTTTCCTGGTTTGGGCAATTATTCTACCTTTCTGAGACTCAGTTTCCTCATCTATGGAATGAGGATGATATTAGCACTAGCTCCCTCACAGTGTCCTGAGGATAGCCCTTAGCAAACTTTCAAGTAACCAGAATTGAGTTACTGTGCTCACCCCAGTGCCAGAGAGGGTCTGTGCATGTCTGAGTATGTGGGTGAGGAGGGGCATGGAAAGTCTGGGGGACGCCAAGTACTAAGTGGTTCCCCTTCCCCAAAGATCCCCCACCCACCCCCAATCATTAAATATAGATGCTGGTCCCTAGGCCAGAGCTAAAAGGGAAAAAGTGATGAAGCTACCATCTGCATGGAGAGAAGAGAGACAAAAGCATCTTCCCCACACTGTCTCCCTCCAGCTGCCCTGCTCCTTCACTGGGTCCTCTTCCCATTCACAGTCCTTCCTCCTTCAACCCTCCCCCCCATTCAGTCTTTCACCCAGGAACCCACATTAACCCACTGACGAACCCTGGAATTCTAGTTGAGAGCCCCTGTCTTTGGGGTCCTGCTGTTCTGAGGAGGGGCACAGGTGAATTTTTTGACTAGGAGGTCACAAGCAAATTTCATGTAAACAGTGTGTGAAGTGAGTATGGTCCTTCTTCTCTATGGCCTGTTGGAAGGACTCTGGGGTCATGGAATCCAGCCTACCCAATCAGGAAGTGACCTAAGAAATTCTCGAATCTGTTTGCACAGATTGGAAACTGAGGCCCAGGGAGGGTAAATTATTTGAGCCAGGTCATGTAGCCAACTCATTGCTTTGGGGGGCTAGCATACCAAAATTGGGGGAGAAGAGGGTTGGAATCTGAGTCTGGGGACCTGGCTGAGGTGGTGGGATGTATAGAGAGCAGGCCTCCAGAAGAAGTGGGGTTGGGACTCTTACCCGGTAGTAGTCAGTGCTGTAGATGTCTCGGCTCATGCCAAAGTCTCCAATCTTGACCACAAGCCCCTGGCCCACCAGGCAGTTCCGGGTGGCCAGATCTCGATGCACAAAGTGCAGGCTAGCCAGGTAGACCATCCCAGCAGCCACCTGGCCTGCAACAGCCAGCAGCTGCCCCAAGCCTAGGGGCCCGGGAGCTGTGCCCACCCCACTGGCCAGTATCTTGGCATCTGGCCCATGAGACCTGGGTGGGAGAGGAAGATGAGTGAGTTCAGGGAGAGAGGAGGAGACACATGTGAGCTGGCAGAGGAGACCTAGGGCTGATCAGGGGGATGGAAGGGAGAGCTCCCATCTAGGAGGAAAAAGAAGGATACAGAGATACAGGTGCTTAGACTTTGGAGGAACAGGAGGGAAGGATCAGGAACAGATGAGGGGGAAACAGAAATCCCAGCCACAGAGAAAGGGGAAAGGTGATCCAGGGACTCTCAGGCTTAAATACTCTGGCATCTGGGTTCCTTGGTCTGGCTCCTGAGGGAGGGACAGACACACTGATTGTGGAGGGGTCTGATCTAAGAGGGACCCAGCTTTTCTCCAGTCCCCACCCTCCAACTGAACTTGTAGGTAGATAAAGATTGAGTGGAAGGAAAAGTGGTTGTTCTTAGAAGAAAGATGAGGGAATACAAACAGAAACAGAGTCCTAGAGGAGAGAAGGGGAAGGGAAAGATTTATTGGAGGTGAAGGAATAGTCACAGGGAAGGAGAACCTGCAGCCTCGAGGTCACATGTGGCCTTCTGGGTCCTTGGGTGCAGCCTTTTGACTGAGTCCACGTTTTACATAACAAATCTTTTTATTTTATTAAGGGGATTTGTTCCATGAAGTTTGGATTCAGTCAAAGGGCTGCACTTAAGGGCCTAGAGGGCCACATGTGGCCTGGAGGCTGCAGGTTACACCCTGGAGGAGAAGAATACAGATGAATCCGTGTTGACTAAAAGACCAACATTTCTGAGGTGGGAAGGGTGTAAAATAGCCAATGGAACAGAAGTTAAGAACAAAGATGGTCTGAGTGGAGGGTCTGGTACCAAGGATAGGGTGTATGGATTGGGAGGGATGGAGCGATGGAGTTCATTCCTCCGCTAGGAAAAAATGTTTCCAGGGTAGGAGCCTAGAGGAATATGTATCGGGATGGGGGAAGATGTCCCCTTCAAACTCAACATCTCAGAATCCACATTCATCATCTTCATCCCTACACTCAACCTGCTCCCCTCTTCACTTCCTTATTTCTCCTCATTTTTCCATCTTTCTTCACCTGGCTATTCAAACTCAACACGTCCAAAATCGGGATCTTTCCTATGATCTTTCCCCCTAAACCTGCTTCTCCTTCCTCCTTCCTCCTTCACGATTTCTCGCCATGGAAGTGCTATTCACCTGGTTTCCTGTGTTGAGAATTTTACAACGATCTTTGATTTTTTTTGTTTTGCCTGTTTTTCCTCTCCCCTCACTTCTCAAATTCAATCAGTTACCGGGTCCAGTCACCTCAGCCAAATGTCTCACATCCATCCATCCCATCTATTATCACCACTGGCCTAATCTAGGCTTTCATCATTGATTAGCCTGGTCTATGAAAATAGCCTCTTCTAAAAAAAATAAATCTTTTCATTGATGCCTTTGGTTTTTGCACAATCTTCATTTTCAAATCATCTTCCTCCCTCTCCTACTCTCGGAACCATTCCATCTGACAAAGATTTAAACATAAAGAGGGAAAAAAGCAGCTCAGAAAAATTAATTTATCATGTCTATCCCACAGGGAGAGAGGAGGAGACACACGTGAGGTGGCAGAGGAGACCTGGGGCTGATCAGGGGGATGGAAGGGAGGGCTCCCGTCTAGGAGGAAAAAGTCCCCCACCTCTGCAATGAATGGAAATGTATTTTCTCCATTTTCTTGGCCATTATAATTACATAACGTTCAATTCCACTTTTTTCCCCTAGGTATTCTTTTGTATTATACTTTTCTGTGTATGCATCAAATGAGATAACATAGGTAAAGCCTTTTGCAAACCTTAAATCACTATATAAATGTTAGTTATCATCATCATCATCATCATTATGTTCTCCTATTAGGCTGTATGCTCCACCAATGCAGGGACCATGACTTATTCAAGCTTTGTATCTCCCTCCCTTGCCTCCATCAGGCATAGCACCCTGTACACCTGGACTCAGTGAATTCTTTTTTTTTTTTTGCTTTTTGGAGGGGGGAAGGCAGGGCAATTGGGGTTAAGTGACTTGCCCAAGGTGACATAGCTAGTAAGTGTTAAGTGTCTGAGGCCACATTTGAACTCAGGTCCTCCTGATTCCAGGGCCAGTGTGCTATTCACTGCCACCTGGCCGCCCATCAGTGAATTCTTAATAAATGCTTACTGAATTGAATTAAATAGAATTCTCTCTGTTGCCCAGGCTTAAATCCTTTGCAAAGGTTCCCAAAGTGGGCAATGTCACCCCCTGGGGAATGCTGGAATGTTCTGGGGGGGGTAGTAGTAGCTTTGGGTACAATTGGGGAGCATTGAATAAAAATAAGGGGGCAATGGAAGCATAAGGAAAGAAGATAAAAATTTGAAAAATCATTCGTACATGTTTCATCTGCTGTGTAACAGAGTCAAAGTTATAGTGATTACATTATTTTATGAATAAACTCTCAAAATGCAAGTTATAACCAATTGGTGGTCAAGTCAACTGACAGGTCTTAACAAGCAAGTGTTGGCAGGCAAGTACATTGTGCATTGCAGGGAAATCCAACATACAACAGCAGGAATGTGAGTATAATAATTTGTTTATGATATAGTACTATACAGTTACATGACGCCAGACTGTATCATCAAAATTTCAATGTAGGAAAAAACCCACAGATTTACAATAAATTATTATATTTAAGATGTATCATTTAAAAAAAATTTATACATTTTTTAAATGATGTAAATTTTTAAAAAAACATTAAAGGTTTGAGGAAAGTAGATTTCTAGGGGGGTGCCGAGTAATTTGTTTTTTTAAAGGGAGTAGTAGGTCAAATAAGTTTGGGAACCTCTGCCTTAGAGTTATCTTTAACTCATCTCTCACCTCCTATAAAGAGTCAGTCACCAGCTCCCACTGGGTCCTCTTTCAGAATGTCTCTCCCATCGATCCCTTCATTACCACTTCTATGGCCACTACTCCAGGACTTCATCACTCATATCCTAGACTATCCAGCAACCTCCTAACTGTAATCCCTACCTCCAATTTCTAATCTCTTTAATCCAATAAACATTTATACAGTGCTTACTATATTCAAAGTACTTCACAGAATTGCCAGGATAATCCTTCCAAAGAACCCTTTAGATCAGGTTACTCCTCTGCTCAGAAACCTTTCATGACTCCCCATTACCTAACTTATGTTGAACTAATCTGCCCTTTGAATACTTTGGATGTGAAATATATCAGTGGAAGTCAGAAATGTTAGCAGAAGTGTGTATGGGAATACCTTTAGAATACAGGTAAGGTAAAGTTGAGAAATATAATTAAGGCTATTCTCATTCCCCCCCCAAACTATATTTAGCATTTTTAATGCATTCAACATTTTATAGTAAACATAATTTAAAGGAAATGTATCATATGTATCAAAATTTTTCTCATATCATCCATACCATTAGCATTTCTCTAAAGATGGTCTGAGAAAGACCAACCAGGAAGAGTCCAAACTGCTTAGCCTGGTTCTCTGGGTCAGTCGCCCTCTGATCCCAAACTGCTTCTCTGACCTGCTCTCCTTCACATGTCCCATGCTCCCATCAAAGGGACAACCCTCCCCTGAACTCTTCCCTGCCTTCTAAAATGCCCTGTCCCTAGATATTTGCAAACGGTCTCTCCGCTATCCCTGCTGATCTCTTCTCACCACTTAGTATAAACCATCCTTCTCCACGTGCAAGGTACTTCCCTGACTAGGCTGCATATTCCTGCAGGAAAGTCTGCATCTTATATTTCTTTGCACTCTCATCCAGTATCTATCACAGCACTCATCATAGTAGACTCAGTAGTAATTTACTATATGAATGAATGAGCAAACTTTAGGGTAGGTAGAGGAGAAGGTGGGGAAGGATCTGGAAGGGTGAAGTTGCAGAGGGATCAGGAAAGGTAAGGGCTGGGGGCTGTAGAACCAGGCCCCCAGAGGGCTACACACCTGAGAAAACGGTTCAGGTCTCCATGCTTCATGTACTCAAAGACCATGAGCAGCGGACGGCCCTCTGTGCAGACCCCAAAGAAGCGGACAATGTGCTGGTGTTGTAGGACAGTCAGCAGCTCTGCCTCTCTCTGGAAGTCCTGACGGGCACTCTCAGACACCTCCTTTAGGGCCTGGTGTGGGTGGCATAGGGTGGGTGCACATGAAGGCTCAAGCAGTCAGGCAGCCTCATGCTCATCCCCACCAGCCAGCCTAATGTCATTAGGTCCCCAATCCCCACTGGTTGAAAGGACTCATAGAACCAGGCTGTGTGGGGCACCCACAGAAGCCCTCTGAGCTCACCTTGACAGCCACAAGCATCTTGTCCTGCTCCGGAAGCAGGTTGTGACATTCAGCCAGGAAGACCTTTCCAAAGGCACCTTCTCCCAGCTCCCATTTGAGCACGATGTCTCTGCGTTTAATGTGATGGACACCTGGGGATGGGAGGCAGTGTGGACAGTGACATAATGCAATACAACAATTATTAAGTGCTTACTGTGTACAGAGGACAGTAGTAAGGGGATGGGAGGAGACAGGGAAAGGGCACAAAATTTAGAGAGGACAAAATCTTTGCTTTCAAAGGGCTTACAGTCTAGCCAAGGGATAAGACATCAATACAGACACCATGTAATATCTCATATTACAGAGAACTGTTAGGACCTGGGGATATATCATTCTACCAAGGAAAAATATTAGCACGTAGCCTTCCTTCCACTGCTTAGACCAGCCTGGGTATGCTAGCTGCAGGAGAGAGGAAGAAGAACCTCTATTTGGGATGGAGGTGCTCTGCTTGTATGTGTCGGGAAGTTTGGAGGTTAAAGCATATGAGGAGCATGCCTGGGGAGACAGCTCAGCCTGGGGGTGGTTTCAGTGTTTAAATTGGAGAGGAATAGACAGAAGGAAACTAAATTCTGGTGTTTCAGGCCTACAATCCCAGTTTCTGGTGACTGAGAATGGTGGATCTCTTGAGCTGGGAGTTCTGATCTGCCATGGACTAAGTGGATTGGGTATCCATGCAAAGGTGAGACCTCAGGAGCAGGGGCCACCAGGTGACCTAAAGAGTGAGCCAGCCCAAGTTGTGAACAGAGCAGACCAAAGTTCACACACCAGTCAGAGGGGCTGGTGAGTAATCCCTGCACTTCCAGCCTGGGCTAGAGAGGGAGACCCAGTGGTCTCACACACACACACACACACACACTGGAGGTGGCTAGTTCCAGGGAAGTGGCTTACTAGGAACTCAAACCAGCCATTCACAGAACCTTGTGCAAGAGACTAAATCACACTGAGTGTTGGCCAGGGTCTTCATCATCCTCACTCCCCTAAGCAATCTACCAAAAGGGGACCAAGTGATGACAAGATGATAAGATGGATCTCCTACAGAGCATATGAATCCTGGGTTTTCTGAATTCCTAGTTTGGGAAGAGACTGGCAACTCGGTGGAGCAGTGGAAAGAGCACATAACCTCTGCCTCATTTTCCTCATCTGTAGAATGGGGATAATAATAACAGCACCTGACTCCCAGAGTTGTTGTGAACATTAAATGAGATAATAATTGTAAAGTGTTTAGTATAGTATCTGTACATGTTAGCTATGATATTATTAGGAGGACAAGAGGACCAAGGACATGGTAGTTTCAGAACAAAGGAGAGAACTTGAGAGGTGTTTGAAAAATGCCATATGAAGTTTGAGAGCAGAAGGTTGTGGCTACCAGGGGCATCAGAGGAGGCCTTCTGGAGGAGGCAGCATTTGAATTGGATTTCACAGATTTTGAGGATAGAAATGCAGGGGTAGAAAGGGAGGGAAGACATTCCAGATATAGAGGAAATGTTTGAATGTACAAGTGTGAATGCCAGAGGTAGCAGGATATGTGTAAAAAGCAAAGAACTTTGGTGAGAGCATACATTTGTGGAGGGCAGTGTTGGGTTATGGAAGGCCTTGAATGGTAGGATCAGGAATTTAAACAGCTTGATGGGTAATAGAGAGTCATTTAAGATCTTTGAGCACAGGTATGACAAACATAATGATGATTCTGGAAGTTCCATGGAGGATGGAGAAAAGGAGACTAGAGTGGAAGTAAAAAACCTATGAGGAAACTCTTATAGTAGTTCAGTCAGGCAGAAATAAGGGTCTCTACTGGGGCAGCTAGGTGATACAATGGATAGAGCACTGGGCCTAGAGGTAAGAAGACCTGGGTTCCAATCTGTCCTCAGATACTTACTAGCTGTGTGACCCTGGGCAAGTTACTTAACCCTCTTTGCCTCAGTTTCCTCATCTGTAAAATGAGCTAGAGAAGGAAATGGCAAACCATTCCAGTATCTTTGCCAAGAAAACCCAAAAGGGGTCATGGAGAGTCGGACACAACTGAAAACAGAAAGTACATAAAATCTTCACCTCCTATCTAGCAATTCATGATGTTAGAATAAGAGGCACGGTTTTACATTTTTTGCTAAATTACTGACTGGTAGACTCTCTGAGGCAAAATTTCTTTAGCCTGGGGTTAACCACAGTGGATGGGCAGAGAAGTAGGAGCTGGGCTGAGGAGGGCTCTCTGGCTGCCAGGCTAAACGTTAGTGACTGATAAGGGCTACCATCTTACTAGTATGAAGTCTCATTTTCCCCATCCCCCCTTACAGGCATCACTGAAGTATTGTGGATTCTCAATGATGTGTCCCTGTAGCCCAGATCCCTTTCCCTCAGGAGAAAGGGAGCTGTTTCCCAGAGTCATGAAATGTAGGGACATGGCCAGACCTTCCTCTGGAGCCAGCACTGCAGGACCTACAAATGGGGAATAGGTAAGTCAAAAGAACACTGACAGTCATGATGTCCCAATCTCTTATCTCCCGTTCCATGTCCCCAGTGTCCAGACACCACCCCCAAGTGCACAGTCATATTAAGGTCAAGAGAGCAATCAAGAGAACCAACCGTGTTGTCCCCTAACCCAGACACCTGAGCATCTTGAAGTATGTGGGATTGGTTTTGAGACTCCAGGTCTTGGAGGTACTCTAGATAGAAGACAGAAGACCTGGAGGGTGGGGCACTGGAGGTTGCTCTTGGCTGAGCTCCTGATTAGCTTCAGGCCCCCACGGGTACTACAGACACCCCTCCCTCCCTCAGGACCCCAGGTCTCCCAGAATCACTTAGCGCTTGACTCTGATCCAGCCACAAATTAGTGGCTGCTGCTGTTGTTAATACCACTCCCCCCCACACACACATACACAAACCCAACCCCCAGAACACACGCAAAGGGCGGAGTCAGAGTATCAAGAGAGACAAGAACACAGAAATGAAGAAGGAAATGTTGTGAAGGAGAGAAACAGAGAGGTGGAGATGCAGCCATATCAGGAAACTGATGCACAGAGGGGTACCAAGATACTTGATAGACAGAAATGAAAAGATGCTGAATGATGGAGCAAAATTAACTAAATGGGCCAGAGAGGGTTTAAGATGCTAAGAAGCAGGGATGTACAGAAGGGCAAGGGACACTCAGGGAGATTATGGAGAAACACCAAGACAATGAAACACACAGAGAAAGGGACATGGAGAGACTGAAAGACAGTGAGTGACAGAGAGACAGAGACATCATCTGGCCTAGGGCCATCCTCTAGCTCACGGTTGATTCCGAACTTGCTTCTCCGGCCACATTTGTTGAGAAGAAGAAGCAGGACAGAGAGAAAGAGGCAGGCAAAAACAGCTAGGCCCACTGCCACTGAGACCTGGGAGAGGAGGACAGGGTGGGACATGGGTGGGTCAAAGGTCGGCCTCATGACCTCCAATCTCTCCAATCTCTCCAGACTTTCCCCACCTTAGGCTACTTTTTCCCCTCCCAGGGGAACCCAATAGCTGGATTTCCCCAAGCCCTCCATGCCTTTCGCCTCTCTGTTTCATGGGGGACCCAGGTATCATGTTATCTCCTCTCTCCCAATAGCCCCAATAGTTCAGCTTTGACCCAGGTGGGTATAGTCAGGTATTCCTCTCCATGAAGCCAGTCTATTGACACAGGAGGAATTACCAGTGGAAGGGGAGAAGGGTAGAGACTTGGGGGACATTGCATCATGCAAATGTGTTTGCTATTCTGCATCAAATGACTTTGAGTCCAACCCTCCCCCATACACTCGGCAGTCCTTTATGTCTTGGCCAGCTTCCCCTAACTCTAATCAACCCTTGTCTTTGTTCTCACCCCAAAAGATGGGTCTTCTTTCTTCTCCACAGGGTCCCCAGAAGTGCTGTTGGTTGCTGTGTAAAGATGGAGAAGAGTAGACAGTGACAAGGTCCATACCTCTCCTCCAACTCAACTCCCATTTCTCTAAAGGGGGTCAAATGTACTCGTTACCCCCTCCACCCTTCCCCAGTCAAACACCTGGAGTGAGTGTGCTCTCCTGACTCAGGGGAAATAGGAATGTGATACTTACCTCCTGGGGAATAAGAAACTGCAAAGGAGAAAAGAAGAAAGGAGGGCAAGAGGTATCAGTGAGGTGGAGAACATCAGTGAATCTCAGCCCTTTCATCCCCTAGCTACATCCCCACTATCCAACAGGGAAGAGGGGAATGAGGAATGATACCCATCTTAAGGATGAATGTAGGGACAATGAGAAGAGAGGCCATTTCTCAGCTTGGTCACAGTGGAAGCAGAAATAGGGGGATGGAGTGGAGAATGAAGACATTAAGAAACAGAGGATGGAACAGTTATCTCTATCCCTTCTCTGATGGGCTACTGTGAGAGAAGGAGAAAGAGAACTCCATGATACAGGGACTTGGAGCCCAGGTGCATGGGACCCATCCTAGCCAGGCTGTAGTGATGATGAAGGTGGTGGATATGGTGGAATGGGGCTGAGGAGCCTAGGCACTGAAGAAAGAGTGAGAGGAGGGGCAGGAGCCCTGAGGAAATAGAGTTCAGAGGGATTTTAAGGCCATCTACTCCAATCCCTTCATTTGATAGGTGATGAAACTGAAGCCTGGAAGAGGTAGAGGGAGTGACTTTCCCACAAATAACTCAGAGTAGGAGAACTGGAATTTGAACCTAGGACTTCTGATTCCCAATCCAATGTTCTTTCCATTACATCATGTTGGGATGCCAGCACCTCTGGTTGCCTTTCCCAGGACAGTCACATAGTAGAGGGCCTTTCCTGTTCCAAACCTTGAGGAAGGGGTCAGACCCTGAGGGAAGACTAAGGGGTCATGGTGTGGTTACTCCACTAGGCAAGTTGTGCCCTCCCAGATATGGGACTCCCTTCCCTGGTCAGACCCCAAGTCTATGTGTGTGTCTCAGGGATGGGGAACTCTGGGAGGGCTGCTTACCAGGGATAGGATCCTCAGGGTTGAACTGGAAAGGATTGTCCATGAAGGAGACTATCACAGAATCAGTGGCCCGTCCCCCAGGGTTGGAGGCCTCCAGGGTATAATTGCCATTGTTGACGTGCGTGGGCTGGTTAAGTCTTAGGCATCCATGCCTCATGGTCTCATTGGCTGCCTGTTCCAGGAACTCCGTGAAGATGAAGGTGGTTTCATTGAGCAAGTGGCCATTGAAGCGCCACATGAGGGTGGGGGGTGGCTGCCCATCCACAGAGAAAGGGATGCACCAGTGATGCTGGGAGACTGCATCTTGGAGGTGCACTCTGGATGGAACTGTAGCCCAGGAGGAAAGGGGGAGAGACAAAGAGAAAGCCAAAGAATCAGAGAATTCACAGCTAGAAGGGTCCTTAGAGAACATGCAATACAATCCCTCATCTGACAGTTGAAAAATGAAAAGCCTTGGGAAATTCAGTGACTTGCCTGAGGTAACAGCTATTAAACTGTAGAGCTGGGGTTTAAACTTGGGTTCTCTGCCTCCAAATCCAGGCTCTTACCATTACCCCATGCCCAGTTGACCTGAGACAAACTATACTGTAGACTAAAGAAATTAGGCTTTGGGACTAAGACATAAAATACTGGGCTTTAGAAAGAAGTTAGATAGTAGGATTATTTTGTAAAAAGACCCAAAGCGCATTGGATTTCAAGTCTAGTAAAATTGGGCTGTTGGCTTAAAGAAAACTTAAGCAACAAGCCTTTTTGGAAAATAAAATTTGGAAAAATAAAAAACAAATAAAATAAAATAATTTTTTTTGCGGGGGGGGGAATGAAAGTAGAAGGCAAACCTAGGAAAACTGGGCACTGAGCCTAGAAAAACTCAAATGGGAAGGGGACTGTTAAAAAAAGGGAAATGAGGCCAAGGGCCTAAAAACAATTGGATAGTGGGTATAAAGGAACGAAATATCAAGGAGAAAAGAAACCAGGCTGTGGGACTAAAGAAAATCTAATTATCTCAATCATTCAAGTCTTTGCCCTGGAAAAATCCCATCCCCAGCCCCCTAAATGCTGTTTTCGGTATCAAGTTCTCCAGGGACTTTGAAGGAACAGCTGTGGGGCAGCTGTGGACACCTCCCCCGCCCACCTTCCTATGCCTCCCGTTCCCCATACCACATCTCCTTGAAAAAGACAGAGAGATCTTGCCCCCCAAGAGACCATGGAAATCAAGGACTCACAGGTAACGTTGACCTGGACAGAGACCTCAGCCCAGCCCACATCATTCTCAGCCCTGCATGTCACATTCTTCCTGTTGAGGTCGCTGGAGACATTGACCAGAATCAGCCATAAGGAAGACAGATTCCCGGACTCCAGGGGCTAAGAGAGAGGAGGATCAGATCAGGGAGAGCCTTCTGCAAAGAAGCCAGGATTTATAAACTCTAGAACTGGAACAGGACTTGGAGAACTTCTTGTGGAGCCCCTTTATTTTACAAATGAGGAAACAGGCACAAAACCAAGTCACCAAGCAAAACTAGGATTCAAGAGGCGTCTAAGTGGTATAGTGAATAGAGCACTGGCCCTGGAGTTAGGAGGATCTGAGTTCAAATTCAGGCTCAGACACTTGACACACTAGTTGTGTGACTTTGGGCAAGTTACTTAACCCCAATTACCCTCAAAAAAATAAAAATAAAAACAAAACCCCCCCAAAAAACTAGGATTCAAAATTCTGACTCCAAATACCAGTGATGTCTCCAATTCCAGGGACCCAGGTGAGGGGAAAGTCGCAGCCTTAAGGGAGTGGGGGACAGACCAAATATTCTCCAGAACTGGGAACTCTGTGATCCCTTCTGGCTTTGGATGTACAGGAAGAGGGATTTCATAACCCAGAGGAGAGAGAAATGAGGAGGAGGAGGAGGAGGAAATAGTCTATGGAAAGTAACTGAGTCGGTGAAATGCCTCTTCCTTCTCTTTTTGTATTTATGCCTCTCTGAAAACTAGAACTCTATCAGGGGAAAAGTGCATAGTACATGCCTAACAAATACTTGTTAAATTAATTCAATGAATACACAAATGAAAAAGTCTGAGAACCTAAAAGGAAGAAGAAGAAGAAAAAAAAAAAGATGTGTAACCCAGAGACACACAAATCTCCTGCACCTTGTTCCAAATCTATTTACTCTTGCTTTACAAGAGTTCTAACAAACTTACTGATGTGTCTTCTCAGTCTACAGCACGCTAGAAATCCAAACATACAACACACTAAAATCCAAAAATGGTCACAGGAAGGGGTCTATGTCAGGGGCAGACACACTGATAGCTGTTAGAAGTGGCAGCTGATGGTAAGAGAAGAGAAAACAAAACTATACAAAGACAAGAACTGGAAAAGTGGAAGGGGCAAATGGCACCCTTTCAACTTGCCTCAATTTCTCAATAACGTATCTATATTCAGGATCCTGAGTCAACAATGACTCACCATTTCTATGTGACTTTAAGGTAGGATATTCTAGTAAATGTTTAATAACTGTCTCTCCCTCCCTACTCCACCCCCACCCCCACCCCTCAAAGTACCCAGGAAACACACAAACACACACACACACACACACACACGTATATACACCATATATACCATATACCCTATAAGGTAGCTATTGCTTGTTTTAGTTCTCTGTATTAGTATCTTAGACTGTAAGACTGTAAACTCCATGAGGGCAAGAATTAAGTCTCACTTGAACTTTTTATCTCCTCCAGCACTAAGCACCAATGCTTTACACATAGGAGGTAGTTCATAATTTTTTTCTGTCACATTGCAAGTATTCTTATCCCCATTTTATGGATGAGGAAACCGAGGCCCAAGCGATTTGTTCTGACTGGCAAAGCTAGAACTCAAACCGAGGCTTTTTAACTTGAAAATCAGTGCTGTTTCCACAGCACCCCAAGGACAGTTACATTCAAGGACTGAAAGGCAGTCAGGAGGAAAATGAACCAGACTTTTTCTACTTGGCCCTTCAGGGCAAAACTAAAAACAAAGGGTACAAATGGCAAAGGGGAGGATTTAGGTTTGACTTAAGTGTAATGTGAACTAAAAATTAGAGCTGTTCAAGAATGATACAGTCTCCCTGGGGAGGTTGTGAGCTCCCCTTCTCTGCAAGTCTTCCAACAAAGGTTGCAAGGCCATCAGATCTGTTAGATGCATCACAAAGGAGATGCTTCTTCAGGTATGGGTTGGACCAGGTGTCCTCCTAACCCCAAAATTCTATGATTCTGTGATCTCAGAATCACAGGACGGCAGAGCGAGGAGGGAACTTGGACCATATATTAGAACGTAAAGAATAAAATCATAGAACTTGAAAAGACATTAGAGTATAGACATTAGAGCTGGGAGAGACTTTAAGAGAAAGTGCAAATACAGAACATCAGAACTAGAAGACCGTACAGCCCAGAATGCGAGTGCTAGAACATACCTTAAGACACAGAATGTCAGAACCTTAGAGAACACTGAATCCAAGTCTTTCATTTTCCTAGCAGAGGAAACTGAAGCCAAGATAAGGAAATGACTTGCCCAAGACCACATATTGAGTTAATGGCCAGGACAAGGAGTCAGGAATCCCCTCCCTCTCAGACAGTCTAGAGCCCTTTATACATAGAGCAATAGAGTTGCTCTATGAGTATTTTCCAAGGGAATTACCACCAAGAATAAGAAAGAACTGGGGTTGTAGCTTACACAAGGATGGACAGCAGGGAAAATTCTGCAGTGACCTAGGCCATACACACACACATACACACACACACACACACACACACGCGCGCGCGTGCGCACATACTCAAAGTTCAGGTTTGTCTCCATACCAGAAGAGAAGGTAAAGGAGTAAATAACTCTCCAGTCTCTCCAGGCTATAAGGGAGAATGAAATGTTCTTTAATAAATAGAAGGACTTTAATAAGAAACCAAAAAAGGAAAAGTATATGAAGAAGTAGAGAGAACTCTTGACCTGTGTAAAGAGGTTGAAGGTCATAGAATGAGACCCAGGAGAAGAGGAAGATAGATCACTGAACATTTTAGGCTAAAGAACAGATGAGGCTTTCCCCAAAGAAGAAGAAGGATGAATCTCCTGAAGAAGAGGTCATGCTTTTTCTTAAAAGAAATAATTGTGTGGACCCATTGGTGCCAGGGAGTAAGAGATAAGAGAGGCCTTCCCAGGCACACATCCAGGACATGACAGAAGACCTTTCAAGAATTGTCCATCCATTTCTGATGATTCATATGGGCCTGAATGATACTGATAAGGAATCTAGAAAGCATTGTTAAAGATCACTAAATCTTGGACAAGAAACTAAGTCTCAGGAGCGTGAAATGATACTTGTCCTTTAATGCAAGAAGTTCAGAAGTGAAGCAGATTTGGGAAATAAATAGTTAAGAAGACATTATCTGAGAATGAGATTTGAATTTGTGGACCATGATATAAAATATAGGAATGACAGGCTCCTGGCCAAGGACGAAGTACACCTGACAAGCACTAATGTAAGAATGAATTTGCCTGGAGTCTTGCAAATCTAATATAGAGTGACTTAAATTAAGAAAGAAGGCAAAAGGAGGATATTGCCAACATATATCCAGCAAGCTAGATGCTATGGATAACAGCATCAATGTAGGAAGAAGGATAGCACTAAAGATACCCAAACTTTCATAAGATATAAAGCCCAAGAAACAAGATGGTAAGAGCCTCAGATGTCTATACAAAAATGTACAAAATATGGTTAAAATGCAAGATAAATTAGAGAGACTAATATCTGAGAAGTCAAAAATTACTTTATAAGCCTCAGTGAGACTTGGTAGGACAAAATCCACGACTAGAATATAGTTCCTTCTTCTAAATGAATAGAATGGGTAAAGAGAATCAGTGAAATAACACTGTATACTAAGGCAATATGGTCATGTAAGGAAAACCACAGGGAGAAAAAATGGAGAACACTGGGGTATTCTCTCAACAGAGGCAAGAACCGAAGTGACATGGTTATTAAAGTATATTATAGACTGGATGAGAAGGATAGAGACTTGGAATAGATTTGGAATTTCACTAGAATAAGGAACTCTTTGGTAAAGAAACTCCTTCTACCATGAATGAATGAAGGTCAACTCTTTTTTTTTTTCTTTTTAGTCAATTTATATTCTTAGATCAGGAGAACCAGGTGGCTTTCTAGGTCCTTGGGTGCAGCCTTTTGACTAAGTCCAAGTTTTACAGAACAAGTATTAAGAGGATTTGTTCTGTGAAATTTGGAGTCAGTCAAAGGGCCATATTTGAGGACCTAGAGGGCCACGTGTGGCCTCAAGGCCACAGGTCCCCCACCCCTATCTTTAGAGAGCTGCCTAGCACACTAAGAGGTTAAGTGATTTGTTCAGGGTCACACAGTCAGTATGTGTCAAATTGAAAACAAGGTTATCATGGCTCTGAGGTCACCTTTCTACCCAATATACTTTACTGCTTCCAAATAGAGCTGCCAATTATTTCTTGATTTGCTTTGATGATAATTTCATCTTCAAATGGTAAAGGAAATGAGAGGCAGCTAGAAGCCACAGAGAGTAGAGCATTAGACCTGAACTCAGCAAGACATGAATTCGAATGTAACTTCAGACACTCATGAGCTGTGCTAAGTGTCTGAAGCACCTCCCAGGGCTGCTGTGAGGGTCAAAGGAGATAGCATTTACAAAGTACTTTGGAAACCTTAAAGTGCCATATAAATGCTAGCTATTAATATTAACTATCATAACTTTTATCTTGAATCTGATTCTTAACAAGGTAAAAACTGGTTTGTGGTATAAAAAGCATGGGAATCTTTGGGGGAGTTCTGTCTTAGAGTTCACGATAGAGAAGAAGAAAGTCAGGCAGTCTGACAAGCACCCTAGATAGCAGGAGAGTAGACCTCAAAACATTCAGAAAGAGGATATGTCAAATCTCATGGTCTCAAATTCCACAAGCAAAGTCAGTTGAGGAATGAAATTCTGAAGACACAAAGAGATATAGTCCTGATTAAAAAAAAAAGGGGGGGGGGAGAGACTGGTAAAGGATCGAAGTGGAAGCACAGGGATCTTAATCAAGTAGTTTAGATTTCAGAAACCACAAAGCAGATAAAAGCGAGGGCAGGTAACAGAGGAGGATGAGATGTTTGTTTAAAAAAAAACACACACCACAATTGGGGTTAAGTGATTTGCCCAGGGTCACACAGCTAGTAAGTGTCTGAGGCTGGATTTGAATTCAAATCCTCCTGACTTTATCCACTGCACTGCGTAGCTGCCCCTGATGAGGCCTGTCTTTATCCTTCTCCCCTCTCCCACTAGCTTCTACTTTCTTCCCCCGTAATTATTTTGTATATACTCATTCATGTACATATTGTCTTCCTTAAAAGGATGTAAGCTCCTTAAGGGAAAAGAATTTCTTTTTTGTCTTTTTATCCTCTGTGCTTAGCACCGTGTCTGGCATATAGTAGAAGCCTAGTAAGTACTTGTTAATTGATGAATATATGGTCCACTAGGAACAGTGCCAGAAGTGCTAGATATTAGAATTTGTTGAGGATGAGGAATGCCAAGGACAATATAGAGATTTAATTTCTTTTTTAGTGATATTGGGGGGAAAAATAGAATACAAGAGACTAGGACTATTGCTCAAGGTGACTAGGTTGACACTCTAATGGATGCTGGAGAGAAGGCAAGACTACTCAATTCTGGTTTTACTTCTGTTTTTTTCTGCCAAAGAAAATGAACTTTGAATGGGGAAAAGACGGAATAAAAATGACTAATAGGGGACCTGGATTAGAAGGTCTCTAAGGTCTTTTCCAACTCTAAAGCTATGATCCTATAACCCAGCTATCCTTGATGAGTTCAAATCACCAAGCTCAAATAAAATGCATCCTACTACGCTGAAAACACTGCTAGTTGTGACTGCAAATTAATTTTGCAGTATCATGGATAACAGAAGAGATAACACAGGATTGGTGATGGGCAAGTATTGTCTTGATTTTTTTTCTAAACTGAAAAGAATCACTCTCAAATTATCAGGATGGTGAACTTGACTTTGGTTCCTGGCAAAATTCTGGAACATATTAATTAAAGGAATGGTTAGTGAACATGTAGGAGTGGTAATCACAAAGGGCCATCCTGGCTTAATCAAGAATGGGTCAGGCCAGACTAACCTCATTTCCTTTTTTTAGTAGAAATGCTAGGCAAGATACTAAATGAGGAGAATTATTTAGGCAAAATTTGCCTTGATTTTAGCAAAACATTTGATAAAGTCCCTCAAGCATTTCTTATGAAAGAGATGACTAGGTGTGAGCTAGGTGATAGTAGCTAGGTGTATTTATAGCCGATTTAAGTCATGGAATCCTGGAAGAGGCAGGATTCAAATTCAGGTTCTAGATTCATCTTGAGATTCAGTCCTCTGTCCATAGTGGCATGCGCTGATTGCCTCTTGCCTCTCCATTTCACAGAGTGACAAAATTTCAGAGTTGAAAGCAATAGTCAGACCCAAAGACTAGTCATTAATGTTTCAATATCAACTTGGATTGAAGTCTTTAGAGAATGCCCCATGAATCCATGCTTGATTTTTTAATGTTTCACGTTATTACTGGCATGGATAGATGGCACATTTATCAAATTTTTGATGACACAGTTGGAGGGGATAGCTAATATATTGGATATGTATTATTATGGATCATTTGTCCCTGACTTGTGGTAGAACCTTCTAGGCTCATACTGGACACACTATATCTTGACCCCAACATAGTGATGCCATTTTGGTCCTCTTTGAGAACAAAGGACAACAACCAACCAACAGTGGATAATAGTCATGATCCCAAAAGACTAACAGGTTCAAATATTAAGATGAATCTAGTAAGATGAAGCTAAAAAGGTATAAATGTAAAGTCTTACCCTTGGGTTCAACAAATACATGATAGGAGCGGGATGGAGAGATGACAATTTATCTGAAAAAAAGATTTCTAGGTTTTGGGGATTGTAGACTCAATATGAGTCAACAATATAATATGGCAGCCAGAAAAAAAAATGCTATCTTAGCTACTTTAAGAGAGGGTTAGTGTCCAGGAATAGGGAGATGATGGTCCCACTTCACTCTGCCCTGGTCAGGACACATTTGGAATATTTGTGTTCAATTATGGGTACAACATTTTAGGAAGGACAGTGGAGTGCGTCCAAAGGATTTCTTGAACAACCTAAAATTGTTTACTCTATGGAAGAGAAGACAAGGAGAACATGAAGACTGTCTTCCAGCATCTGGAGAGTTTCTATATGAATGATGAATTAGAATTGCTCTTCTTAGTCCCAGACGGCAAAACAGGAGAGATGGATAGAAGTTAGAAAGATGCATATTTACTCTCAAAAAACCTTAATTTTCTAATAATTATGGAGTTATCTTAAAGTGGAAGGGCAGTTAGTGGCTTGCCCCACTATAAGTCTTTACACCAAGGGTTAAGGACCATTGATCAAAGATGTTACAAAAAGGTTTTTTCTTAAGATATGAGTCATAGTATGTGATCTCTGGGGTCCTTGTCAACCAGAGGTGTGAGTCAGTTCACACTAGCTCACAAGCACCAATTGTTAAATTTTCAGCATGAGCATTTATACCTCAGAAATCAGCAAATGCTACAAATTACAGCTTAATTTATTACTTTATTGTCTAGAAAATGATAGAGAAAATGTTAATAATGCAAAATAAACTGAAAAGTATATTGTATGCACCATTTTTTCCCCCAGAGGGCTGCTTGTTAAATATTTACTAGCATACTACTATTTCAATTCTTAGATTTTATCATTCTGTGGAATGGAAAGGTAAAGAGGCAATGATAGAATGGTATCATGAAAGATAAATTACTCCAGAGATTAATCTAGAACCAAGATTGGAATCCTGACTATCTATATAACCTTGAGAAAATCAACTGATCTCTCTGATCCTCAGTTTCCTGAAATGTCAGAATGAATCAGTTGGAATAAATGACCTCTGAAGTTCCTTCCAATTCCAAATCTATGATCCTATGGTTGACTGGAGAGGAAGACGGCTCCTTAGGAAGGGAAATTGGACCTAGGATAAGTGCCAAAAACTGGAGGCCAGAATATTTGGGTCAGACACCAGTGAAGAATAGTATAGTCCCCAAGCATGGTGGCTAGAGCTCACTTCTGTCCTTTGTACCTCAATTTCTTCCTTCTATGGTCTTATGACTGTTCTAAAAGCAAGACCTGGTCATGGATCCTATAGCTACAGGAATAAGAAAGAAAAACCAGTGCTTTGTAATGTGTAATACAAATGAGAGAAGTCACAAGGTATAGTGGAAGGAGCCTTGGATGGGGAAGTCAGGGGCTGACTTTGAACTCAGAAATGTGAGTTTATAGGATCAAAGATCTAGACCTGGAACTAGAAAGGCCTTAGAGGTCAAAGGATCACAGATACAGACCTGGAAGGGACCTCAGAAGCCAAGAAGTCCAACCTCTCATTTTACAGATAAGAACTCTGGATCTGGATTCAAGAAGACTCAGTTCAAATCCTGAATCAGATACTTACTAACTATGTTACCCTGGGCAAGTCACTTAACCTCTGTCTGCCTCAATTTTTTCAACTGTAAAATGGAAATAATAATAATAGCATCTACCTCCCAGGATTGTTGTAAAGATCAGATGAGATGTTTGCAAAGTTCTTTGTAAACCCTGAAGCACCGTATTTACCTATTTATCTATGATTATTTTCATTGTGATGATGATAATGATGCCTATGATATGACTTGTCCAAGGTCACACAGGTAGTAAGCAGTAGAGATAGGGTTTGAATCCTCTCCAAATATGGTCCAAATCCTTCCTCCATTTTACAGATGAGAAAAATGAGGTCTAGACTGTTTAAAGTGACTTGACCAAAGTCACAAAAACTTGGGAATAGAATCCAGGTCCTCTTACTCCAAATTCTCCTGCGCCAGTAAATTCCAGCTTGGCTCCTTCACAATCTAGCTATGAAACTTCAGGCAGATCACTGTATCCCTCTTAGCTTCCTCATTGATAAAAATGAGAATTATTTGCTCTGATCTACCTGTCTCACAGCTAGGGGTACAGTGAATAAAGTCAGGAAAACCCGAGCTCAAATCCAACCTCAGATACATACTAGTTGTGTAATCTTGGGCAAATCATATCATCATTTTAACCCTGTCTGCCTCAGTTTCCTCATCTGTAAAAAGAGCTGGAGAAGGAAATGGCAAACCACTCCAGTATCTCCGCCAAGAAAACCCCAGATGGGGTCACAAAGAGTCAGGCACAATTGAAATGGCTGAACAACAATCCGCCTCACAGGACTTTTATAAGAATCAAGAAAAATTAGCAGACATTTTCATAGTGCTTTAAGGCTAACAAAGCACCTTCCCCTCAACTACCCCATCAGGAAAGTTTACAAGCATTATTATTCCAGTTTTACAGATGGGAAAACTGAGGATCAAAGAAGGGAAGTGTCTTGTCACATTGCCAGTAAACGACAAGTGGCAGGATTTGAACTCATGACTTCTGACTATATTTGGTACTATTTCCACTGCTCCACTGACTTTATCTTCCTATAAAATAACATATAAAAACTAATCTGTTGAACTACTGAGCACTATACAAATTCAAATTATGATTATAATTCTTTAGAATACAATTATTCTTACAATTCCTCACAGGAACATAGGTTTAAGGCTGGTTGAGACAATCTAGTCTACCCTTTCATTTAGCAGATGAGAAAACTGAAGCCAAGACAGATTGAACCAGTTTGCCCAAGGGCTCCCAGGTAGCAGCTGCATTTGCACACAGGTCTTTTGATTCTCAAGCCATTGTGCTTTCTTCTATCCTGTGTTTCCTCTCAATTACATTCTTCCTGTTGGACTCATTCACCCTGGGAGTAAAAAGAGTTTCTTCCTGCACCAGGACACTATTTAAGTCCTATTAGGGATGGGGATACAAGGGATAGGCAAGGAAGCCTAGGAGTCACCTTCTTTGTCTTAGCTGTTTCTTACCCTTCACATCACTTAGGATATGAGAAGAACACCCAGAGATGAGGCTGGGGATGTTGGGGTGTAGAAGAGTGTTCTCCCTCCACCCTCTTCTGTTCTGCCACCCATGGGAAGAGCCCCCAAGGACATGGGGAAGTACACTAGGTCTTTTTGTTTCCTTGGCATTCAGCACAGTTTGATTGGATTCCAGGGTATGGAGGGGTTCTCTTTTCATTCTCTCAGAATTTATCTCTGTGCCTCTGTCTCCACCCCACTGTCACTGTTTGGCATCTGAGCGTCTCCTCTTTTTGTGCCTCTTGGCATCTCTGTTTCTCTTCAAGTCTCTGTTTCTATTTCTTGGGGCTTTCTTTGTTTCCATCTCTTACCATCACAGTGGCAAACTCAGACAGTTCTTCAATGTTCCAGCTGGTCCAGCTCTGGCCCTGGCTCTCCGTCTGACAGTGCAGTGTCACATTGTCACCTACATCCACCGTGGTATTGAACAGCTCAATCTTCAGCTGGGGTACTCCTAGCACAGAGAAAAGAAAAATCATCAGATGCAGGGTCCAAGCCTGCCCTCTCATCCCTGAGCAGTAGCTGACCTCCTTAATCATAGAACCTGCTTCCCTAGCACCAATGTGACCCCCAAGCCCAGACACTGTCCATCCAACCAATCCCAGAGACTCATTCCTCTGCTCCAATTCCACCTACCACAGCTATCATTGGTCATGACAGCAGAAGGGCCCTGGCACGGAAACCCCAGTTTGGCCAGCCCCTTGTCCTCCCACTGCTGCAGCCATTGAAGGGCACAGGAACAGTTCAAGGGGTTTCCAGTCAGAACCCTGAGAGAGAAAGCATGAGGATTCATTGAAGAGGAGGGCACAGGCATACATTACTGCATGTTTATTACATTCAATAAACTCACTCACAAAACAGAAGATAGTAGAACAGATTAAAAAGCAGAATCCGATGCTTATTTTTTTTTACAAGAAACACACTTGAAACATAAAGATTCAAAATGAGTTAAAAGGGGCTAGAACAAAATCTATTATGCTTAAGCTACACTAAAAAAATTGGAGCAGCAATCAGGCCTTCAGACAAGGTGAAAGCAAAGACACTTGGTTAAAAGAGATAAGCAAGGAAATCACATGATACTTAAAGATATCATAATAGAAATACTTAACACATATGCACCAAATGGTATAGCATCTAAATACTTAAAGAAAAGTTAAGTTAGTTATAAGGAAAAATAGTAAAACTACAATAGTGGGAGTTCTCAATGTACTTCTGTCAGATTTAGAGAAATCTAACAAAACAGAAAAAGGAAAGGAAATATATTTCAGAACTTGAACATAATCTGAGAAAAGTCAAGTCAAAATTGTGCTAAGCACATTAACACATCTATATCTGATAGATTTCTGGTGATTACTGAACGAAAATTCAAAGGGGCATATATATATATATGTCAGCTGTATACAGCACATTTACAAAAATGGAGCATGTATTAGGGCATAAAAACCTCACATATAAATGAAGAAAAGCAGAAATATTAAACACATCCTTTACTTACCAAAATGAAATAGATATATTTGATAAAGGTCTTTTAAGAAATAATTAAAAATTAATTGGAGATTAAATGTCTTAATCCTAAAGAATTGGTGGGTCAAAGAACAAATCACAGAAAAACTAGATAATTTCATCAAAGAAAACAACAAGGAGACAGCACACCAAAATGTATAAGATGTAGCTTCGTCTCTAAACCTTTTCACCAATTCAACAAATATTTTAAAGTATTTACTATATACAAGACACTGTGCAAGTCATCAAGGATTCAGAAACAAAAAGAAAACAGTCTTTGCTCTCAAAGAGCTTACATTCTCCTGGGAGGAAGCAACAGGCACAGAAGTAAGTAAAAATAATTTATATTCAAAGAATTGAGAAAGTGGTTTCAAGAGACAAAGAGTGCTAATAATTGGTGGTGTTGGGAAAGGCCTTATGGCAGAGGTGGCACCTGAGTTAGGCTCTGAAATATTCTAATAGGCCGGGGTGATAGAGTGCATTCCAGACATGGAGGACCAATTATATGAAGGCTGAGAATCAATTAACAGGCACTAAGCACTTTTTACTATGTACCAGGCCCTGAGTATACAAAGAGAGGCAAAAAATATGGAATTTGCCATCAAAAGTTGATGTCTTAATGGGGGATACAACATGCACTATGTGCACGCATTTGTAAATGGAATCTCAGAGGAAAGGCGCCGGACAGGTAAGGGAGAGGTGAGAAGGGAAAGCAGCCAATACAGACATGAACTTGGGAGAAAGAATGTCCGGTGCCTGGAACATCAAGGACAGCTGAACCACAGAGTCCACAGAGGGGCATTAATTATAAGACTGAAAAGGTAGAAAAAGGGCCCAGGTTGTAAAGGGTTTTAGATGATAAACAGAAGATTTTATATTTGATCCTGGAGATAATATGGAGCCACTGTAATTTATTGAGCATGGGAAAGGGGTGATCTGTGTTTTAGGAAAATCACTTTGGCAGCTGAGTGAAGGATGGTTTGGTGGCAGCAAGGTGGCTCAGTGGATAAGGTACCATCCCTGGAGTCAGAAGGACCTGAGTTCAAATTTGACCTCAGACACGTATTATCTGTGTGACCCTGGGCAAGTCACTTAACCTTGATTGCCTACAAAAAAAAAAAAGAAAAGAAAAAAGAAGGATGGCTTGAGGAGAGACTTGAGGGCAGGGAAGTCAATGAGAAGCCCTCTTGCTATAGTCCTGGCAAGAGGTGATGAGGGCCTGAAATAGGGCTGTAGCTAAGTAAGTAGAGAGAAAGGGGTGTATATGAGAGACCTTGTGAAGGTAAAAATGATAGGATTTGACAATGGATTGGCTATGAGTAAGGAGTCAAGACCAACACTTGAGGTTGTAAGCCTAAGTGACTGGGAGCATGGTAACACCCTCAA
Organism: Pseudochirops cupreus; assembly: GCA_028627135.1. Lineage (NCBI taxonomy): Eukaryota > Metazoa > Chordata > Mammalia > Diprotodontia > Pseudocheiridae > Pseudochirops > Pseudochirops cupreus. Next base: position 128,793,664 of record CM053584.1, read on the forward strand.
GAGTAATAGGAAAGCTGAGAAGAGGGATGGTGTGGGGAAAAGATAAATTCTGTTTTGGATATTCTAGTGTTTGAGATGCCTATGGGACATCTAGTTCTAGAGGTCCAAAAGGCAGTTGGTAACATAGGGCTGGACCTAGGACTGCATAGATAGATTTGGGAATCATCTGCATAGAGATGGTAATTGAGCTCACGGGAGGTGATAAGATCACCAAATGAGATCATGGACAGAAAAGAGAAGACTCAGGCCTTGAAGGTCACCTACAGTTAGATGGCTATGCTTATACATTACCTGAAGGACGATCCATCAAAGGAGACTGAGAAGAAATAGTCAGATAGGTAGGAGGAAAACCAAGAGAAAGCAGAGTCACAAAATCAAGAGAGGAAAGAATATCCACAGGGAGATGGTGATTATTGATGTCAGAGGTTTCAGATAGGTCAAGAAAGATGAGCACTGAGAAAAGGCCATTAGATTTGGGTTTCTGTTTTTGTTTTTTGGAGGCAATTGGGGTGAAATTACTTGCCCAGGGTCACACAGCTAGGAAGTATTTGAGGCTGGATTTGAACTTAGGTCCTCCTGACTCTAGGGATGGTGCTCTATCTACTGCACCACTGAGCTGCTCTCCCCCCCACCAAAAAAAATTGACAATTAATTGACTCCTGGTAATTTTCGAGAGTGTAGTTTCAGTTAAACAGTGAGGATGGAAGTTGGATACCTGCAAGTTTAGAATCAAATGAGAAGAAAGGAAGTGGAGGCACAAATTGTGAAGGCTTTTTCAGAGTTTAGTCATGGAAGGGAGAAAATCTACAAGAGGATAGTTAACAGGGATGAACAAGTCAAGGGAAGGTTTGTTTGTTTGTTTTTAGGGATGGGAGAGACATAGGTATGTTGGTATGTAGCAGAGAAAGGATTGGCAGAGAGGGAGAGACTGAAGATTAGAAAGTGGAGATGATGGTGAGGACAATCTGCGAGAAAAGATGAGTGGATAAGACCAAGGGTACATGTAGAGCAGCGGTTCTCAACCTGTGGGTTATGTTCAATTTGTAACAATGAAAATACATCCTGCATATCAGATATTTACATCACAATTCATAACAGTAGCAAAATTACAGTTATGAAGTAGCAAAGAAAATAATTTATGTTTGGGGGTCACCACAACATGAGGAACTGTATTAAAGGGTCGCAGTATTAGGAAGATTGAGAACCACTGATGTAGAGGGATTTGCCTTGGCAAAGAGGAGGGTCCTCTTCATCTGAGACGGGAATAAAGGAGGAAATACTGAAGGAAGACATCCAAGTGATGTGAGATGAAGAAGGGGGAAAAGGGAGTTTGAGGGGAATGGAATACAATAATCATAATAGCTAGGTGGCACAGTGGATAGAGCCCTGGGCTTGAAGTCAGGCAAACTCAACTTCCTGAGTTCAAATCCATCCTCATACACTTCCTAGCTGTGTGACTCTGGGCAAGTCACTTAGCCCTGTTTACCTCAGTTTCCTCATCTGTAAAATGAGCCTAAGAAGAAAATGGCCAACCATTCCAATATCTTTGCCAAGAAAACCCCAAATGGGGTCACAGACATTTGGGCATAGCCAAAACAACTCAACAACAACAAAATATTACACTTTAAGGTTTAACAAAGTACATTTGTTACCTCCTTTGATCCTCATCACAAATGGGTGAGGTAAGTGCTATAGATGCCATCCCCTTTTTATAGATGAGGAAACTGGAGCCCAGGGAGGTTGTGACTTCCCATGGTCTCCCAGCTAAATAAATGTCTGAGGCAGGATTTGAACTCAGGTCCTCCTGTCTCCAGGGCTGGTGCTCTACTCACTGTGCCTCCTAGCTGCCCTCCACTTCTATAGAATTTTGAGTTTTAAATTTTCTTCCCTCCCTCTCCTCCCCGCTCCTCAAGATAATGTGCAATCTGATATAGGTTCTATATACAAATTCATATTAAACACATTTTCACATTAGTCATGTTATAAAGAAGAATTAAAATCTGACTTCCTTTAAATCCCAACTAAAATCTCATCTTTACCAAAAGCCTTTCCCACCACCTCTTAATTCTTATGACTTCCCTCTGGTAATTACTTTCTCTATATCTTGTATATAGCTTATTTGTACGTATTTATCTATATGTTGTCTCCTCATTACATTATAAGATCTTTGAGGGCAGGGTTTATCTTTTGCCTTTTTTAAAAATCTCATAGTAGGTGTTTAATAAAGGTTAATTGATTTGACTGTTCCTCACACACAACATGCCCCCGTCTCTTTCCATACCTCCACCTCAGAGAATCCCTAGTTTCCTTTAAAGCTCAGCTTAGGGTCAACCTCCCCCACATGAGAACTTTAATGACTTTTCATTGTATTAGTTTTGTATACACACTTAAATATGTACATGTTGTCATTCCCCATCCCCCAATAGAATGTAAACTCCTTGAGGGCAGGAACTATTTCATTTTTTAAAATTTGTATCCCCAGGAGATTCTTTACTCAGTCAGTCAGTAAACACTTATTAATCACCTGCCAAGTGCCAGGCACTATGCTAAGCACTGGGGGATACAAAAAGAGGCAAAAGACAGTTCCTGCCCTCAAGGAGCTCATACTCTAGTCTAATGGATTTTTAAGATTATAAATTACACATGCTGCCCACCTCCTGATATGGAGTGAGGGATTCAGAGCACAGATTGAGATATAGATTATTTTGCGCATGACCAATGCAGAAATTTGTTTTGAGTATAGTATATATGTTTGTAACAGGAATTTTGTTCTTGTTTTCTCAGTGGAGGTGGGAGAGAATTTAAACCTAAAAATTAAATTAAATTGGATTTTTAAAAAAACACTAAATTTCAGAGCAGATTATTATCTGGTCTGGTTGAGTTTCCTCATTCCTATACCAGTGAAATCATCCAATAAAAGAAAAAAAATTCTCAGGTGGTATCTCAGCCTCCTAAGTCTTACATGATCAGGATCATGTTTTATCTAAACATTGCAATCTCTGAAGCACCTAACCCTAGCCCAGAACATTGCCCACAATAGATGTTTAGGAAACATTTATTCATGTAAATGAACTACCCTATCACCCTCCAGTCCTGAGAAGGAAGTCTCAGGAGCAGTAGCTCTCCATCATATGTACACGATACTATCAGTAACTTGGGAACCACACAGCAAGTCACAGAGACCCCCACCTGGAAGGTCACTGTCCCTGGGTGGTAACAGACAGCCCGGCTCATCAACACCCAACATACAGCACCCAAACCCGGGCCCCTCACCAGTCACAAACTCATAATCACACACAAAATAAATCCCCCATAGTGAGCAACACCTCCCAAACCACTCCACCCCCACACATTTACATACAACCTCCTTTTGATATGCTCCTATACAAGCCCTGGTACTTACAGTTCCTGCAGGGAAAGGCCCTGAACAGTTTTCCAAGAGAGTGAGTTTAGTGCATTGGAAGAAAGATTCCTGTAGGAAAGAAACAAACCTTACTCCTAGTTTCCTTTCTGAGCCTTCTCTTAATGTATAATTTAACACCTGGCTGCTCTTCCCCCCCCCCCCTTCTACCATACCCCCACCTCCCCCAAACTCAGGCACTTAATAAACAGTTTCTGTGTCAGGAGACTTCCGCTCTTCTCCTAACCAGCACCACAAGGGTTAAACCCCCCCTTCACTCCCTCCTCTAGACCCCCAGGGAAGGGGGGGGAATCTGAGGGAACAGCCGGCTCCCCCTCCCCCACCTGGCCCCAGCTGGCAAAGTGTTGAGGCCACAGCTGGGGGGTGGGCAGGAGGGGGCCCATCTGTGCTCCTCCTTCCCCGCACCCCACTGTCAGGGACCAGATGGGGAGGGCAAAAGAGAGAGAACATCTAAGTCTCCCCCTCCCCCCCAAAAAAAACCTTCGCACTAAGTAACTCGAAGCATTCTTGCAGACAGGCATGAGCCTCCCTCAACATACATAACCCTCCCTTCCTTGGTCTTGGTCCCTCTACTTCTGAGAATCTTGTCCCATCCCCCAACCCCTTCTCTCCACCTGTCTGATGCTCAATCCTGTAAAGGGGAGGATAAGACAGATCCTATATGATGCCTCCCTTCAAAGCCTCTGAAACTTTAGAGGAAGTCCAGGGCTGGGAAAACAGCGCGCACACACACACTCACTCACTCACTCACTCACTCACTCACTCACTCACACAGCCTTACGGGAGAGGGGAAGAATCTACAGAGAATTTCCTAGGTAAGAAGGGGGACAGCTGAACTCTAGACCTTCCTCTGTGAAGCTTCTAGAGATATCTCTGATATCTCAAATCAGAAGAGGTATCAGTATCTCTATCCTCAAATTATGCTCCTTGTTAAGAAACACCTCTGAAAAACAGTCTGGGTCTCAGCTTCAGGTGTTGCTCCCTTTCCACCTGAACAATTTCTTTACAGGGATACCAGTGGAATTCTCTTGTCCCTGATCCCCTCTCTTATAGGAGGAAGCTCACGGTGGAGAAGGATATTGTACAAGTTAGATACAAGCAGAGAGATTTTCTGTGACCACACCTCATGTATACCTTGGGGCTTAAATGACACTTTTTCCATTTGGAAGGCCAAGGGTAGGGGCTGGGGAGACAGAGATTCCCAGCGTGGGAATCCAGGACACCTATCTCTACCCTTTCTCCTCCCCCAACCTGGAGACCCAATTAGCTCTTAAAGAAGAGAAATGGGTGGAAGGATCCATTTGGGAGCTGATGCCACAGCTCAAAGCTGGAAAATGGGAATTCAATTCAACAAAGAAGTGCAACTGATGGGTAGGTAGGGGAGAGTTTCAGGGATTTCCATCTCTGAAGAGTATGAAGAAGAGGGACCTCCTAGCAGAGTCATTCAGAACAGAAGCGAGGAGCTAGGGAATCTGACGACTCTGATTTGGGTGTTCACAGCTGTCGGGACGATCCCTGTGCTCTTTTCCACTCAGAGCTGAAGTCCCGTTAAGAGTCCCCACCTGTCCTTCTTCAAGACTCCCTTACAAAAGAACCTAGGTATGCTGCTACTCACAGTCGGCTCAGCCGAGGGGTGAAGCGAAAGGCATCTGGAGCTACCGATTGGAGACCACTGTGTACAAGGGTGCTGTGGGAGACAAATCAGGGTTAGTCCCACCCAGAGGATGCCTGATGCCCTTTCTCAGCTTTCCAGCTCCTCCTGTCTGCTCCCTGACCAGTCCTTCACCCCCAGCCCCTCTCTCTGGAGCCCCAACCCTTCCTTCCCTCCTGTGCCATCCCCTCCCCTCACAGAGTCCTCAGCTCTCTCAGGACACTCAGGTCAGCCAGGCTCAGATGCTTCAGATCCTTCTGGTTCTCAATGTGGCTATGAGGAAAGAGAAAAGATGGCAGAATGAAGATCTCTCTCTTTTTTATTTTTTCAGATGAAGAGACTTCAGTCCAACTCATACATAGTACGTGGATTCACATAGGTACCTTACCTTCCAGATACACATATTTTAGCACAGATAGGCTCAGTTCCTCTGAAGGAGAGGCCTTAACCCCTCCTTCAAAAGCCTAGGTCCCAGCCTAATCCTTGCTGATAGCTCTGTATTCCTTTACCCTCTCCCTAGTCTCTCTCGACACACTAGTCTGTTCAAGTTCCAACATCCTCCAACGTGCTTATACATCCCTCTCACACAAGTAAATAACACACCTGTACACGTGTCTTATTTTTGTAGGTATTCACCCATGCTTGTACATTTATATCTGCACAGATGTGAAGGCATTGCTTTTAAGTAATAAGGACAAGACCCATGATTTAATCAGTACAAGAAAGGTGAGAAGACTCCCTCCTCCAATGCTGGTCAGTACCTTTTTTTCTGTATTTTTTAGACTAGTTTTCAGCCTAGTATTTTTCTGGCTAAATTGACTTGCCCTGAGTCACAGGGCCAAAATGTGTCACAGGCAAGACTCAAACCCAGGTCATGTTGGCATCAAGGTAAGTTCTCTATCCATTATACCATACTGCCTCCCTCAAGGGAGAGCCAGAATCATTTTTTGGACCAGATCTGTGATTGCATTGGCAAGAACTATGAGTGAGTCAACATTCTCTGCCAATGAAGATTGGCACAACTCTAGTCTTTGAGGGCTGGGCACAGCATTTAGAGACTAAGTGATGGCCCAGGTTGCTCAGTCAGGATGTGTCCAAAGCAGGATTTGAACCCATCGTTTTGTTTTGGTTTTTTTTAAATTTCTGAGGTCAGTTCTTTACCTGTTTTTCCATGATGCCTCTCAAATAATAAGGGGATACCATTTATTTTTTAATGCAGCAAAATTATACTTCAATGAGGAAAGGATGAGATTGAAGCTGGGATTCCTCCCATGGAATGGGGAGCTCCAACCTGGAGGCTTTCTCTACCAATGCAGATCAGTGCTTGGGGGCAGAGAAAGGTTAAGTGATTTGCCCAGGGACACATAGCCAAGAATGTCACAGGTAGGTCCTGAGCCCAGACCTTCCTGGCTTCAAGGTCAGCTCCCTATCCACTATTCCATGTTAATTCTCCAATAATAATACAAATCCACACAAGGCTTTAAGATTTGCAATAGTAACTTAATGTAATTATTTTATTTGAGTCTAACAACAGCTGTGTAAACTAGATATAGGTAAATTATAAAACTATTAAACAAATAGGTAAAATCATTCCCATTTTATAGATAAAGAAACTGAGACTAGAGAGGTGAAATAATTTGCCCATGGTCTTCATCAAATAGCTAGTATCAGAGATGAGACTTCAGGGTCATTGATTTTTCCACTGAAGCATGCTTCTTCTCCTCCTCATCCCCCTCAGGATGCAACCTCTTCTCCCCAACAAGTCCCTGAAGAGGTTACTCATAAAGAGGGTTAGGGTTGCCCGAGACCCCAAAATACCAACACGCCAGGTCCTGCCGAAAGAATTCGACTCAAGTCTTCTCAGCCAAAGAAAAGTAAAGTTTATTAATAGTTCACCATATGGGGTAGACTCTTAAGGAGCTAGTCTATGCTAGGTCATTCTATGGTGCTCTCTAGGAGCCAAGTCTGTTCCACTTCATTCTATGGCTAGGTATCTGTAATGCTTGTATTGGGCAAGCAGGACAGAGTAAGTCTATGCTAAGTCATTCTATGATGCTCTCATGGAGCCAAGTCTGTTCCACTTTATTCTATGGCTAGGTCATTCTATGGCGCTCTCACACCACACGGAGGGAAGATGGAATCTTATATACAGAAAGGTTGTGGGAGGAATCTAGGGGTGCTCTAGAGGAGGAGTTTGGGGAGGGTCTTCAGGAGGAGTCAGGTGAGGTTGGACTCCAGGAATGAATGATTAAGGGTGGAAAGTTGCTGGAGGCTACCTGGAGACCATAGACAATGGTGGGCCAGGCCAGTTTTAGGGTGGGAAACTGCAGGAACAAAGGACGGTTAAAGACTGGGGCAGAGCCACAACTTAAGGCCCATGACCTCAGGTAAATGCCTTCCAAGGGAAGACTCAAGGAGAGCTCAAGGCGGGGTCCCAGAGCCTGCACCTCAAAGATTCAAGGAGGCTCCCAGAGCCCGAACCTCATCACCTGGATAAATCAGTGGGAATGTAGGGGAAGAGGGGAAGCCTGCTACCCAGTGCCCCAAGATTGTCCCTTCCCTCCACCCCTCCATAGAACCCTGCCTCAGAGGGTATAGGGACAGACAAAGAGAAAAGGAGACACAGAAAAAGGCAACAGAAAGCAGGGAATTTGAGGATAGAGGCAAAGAAAGGAAGACAGAGACCTGGCCAAAGGAAGCTGGATTCCTTCCAGGCGTCTACCTTCCTAAATTCCTCTTTACCCTACCCCACCCAGAGAGGGTCCTTGGAATTCATTGTAGCAAAACGTGTAGGTCAATTCCAGAGAAATCCTAATCTCATCATCAGCCCCTGAGTCACTCTACCCTGAGGCCTGGGGGTGGTTATTCTCAGAATCCTTCCTCACCCTCAGACAACATCCTCCACCCCTTCTTCCCTCAAAGGAAGAAGGGGATGGGGATAGGGGATAGAAGCGCCCAGAAATGTCTCCTGTCCCCCAAGGGCTCTCCAGCTGCCTTCCCCTCCCCCTGCATGTTTCCCTAGTTTCATTTCCCCCTAATATTTCTCTAGTCTCTCTTCTCCATATATTTACTCCCAGCTCTCTCTTTCTTTCCCAGGATTCTCCCATTCCACCCCTCACATAACATTCCCCAAGCCCTTGCCCCACCCTCTCTCTCAAGGCCCCACTCTATCAGTGTCCCTAACCCCTGTCCCTGTCCCCCACCTCCTCCCCAATCTCGATGCATTTCTCGCTTGCCCTTGGCCAGATGCCCAGGCACCTCGATCCCTTTCCTGTCTCACCAGCCCCTGCCCAGCATTCAGAGGAAAGTGGGGGCCAGAAACAGAGGCTAAGGGCAGCAGGGGGTAACTAGCCAGAACTGGGTTGCCAGGCAGCAGGAACCAGGAGGCCCCTAGTTCACTTTGACTTGTATTGTATTTGCCTATTCCCAACAATACCAACTCATTATTAGCTCTGCCAGGGAGACCCAGGATTCTGCCACCCAGTACCTCTGGCTTTTCTGAGGGAGGAGGGTTTCTCACCAAACTCCAGGCTCCACATACCTCACCCCTACAGTTGCTACTCCTTCCCCATCCCCATATGGACAAGATGATCAAAACTCAACAGACTGCCAGGCTGGGAAGAGAATCTTCACCCGGGAGTTTGAGTTCCTTGGCTAAAGTAATAAGGACACGGTAGCCTGAGATTCCCCTTATGGAGGTCTAAGTCAGGGCTGGGTTCAAGTCCTGCACTCTACTACCATGTGACCTTAATCAACGTGTTTTCTTTCTCTGGGCCTCAGTTTCCTGATCTGTAGAATGGGGGTATTTGACTGGATTATCTTTGAGGGCCCTTCTGGATCTTACATTCCAGTCTCCTTCCCTCTATCCTCCACCCTTGGCTGGAGATGTAAGACAGCAAATACAATGCTGAAGAATAGGCTAGGTAGAAGATCCTATTTCCTTCTCTCCCCTTCATTCCTTCTCCCTTGTAGAGGGTTACTGAAAAATACTCAAGTATTTCCAGCTAATTACTGCAATTCTGCTTCCTTGCTTACCCTTTAGGTATCTGAGTGACTTCCAAACAGTTACTACAGAATATGTGAGCATCTTCTAGCACGTTAGGGTACTTTCCATGTGCTTACAGTGCCACACAATACTAGAGGACATTCTCAGCAAATCCTCCCATATTCTAGGGAATTTCCTCCCCAGCTATAAAATAAAACATTAAAAAATAGAGTCACTATAAAATACTCAAGTACATTCCAGTCAATCATGCCACGACAGTTTTAAACTATATATCTCATGTACTATGGGATAGACAAGTATGCCCCCCACCCCAGCCCCAGCAGCTGTTGAAGGAAAATGGAGTATTTTCTAGTCAGTTACTACTGCGTGTATTTGCTGCTTTTGCAGACACCTCAAGTACTCCTCCTTCCTTCCCTTCTCCATAGATTTCCTTAGGGGGCTCACTCCAGGCCTTACTTTCTGTCACCTGCCTGGTTTCCCCTCCAGGCTATGAATCTAGGTCCTGAGTGTAGGGAGGTAATGGGGAGGGGGGGAGAGAAAGAGAGAGAGAGACAGAGACAGAGAGAGGGGGGGGGGGAGAGAGGGAGGGAGGGAGAGAGAGAGAGAGAGAGAGAGAGAGAGAGAGAGAGAGAGAAAGAGAGAGAGAGAGAAAGAGAAAGAGAGGAGAGAGAAGAAGAAACATTCTTCTTCCACTATAAGAAGAAGGAACATTCTTCTTCCACTATAAGCACTTTTACTTTATCATGGTCAAGAGAAGCCAGGGGACCACAAGTCATTCCTGAGGAAGGGGTGGGGACAAGGGCCCCTCAGATTGGAAGCTAGGTGGGGTGGAGAGCCGACACTTTCCCTTCTACCTTCTATCCCCCAAGCACTGAGACATGTGAACCATGTCTTTCCAAAACAACAAGCTTTCCTCAGTCTTTTGTGGGCAGTGTCACTATGGAAGAAAAGGGCCATATACAAGCTGGCATTAACTGGAGCTGCTCAAAGCAGAAGAGGAGCTGGGGAGGGGCTCAGGGAGTCAGTAGGGGAGGGGGCTAGAAGGACACTGAGGGAGAGGGAGGAAGGTATGGGGACAGCAGAAGAAAAGGGCAGGGCACTGAGAGAGGACAGAGGGCTGGAGGGAGTACCAGGAGAGAGGAGAAGTGGGTTGGGTGCCACCCGGAGAGAAAGGCAGGGGGCTAAAGGGAAGTAGGACAAGACAGAAATACTAGATGAGACAGAGGCTAAGGGAGAGGATAGGATCTTAGGGAGAGGGACAGCAGCTGACAGGACCCCAAGGAAAAGGGGCAGGGGCTGGGGTATCAGCTCTTAGAGCATCCTCTGCTCCTGACTTCATCCTGTCTGTGCCTAGCTTGGGAGTCCTGAGCTCTTGGTAAGCCTCCAGAGCTGGGGGTGAGGGTAGGATACTGTTTCTAGGCATGAGTTTAATTCAAAAATTCTGCTGTTGGAAAGTCTCATTGCTCCCCACTCCAACCCTTACTCCCAGAAGGAAGCCCCAAGGTGCAGGAGAAAAAAGAAGTTACCCCCAAAAGGTACCCCACTAGTCTTTGCCTACAGGAGTGCCCACAAGGCTTGAAGAGGCAGCACCCAGATCCCTGGGTTACAGGAGGCAGAAATTCCAACCTCTCTTCCCATTCTGTATCAGGGACCACCTGCTGGCCACACCACCCTGCCAGGGAAGCTTCAAGTACATGCCTCCCCCAGTCCCCCTGCCCAGCTTTAGCTCTCCAATGCCCATCCCTAATGCCCAGTGAGCACTCACAGCTCCGTCAGGTTCTCCAAGCTTGTCAGGTTCTCCAAGCTTGTCAGGAAGCCAAAGCTGGTGAGAGCTCCTGGCTTCGTGCAGAGCAGCCCTGAAGGGCCAAAGGGGCAGCAGGCATGGGGGCAGTGGGCAATGCCTGAAGGCATCAGAAGCAGCCAGGCTAGCAGGGCCCAGGGGCAGCCCTGCCTGCCAAGCTGCCCGCTCCTCCCGGCTCTGAGCATCTCCCCCTCACTGCCTCGGCCAGCCTGACTGCACTCACCCAGCTGCTCCCAGCCCAACCTCCCCCCACCCACCCCCAACATGTGGACGGGGCTGCTTTAAAGGGACAGCCGTCTTAAAGGGGAGGAGCTGGCTCTGCCCGTCTCC
>CM053584.1:128804972-128867661 GCA_028627135.1 Pseudochirops cupreus
CACCCTTTTCTCTCCCCCTCCCCCAATATACCAAGCAGCTTCTGCCTTCTCCCCCAGTCTCCCTATAGCCCCTCCCCTCCTCTATGCCCTCTTCCTCTAGGTTCTCTCCGGCTCTTGCCCTTTCCCCTTATGTCCTCCCCTCCAGGGGACCCTCCACCTGTGTATTCCTGGGACATGTAAATAATTTTCTGTGGACTTAGCTTTTTTGGGCCAGGCTGGGAAGCTAGCTTGTTGCTTCCCCTCCCAAGATGCACCTGCATTATTGCACCTCAATAGGGATCCCAGGGCTGGAAAAAGATAGAAGCCCAGTGCCTCTGTCATCATGCTAGGCGACCTCTGCCTCAAATTACCTAAGGGATTTGGTGGGGAGGAGTCGTGGACTTCATCCCTTAGTGAGCACGGGATAAAATGATCTCAAAGATCTTTTATAGAAAGGAAAAGAAAGAACTGGAAGCAAGGGGAATTGAGGTGAGAACGTAGGAAAACGAGGGAGGAGAGACCAAAGTGGAAGAGGCAGAGGTAAGGAAGAAGTCTCCCCAAAACGGTCAGCCAATGTCAGATTTGAGCTGCGCCTACATCGGGGAGGGGCGTCCACCTTGCTCTCCTTAGAGTGGCCACCGGGTGGCGCCAGAGGCGCGTGTGTTTATGCTTTTAGGCTAGGGTAAGCACATGAACTTGATCTGTGATTTCATCTGTTAATAACTCCCGGATGAGGAAACTCCCTCTGCAGATGCAGATCAGCACCTCCTCTAAGATGTATATAGTTTTAGACGAATAACCTGGAAGTCCTCTGAAGTTAAGTGACTTCACCAGGGACACAGCCAGCAGTATAGGAAGGAGATGAGACTTGAATCCAGGTTTTCCCGACTTGGAGGTTACCTCTCCATGTATTTTTATGATGTCAGTCGGTCAAAAATCTTACTATATGCTAGGCACTGTGCTAAATAAAGGCTAGGTATGCAAAGAGAAGCAAAAACAGTGCCCAATTCTCAAGGAATCCACATCCTAATATGCAACAACAACAAAAAGCATGCGTCTAAACACAAGCACACACAGTGTCAAGTCAACGCCAAGCGCTGGGATATCCCAGTATCCTAGCTCATACGGAGCGTTTTATTGTTTTAAAAAAATGCTTTTTCTACAGTTCTGAGAGGTAGAGAGTGCAAGTATGACTATTTTACAGATGAGAAGACTGAGAGACTGAAGCGTGGAGAAGAGAGATTTGCTCAAGGTCACGCAGGATATGACAGGTGGGGAACTCGAACCCAAGTCCTCTGATGCCCACAGCTGAGGGTCTCGCCACTACACCCACTATTTTGTGCTTGTGTTAGGGGTGGGGAAAGGGGTCTCTTGCAGGATGTGGGGAGTGGTTGAGGGGCAGGGAGGAGGACTTCACTCCCAGGTTCTCGCTAGGAAGGACGCGGCCCAACATTACGAGGCAAGCAGGGCAGCGGAGGGAAGGTGATCAATCGCCGGACGGTACAGAGGCGCATCGATTTCCACGCGGAGAATTAATAGGTCTTCTCTTAGCTCCTCAGAAGGGCCGGAGCTCCGGGCCAAGTCAGGCTCTGCTTATGCCCAGCAGCCTCTCGTGTCCGCTCCTGAAACACCGGTTCCGTCTCTTCACCCTAGATGACAGCCCTAGAAAGCGCACCTGGGGTCCCTCCCCAGTGTCTGCCCCTATCCATGCACTTCCAAGAACTGGGAGAGAGCGTGTTGGGCACCCCGCGTTGATCGTCCCGAGGTGGCTTCGGAGAAGCAGGCTTTTCGTACAACTGAAGGAAGCTGGGAGTTGGGGGGACACCGAGTTGCCTCGCGCCCTCTGCCCGTCCCTCATTGACTTCCCAAAGGCTTCTCGTGTGGCCGCCAGTGTCCCAAAGACCACACTCTGCCCCTCTTTCTCGGTGTCTCCCCAGTCTGTCTCTTCCTGACTTTTCTCCTTTCTTACCGTGTCAATCCCTCCAGCCCCACTTAAAGAGATGAGTTGTTGGTAGACGAGTTTAGGATTTCCTTGCTGCCGCTGTCAGAAAATGTGTCTTCTGGTTGCGTTTGGGGTTGGGATATTTTCTCTAGGCCTCCAGTCCAGATCTTGCACCCCCTCACCTCTGCCCTTTGGCCTTATTTTCCCAACAGACGTGTTCCCCATGCAGAGTCGCACCCTCCGCCCTCTCAGTTGTCAGGCTAAATATTTTGACTTCACTAGAAAGAGAGGGATGATGGGGAGGTGAAGCAAGAGGGGGCAGTGTACCTCCCCCCACTACCCCATTGCCCTCAGACCAATGGGCTTTAGGACCACAACTGGAGGCCGGCAGGGGGTTTCCAGTTCTCTGCCTGCCGAGCTTCTTTGCCTCTGGCCCCTAGAGATTCCACAGAGGGAACTCCAGGCTGAAAGAGACAAGCCCTGCTCCATCACCACTGAGGTCCTGCTTCCCCCGTGCTCCCCAGCCCCAGTCCTTCTCAACTGAGCCCTAACTTGTGCTTTCCGTGTCTCTGTCTCTCTGTCTCTGTCTCTGTCTCTCTCTGTCTCTGTCTCTCTCTCTGTCTCTCTCACACACACACACAGAGTTTTCTCTTCGAATTCCATCTTTGTCACTTCTCAGTCCCCGAATTTTCGGGTTTTCCTTACCTCTATACCTTTATTATTTTCTTAGTTTCTGACACTCTATTTTTCTCCTTGTTTCTTTCTATCTCCGGTCTTTTGAGTCCTTCAGTGTCTCTGTCTCTCCGGCTACTCTCAGGCAACCTTGCATGTCCTGCCCCCAAACTCTACCCCTACCAGGCTGGATAACACGGAGCTGGGGCTGGGTGTGGGCTCAGGCCAAGACAATGACAGCACCCAGCTCTTGGCTCTGGGGATCTTGCCTGCTGATGAACTTCCTCCCTTTGGGATTTGGCCTGGATGCTCCAGAGGGTGAGTCCTCATCACCTTCTCCCAGAGCTGGGAGGACAGGACACAGGGGTTCTTCTCTTGAACTTGGCCTCATTGCTGTTGTCTCTGAGAGCAGTTAAAAGGGCTTAGCTTGAATTCCTCGAAAGGAGAGAGGCCAGCTCCTTGAAGGGGGCTTGTGACTTCCTCCCTGGAGCAATTGTCAGTAGGAGCCATAAGATGATCTTCATTCTAGCTGGAATATCCGTGATCCCAGAGCCAGGGTGAGAATGGAGGACAGAGGGCTTAGAAATCCCCTGTCTATGATATGGATCACATAGCGTAAAGAGCCCTTGGTTTAAACCCAACCTTTGGCACTTGTTACTTGTGTGATGCTGAGGGAGTATTAACTTGTGACCCTTAGTTTCCTCATCTATGGATAAATCTCCAGTTTATCCTTCGTATATCTTGTTTGTACGTAGTTGTTGCATGTTGTGTCTGGCAGCAGACCGTGAGCTCCTTGAGAGGAGGAATCGTTCATTGCATTTCTTTGTATGCCTAGTGCTTAGCATAGAGATTAACGCGTATTATGGTACTTTGAGGTCTGCAAAACACTATACGAATATTACCTCATTTGATCTTCACAACAACCATGGGGAATAGGTGGTATTACTATCCCTATTGTCCAGAAGAGGAAACTGAGGCAGATAAAGGCTAAGCAACTTGTTCCAGTTAACGTCTGAGGCTGGATTTGAACTGTTATTCTATATACTGTGCCACCTAGCTGCCTCGGGGGCACATAGTAGGCTCTCAGAAATGCTTATTGACTGACTAGATGTCCTATAAGGACCCTTCTGGGTCTAACTTCATGGAGGGGGCCAAGGAAAGATCAAAGAAGATGCAGGACTGAGACACAAGAAAGAGAAAGATAACAAGCCAAGATCAAGAGAGACAAGGGGCTAAGTGGAAAGGCATTGGGAGTGGAGTGGGGGAGACGGGGACGGGGACAGGACAACAAAGGCAGGCAGCTGTGTTCAAGAACAGGAGTGTGGTAAGAGTGACTCATTTCTATAACAACTTCCTCCCAACAACTTTGTGAAGTAGATTTGCACTTAATATCATCTCCATTTTACACATGAGGAAACTGAGTCATCAAGCGTCTTGCTAATGATCACATAAATGTCAGAGGGAGG
Organism: Pseudochirops cupreus; assembly: GCA_028627135.1. Taxonomy (NCBI): domain Eukaryota; kingdom Metazoa; phylum Chordata; class Mammalia; order Diprotodontia; family Pseudocheiridae; genus Pseudochirops; species Pseudochirops cupreus. The sequence goes on from CM053584.1 coordinate 128,809,032, forward strand.
ATTTGAACCCTGGTATCCAGGCTCCATACCCCAGGTACCCAAGACAATCCCTGCTTCCCCACCACCCTCCATTCTCTCCCTTGTGCCTCAATCCAGTTTGAAGGACATCTTGAAGATATAACCTACATCCCCCCAATTGTCTCCTCTCTAGTCTGTCTCCTCCCTCAGACATAGGGAGACAGCCCAAGTGGGGCTCACTTGCTCATATGTGTGCCCAAAGTGTATTCAAGATCATGATGGGCCCTCCCCAGGCTTGGTGCTAGAGGAACTGTTACCTCCCCTACCTCCCAGACTCTCTTGGGATTGCTTGTTAACCTTAGTTCAGAAATGGGGAGCTGATCCCAGACTTTGTCACATAATGACTCATCTAGCCCCAGCTGTGGCCCTTTGGTAGCTCAAGATGTTCAAAGAAATAGGGCAAACAGTTTCCCCATCTGGACATGGAGCTTCATAAAGGCTCAGAGATAGAAGGAACCTCATAGGACACTGAAGCCCAAAGAGGGGAGTTGGGTTGTTTAAGGTCACATGTGGAATGAGTGCCTAGAGCTAGGACTAGAACTGGGGCTTCTGATTGCCAGCCCAGGCCTCTAGTACCCAATGGAGCTGTCTCAGAATCATTATAGAGTAAAGCACTGAGTCTGGAGTGAGAGGTCCAGGGTTTGAATCCTGAGTCTGTGGCTTGGTCTGCATGAGACTTTGGAGATCTCTTTGGCTCCCTTCTAGCTCTAAATTGTATGACCACATATGAGAGAAGGCTGAGGACAGAAGGGAAGGAAAAGTCCTGCATCCTCCCCTTGACAAGGCACTGCCAGAAGAGGGATGAAGAATAGAGGCTGAGCAGGCTGGCTGAGGTGATAAATTAGATGGCTCCTCAGGGTCTACTAACCTGGGAAGGAGAGCAGATGTTTCTTCCTAGGCTGAGTCAGTTTGTCCCTACTCTCTCCAGATTCCTCTCCCCACCTCCACCCCTAGAAAGTTAGACTAGAAAGTTCCGATGTTTGGCATGTGGGGGGGGAAGGAGGCTGATCATGTTGACTGTAAACAACCTTCAGGTTGGGGGAGGGAAATGGGGGATACAAGAGCTGAAGAGGAATGAAGAGATGGTATGGGATAAAATCAAAAAGAAGGGTCAGTGAGAAGTGTGAGTTTTCCCAAGATCCCCTCCTCTGGGAAGCCTTCTCTGATTGACTGCTGACTCCCCACTATCTGTCCCTATCCTGACATCCACAACTCAAATTGGCTGGTTCCTCTGCCTTTGTCTCTCTTCCTGTTCAGTGTTTCTCTCTCCATGCCCTGGTTGTATGTCCCATATCTACCATCAGACTGGGGCCTTTTCAAGGGCAGGGACTGGGTTTCCTCATCTGACAGACTGTGGGTTCCCGAGGGTGGGGGGGGGTCTCTGCCATAGGAAAGAAATGAAGGGGACTGGAGTGTGAACTGGAAAGGTTCTCTGGGAGATACTTGGGGCTTACAAATACTTTTGCCACCGGGTCATTATTCACCCCCTTCATGATGAATCAGCCTTGGGCAGGGATGGTGAGAATGGAAAAGGGGGAGATGAAGCACAGAGCCATCTCCAGGCCCCAGCAGATGCCAGACGGGAGTATGGTTGTCCAGACAGAAGCACGTCCATGGGAGGGACAGGGAGGCTCTGAGGGAGGGAGCGGCTGTTTGATCAGGGGACCCAGGTGTCTGGTTCTCAGTGTTAGCCAGGAAGGGAGAAGAACAGAGCAGAGAGGAAGAGAGAGAAGTGGGGGGAGGGGATCAGGAGGAACCTGAAGTGGGGGGGTAATCAGAGAAGGCTTTGGGATTTGTTTTTCCAAAGTGTTCTCATTAGGGGAGCTCTGAAGAGCCTAGGAGCATGATGGGAAGTGGGATGAGGGGATCCTGAAGAAGGCCCCCTGCCCCTTTCTCAAATCTGATTGGTCCAGGGACAGCTGATGGAAATGGTGGGGGGTGGGGGTGAAGAGAGCTGGCTGCAAATATCATAGGTCACTTGTTTCTCTCCCTCTCACACACACAATTAAAGGCAAATTTACCTTTTTCTGGGTATACATGTTTAGAAATGGGGTGGGTGCGGGGGAACGTTAGTGATGGTGAGGTGAGATGGGGGAGGTATAGAAGGCAGAGTTTTCAGGAAAGAAAGAATAAAATATGAGAGGTGTAGGAAAGATAATGGAAACCAAATAAGCAAAGAAAACAATGGGAAGAAATAAGTTGGGAGAGGGAAGATTAAGGGAGTTATCAAGAAGTCTAAGCTCCTATGCTTGCCTACACACACGCACACACACATGCACACATATCCTATCAAATCTCAAGAAACGATGGCGGGGAGGGTGGAACACCGCCCCCCACCTTGTCTATCTAGGTCCACATCCCCCTAAGAAGGGAGTCAGGGACCCAGATGTCCCAGTATGGAGGAGGCTGGGAATCACAGTTGGGATAAAGCATTTCCTGATCTAGGACAAAGACTGAAAATTTTGCCCCTTGGGGGTGGGGTGGGGTTACTGCCCCCTACAGGGCTACAGCCCTTTCTGGAACACGTGCACATTGATTTATCATATAAAGTATGATAATCACGAAAGAAAAGATTTTCTAACATTGAAAATATACGCTTTTACAAAAAATACTACCATTTAATGTGATTTGCCTGAGGTGACTGGCTACTTTAGACCTAGTTCTCTAGGAATCCAAACTACAAACTCTGGGACAGCAGAAAGTGTGTCTTATGGCAATTCTCCCCTTGACTGGACCCACCAGGACCTAGACAGTGCTAATCACATAGTAGACATTCAACACATTTATTGAATGGAATGACATACTCTGATGTCTAGTTGTCCCAAATCTGGGTTTCTTTGGGATGATTGGGAGTAGGAAGAGCTAGTGTTCAAAGGCCCCATTAGATGAAATTTAATAATGATAAATGTAATACACTTGGGTCCAAAACACCAGCTGCATAAATATCAGATATGAATAGTTTGTGGTAGGTTTAGTGGATGTCAAAGTCAATATGGATCCACAGTGAGGTATGGGGGCCAAAATATCTAACACTATTGCAGGCTATGGGGCATCTAGGTAGCTCAGTGGATAGAGTGCTAGGCCTGGAGTCAGGAAGATTCATCTTCCTGAGTTCAAATCTGGCCTCAGACACTTTCTAGCTGTGTGACCCTGGGCAAGTCACTTAAACCTCTTTGCCTCAGTTTCCTCATCTGTAAAATGAGCTGGAGAAGAAAATGGCAAACCGCTCCAGGATCTCTGTCAAGAAAACCCCCAATGGGGTCATGAAGAGTCGGACTCAAGTGAAACAAATGAAGAAAAACAAAAGTCTCAGGTTACATTTAAAGGAGGCATTGGGCCATCCCTCTGTACTCTGCCATGGCCAGATCACGTCTGGGATGTCAGGTTCTGCTCCGGGTACCCCATTTTAAGAGGGACTTTGACGAGATGACCCACATGTGGAGGGCAAACGAGATGGTCAGAGAACATTGACAAAGGCTAATTGAAGAAACTGGAGATACTTAGATTGGAAAAGAAAAGAGTAGGGGAGACATGAGAATTGGTTTCAAGCATTCATGTGAAAGAGAGATTGGATTTGCTCTTCATGGTCCCAGAGGGTAGAGATGGGCAGAAAGATCAGAATGTGATTTGGGCTCCATTTAAGGAAACACTTTCTAACAAGCAGTGCTGCCCAAAGTTGAAATGGGCGACCCACATAGGAATGTGGTGGGTCCCAGGTCATGGAGGTCTTCAGACTGAAACTATCTGGCTACTTGTCCAGCACATTGTAGACTGTGTGGTTTAGACTGTGATATCAGAGGTCATTGCCTACTCTAAGATTCTGGGAATCTAGGAGTGAGAAAGGCAGGGTATGTGCAGGGGCTCAGGTATTTAAGTTCTCATGGGAAGAATTGGGGTTACAAGGTGGGGCATGCTTGGGATCTAAGTGTCCCTGATCTCCCTTCTGTGTCTCCTTCTCCTCTACTTCTCAGTCTGTCCCAGTCTGGACATCCGCACAGAGGTGTCAGAACTCCGGCGACTAGAAAACTGTACCGTGGTAGAAGGCTACCTACAGATCCTGCTTATATTCACGGCAACTGGAGAGGATTTCCAGGGCCTCAGCTTCCCCCGCCTCACCCAGGTCACCGACTACCTGCTCCTCTTCCGTGTCTATGGGTTGGAGAGTCTTCGAGACCTCTTCCCCAACCTCGCCGTCATTCGAGGCACCCGCCTCTTCTTCAGCTACGCCCTGGTCATCTTTGAGATGCCTCACTTGAGGGATGTGGGGCTTCCAGGGTTGGGTGCCATCCTTCGAGGGGCCGTGCGTATAGAGAAGAACCAGGAGCTGTGCCATCTGTCCACTGTTGACTGGAGCCTGCTGCAGCCAACAACTGATGCCAACCACATTGTGGGCAACAAATTAGGAGAGGAATGTGCCGATGTGTGCCCTGGAATGCTGGGCACCAAGGAACCCTGCATCAGAACCGCTGTCAATGGGCGCATGGACTACCGCTGCTGGACCTCTGGGCACTGCCAGAGAGGTGGGTACATGTGGGCAGAAAGTGAGCACAGGAGATATTTAGAACAGGAATAAATCATAGCTTCTTATTTCATAGATGAGAGTGATTTACCCAAACAATTCATCAACAATACTTACTGTGTGCCAAGCACTTCACTAGGGATTTATAGACAAAAGTGAAACAGCCCCTGCCCTCAGGGAGCAGCCAAGATACAGAGCATATACATATATAAGCAAATATGAAATAAAAAGAAATACAAGGAAACAAGATTCCAAGAGAAGGAGATGAGGACGGAGGGCATTGTAGAGTGTGTAGATAATCTCTGAGGTCATTGTCTACTCTAAGATTCTGGGAGTCTAGGAGTAAGAAAGGCAGGGTACGTGCAGGGGCTCAGGATGAGGAGGGAGCAGCCTTGCAAAGGCAAGGAGATGGGAGATGGAGTTTTTCTGTGCAAGAAACAGCAAAAAAGCCAATTTGGCAGGACCAAAGCAAGAAGGAAAGGGAGTAATGTATGAGGGTGGAATGGTACCTGGGGGCCAGTGTGTAAAGGCCTTTACATGCTAAACAGAGCTTCCCCAAAATCACACAGGTAGTAGGCAGCAGAACTGAACTGCAACCCTTTATCATTTACATGACCATATGAGACAACAAATGCTTGCATGCTTCCTGTGTGTCCCAGGTGGAGATGCAAAGTTTTGACCCACCATGGTGCCTCCCCTCATGGGGCTCACAGCCTAAGAAGATAAGACAGTAATAATTATTATTATCATTATAATAATAACGACAATTTATATGATGTTTTAAGGTTTGCAAAGTCCCTATAACAACTCTTATCTCGTTTGATCCTCTCAGCAACTCTGGGAGTAGGTGCTATTATCTTCCCCATTTTACAGATGGGGAAATTAAGGCAGAGAGAGGTTAGATGATTTACTCAGGATACTCATGAGTATCTGACTGAGGATTTGACTTGGTGTCCGCATGCTATCCTCTGAATTGCTACAGTAAAAATATCATACGATCACGTCAATCAATTAACATTTATTAAGCACCTACTGCATGCTGGGCGCTGTGCCAACGCTGGTATAGAAGGGCAAACAAAAGGATACGTGAAACCTGAGGAGGGCAGTCGTTACTGACAAGGCGGGAGGGCAGGACGGGTTCAACAGATTTACAGAGAGAGTTTAAGACAGACATGGCTTACTTTCCTGAAAGGACAGGTAAGAGAGCAGCTGGGTGGCTCAGTGGATAGTGTGCCGGGCCTGGTGTCAGGAAATCCTGAGGTCAGATCTGGCCTCAGACACTTACTAGCTGTGTGACCGTGGGCAAGTCACTTCATCCTGCTTGCCTCAGTTTTCTCATCTGTAAAATGAGCTGGAGGAGGAAATAGCAAATCTCTCTAATATCTTTACCAAGAAAACCCCAAATGGAGTCATGGAAAGTTGGACGCAACTGAAAAATGACTGAACAACAATGACCTCAAGGGATATCCAGGGCCTCTGAGATCACCTAATCAACCCCCTCACTTTGGAGACAAGGAAACTCAGGACAGTGAAGTGAGTGGTCCAGGGCCACATGGGTAATAAGTGACAGTCAGGTTTTGAGCTGGGTCCTTTGACTCCACATTCAGTGTTCCTTCCATGAGGGTGTATCTCGTCCAAGATCACAAAGCTTGGGTGGCAGGTTCAAAAAGAGATGAGGAGAAAAGAAAACAGGAGAGATTAAAGAAGATGGGAGAGAACAAGGAGGAGACGTGGGAATATCCTGAGAGAAGAAAGAAGAGGAGGGGGCTGGGAGGAGATGGAGAAAGGAGAAGGGAGAGGTAAGGGGAGAAAAGGGAGATGGACAGGCGAAGGGTGTTTGTGAGGTGAAGGGTGGAAAGGAGGGAGTGAGGAGAGCCTTGAGACCCTCAGCTTGAAAATTTGCCCAAGTGGTTGTCCCTTTCATAAACCAGGACACAAATCTAGAGAATGGAGGTCTCTTGGGGCATCACGGTGGCACTGGCTCTAGAGTCAGGAGGTCCTAGAGTTCAAATCTGGCCTCAGACACTTGACACTTACTAGCTGTGTGGCCTTGGGCAAGTCACTTAACCCCAATTGCCTTGCCTTCCCCCCTCCAAAAAAGAAAACAATAAAGAGAATGGGAGTCTCAAAGGCTGCTCTCCTCCCCCATCCCCCTCTACCACCTAGCATCTAGGGTAACCAGATCCCTGCTGTATCTTGATCCCCCAGGTCTCCCCACCACTGCAATGTTGTCTATAAACAGGATTCCTAGTTCTCAAAGTGTATGGTGTCAACACATCCTGCCCCTATTCCTGGCCCCCTCTCTTACCTAGTCTCTAACTCTTACCATACAGGGAACCCAGGCTCTTGATGCCCCAGCTCTAAATGTACCTGTTACCCTCTACCTGCCTTATCCCCATAAGTCTTACCCCCAGAACTTAAGGGACAGTGAGTGACTGGTTCTCCAGCAGGGGTGTGGTTGCAATGGGCTCTGGAGGTCCTTAATGCACCCACTATGCCTCCTGATCAAAGCTTCCTACAAGAGAATGGCTAGTTCCCACATTGGCATCATGCCTGGCATAAATCTGGGCATTCGTCCCAGGCAGGAGGATAGGGAGACACAGGGCTGATAAAGCAAGGTCACTGTTCTGTCCTGAGTTGCCCCTGAGCACAGGGAAAAGAGGCCTAGGCAGAAGGAGATGCTCTTCCAGCCCTCAGGGAACCCTTAGTTTGAGAGCCAACCCAGGACAGAGGGACAGAGGCAAAGACAGACAGAGACAAGGGTGAGTCAGCATGACATCAAGCCTGGAGGCATGAATGGGGCTGGGGGAAGCTAGATAGCTGGGGGTCATGGATACTGAATGCTGTATAAATGGGAATTCAATTATTGGACTTCGGAGGTCCCTCCCAACTCTGAGGCACAATTATAATTTAAAATAGCTTACGTTTGTATCATGTTTTGAGGTTTATGAAACATTTTACATACAACTGGGTGTTAGGCAGGGAAGACTTCTGTCTGGAGGACAGAGCTGGGCTGAGGAGGGGTATGAGTCACAGCTGACATTCACACAGCACCTACTACGTGCCAGGCCCAGGCACTGTGCTAAGTGCTTACAAATATTATCTTTTTTTTTTTTTTTTTTTGCTTTTTGGAGGAGGGATGTCAGGGCATTTGGGTTTACGTGACTTACCCAAGGTCACACGGCTAGTACGAGTTAGGTGTCTGAGGTGGGACTTGAACTCAGGACCTCCTGACTCTAGAGCCAATGCTCTATTCGCTGTGCCACCTAGCCACCCCTTACAAGTATTATCTTGTTTTAGTCTTGCAACAACCCTAGGAGATAGGTGTTATTATTATTATCAGGATATAGTTAAAGAAACTGAGGCAGAAAGCTGTTAAGTAACTTGCCCAGGGTCACACAGCTAAGAAACATCTGAGACTCGATTTGAACTCAGGTCCTCCTGACTCCAAGCCCACTGCTGTATTGATTGTATCACCCACTTCCCTCTTAGTTACCCTGGACATGAGCCGGGTAAAAACTCAGATACTGGAAAAAAGGAGGCAAACAGGGGAGATGGGGTGTTGGCAGAGAGGTAGGTCCCTCTGGCTTGTGAGGTGGTAGTCTATGCCTGCTGAGAGAGGCTGGCACTGCCCCCTCATGCCCATTCTCCCCCATCCCTACAGTGTGCCCATGTGCCAGGGGCCTGGCTTGTACCTCGAGGGGTGAGTGCTGCCACCCTGAGTGTTTGGGAGGATGCAGTCAGCCCAGTGACCCTAAGGCATGCGTGGCCTGTCGCCACTTCCATTTTGGAGGCACTTGCCATTCCTCCTGTCCTAGAGGCACCTACCAGTATGAGGCCTGGCGCTGTGTCACTGCAGATTACTGCGCTAGCCTCAGGGCACTGCCTGACCTGCCTGGCCGTGTCTCTGATTTTGTCATCCATCAAGGCAGCTGTTTGGCCCAGTGCCCTCCAGGGTACACCCACAATGACAGCAGGTGAGTCCTGGATTTCTACATATATTTAGGGGATGTCCCCCAAGTATTCAGGGGGGAGGGACTATGTAGATAAGAGTTAAGGCATCCAAGAAAGGGGGACAGTGAGGACAGGACCAAAGATGGATGAGGACAGTGAGGATAAGATCGAAAGATGAAAGGGCTGAGGTCGGTAAAGATGGAACCCAAGGGAGGTGAGAACAGTAACAGGTCTCTAGGGTATGGGGTGAGAGCATCCTGTGTCTAATGCTCCTATAAATCAGAGCCAGGTTCTGGGTCTGGAAAAGCCTACTCCAGGGTCTGAGGGAAAGGGGCCACTCTGACTACCAGATCCTGAAGAACTCACAGTCTCCTCCTCTCTCCTTCCTCCTGTAGCATCTTCTGCCATAAGTGTGAGGGGTTGTGCCCCAAGGAGTGTAAGGTTGGCACCAAGACCATCGATTCCCTGCAGGCAGCCCAGGAGCTCACAGGCTGTACCCATCTGAAGGGTAGCCTGATTCTTAACCTACGTCAAGGCTGTTAGTAGACCTTTATTCCCATCACTCTACCCCTCCCACCAGACCAGAGCAGGGCCCATTCTGGAGCCCCCTTAGGAGATCCCTTCCTGTGGATCAGGCTTTACTCACTGCTTGATTCCTCTCTTGGCTCGGGTCCCAGCCCCTCAGAGGACTAGTTCTTTCCACTGACCCAACCCAAAGATCCTACCCTGTTTCTCAGTTCTTCAGTCAGTCAATAAGTACCTACTTTCTGCCAGGCCTTGTGCTAAGCCAAGTCATGCCTGCTTTCCCTCCCTTTTCCTCCCTTGCCCTGCCTTGAGCTGACCCCCTCCCTTCTCTGATTAGATAACTTAGAGGCAGAATTACAGCGAAGTCTGGGCCTGGTAGAAACCATCACTGGCTTCCTCAAAATCAAACACTCCTTTGCCCTCATCTCCCTGGGATTCTTCAGGAACCTCAAACTCATCCGAGGAGACTCCATGGTGGATGGGTAAGAGGTGGTGGGTGGGGTGGGTGGGGATCCTGCCATGCTTCGTGTGACCACCACAGTTTGCTCCATGCCCACATCCTCCTCAGAGTCACCCATCTGTCCTGAGAGGGAGCCAGAGCAGGTGGTGCCATCTTGAATGGATGCTGAGAGAGACTCAGAGGTCTGCTGTAGGTCCCAGAGCAATGTATCTGGAGGCTGCTCAGAGCTCAGACAGCGACTTCTTATATTAGGGGCGATAGCACCAACAGGCCATGGGTGCAGCCACATGGGGAGAGAGGACAATACATCCCCACAGAGAATCTGGCCCATGCCCCAGAAGCATTAGAGGGGAAGATGGTCCCTAGTAGAGAGGTGGCATCCTGAGGGCAGTTGGGGCCAAAGCCAGTGGAAGAGCAGGGGCAGCAGGCATCTCAGGGAAGAAGCTGCAAGCCCCACCCCCAGATGTTGACGCCCTAGGGCAGATCCTTAACATAGTTACAACTCCTCATCCCTCTCCCAATCCAAGATACCCACAAAACCTGGAGCCCAGGCATGTGTGCCTCTCTGCCCCCTCCATTCCCTCTAGTATCCCCAGCCCCCTCAAAAGCAGGCTCCTGTGCTCACTTATGCCTTCTAGGCTCTCCACAACTCAGGGTCCACACCCCAGAATCCGGGCCTCTCTCCCCAGGAACTATACACTCTATGTGTTGGACAATCAGAACCTACAGCAGCTGGGGGAGTGGGCAGAGGCCGGGCTGTCCATCCCTGTGGGGAAGATATATTTTGCCTTCAATCCACGCCTCTGTCTGGAACACATCTATCAGCTGGAGGAGGTGACGGGAACGCGGGGCCGGCAGAACAAGGCTGAGATCAATCCTCGAACCAATGGAGACCGAGCAGCCTGTGAGACACATGCCCTGGGGTGCAAATGTGGGATGGGAGCCTTGGGAAGGTCCCTAGAGAGGCAGGATTTGGGGCACAGCCTAGGTGGGGAAAGTAAGTTTAAGTGTATGGGGAGAAAGTTGGGACTGAGGATGGGTTGGGCCTACAGCAGATCGTAGGAATTAAGGATGAAAATTATTTTAGCCTTATCCTGGTCCAGTCTTCCCACTTTTCTTTTTCTTTTTTTTTAAATTTAATTTATTTATTTTTAGTTTTCAACATTTACTTCCATAAGTTTTAAATTTTTCCCTCCCTCCCCAAGACGGCCTGCAGTCTGATATAGGCTTTACATATACATTCCTATTAAACATATTTTCACATTAGTCATGTTGTATAGAAGAATTATAACGAAGGGGGAAAACTATGAGAAAGAAAAAATAAAACAAAACAAAAAAAGAAAATAGTCTGCTTCTCTCCTCATTCTGACTCCATAGTTCTTTCCCTGGATGTGGATGGCATTTTCTATCATGAGTCCTTTGGAAATGTTTTAGGTCCTCACTAAGGTTTTAGGTCCTTGCATTGCTGAGAAGAGTTAAGTCTATCAAAATCAGTCATCGCCCACTGACTGTTACTATGTACAGTGTTCATCTGGTTCTGCTCACTTCACTCAGCATCAGTTCATATAAGTCTTTCCAGGTTTTTCTCAAGTCCGCCTGTCCATCATTTCTTATAGTACAACAGTATTCCATTACATTCATATACCACGACTTGTTCAGTCATTCCCCAACTGATGGGCATCCCCTCAATTTCCAGTTCTTGACCACCACAGAAAGAGCTGCTATAAATATTTTTGTACACGTGGGTAGTCTTCCCATTTTTCAAAGGAGGAAACTGAGGATTCAGAGAAATTAAGTGATTCATTCAAGATTTGTAGGGTTTGAAGGTAAGCAGTGAAGGGGCTTGGAATCAAACACATGTTGTCTGACTCCAGATCAAATGCTCTTTCTACTGTAGCCAGGTCAAGGGCAGTGGGAAGGGTGGACATAAAGGCAAGACTGGGAATGGATAAAAGCTTGGAATAGGGAGGCAGTTAGAATAAGGAAGGCTTTGGAGAACCAGATGTTGGTCATAGGTGGGGGTTAGGGTCTGAGAGCTGGAGATAGGGAGGACTAGGAATGGGGGAGGGCTAGGGATAAGGGATGGGTTGAGGACAGGGATTGAGACAGATTGGGAGATATGGGAGGCATCATGAAGAAATTCATTCCCATCTAGGACTCTCTTCCTTCTATCATAGGATCACAGGCTAATAAATGTAGAACAGTAAAGCACCTAAGAGATTTAACTTAGGATCCAAACCCCCCTCCCTCAAGAGATCCAAGGATAGATTTCAGGGGGTCCACCAATTTCAATAGGAAAAATATATATATCATTATTTTCACTACCTTCTTATTGAAATTTAGCATTTCCTTCAATTATTTAAAAAATGTTATTCTAAGAAGGGGGGGTGTGTGTGGAACGGCTAGGTGGTACAGTCAATAGAGCACTGGCCCCACAGTCAGGAGGACCTGAGTTCAAATGTGGCCTCAGACACTTAATACTTACTAGCCATGTGACCTTGGGCAAGTTAACCCCAATCGCCCTGCCTTCCCCCCCCCCAAAAAAAGTAAAAATAAAAAATAAAAAGGGGGGGGGTCTTAGGCTTCACCAGATTTCCCATGGCAAGGTTAAGAACCTCATTTTACAGGTGAGAAAACTGAGGTGTCCAAGAGGTTTTCACTTGTCCTAGGTCTCACATATAATAAGTAGCAAATCCAGGATTGTCTCAGGTCCTCGGACTCTTATGTCCTCTACAGTAGCATTGATGCAGAAAAGCGCGGTTACCCCAGTAGTTTGGGAGTTCAGCAACAACAACAACAAAATAGGCCATGCCGATGATTTCATGGGAAATGATAAGGCAGCTAGGTGACACTGAGCTCTGGGTCTGGTCAGGAAGACCTGAATTCAAATCCAGCCTCAGAAACTGACTAGCTGTGTGGCTCTGAGCAAGTCACTTAACCTCAGTTTCCTCATCCACAAAATGGGGATAGTAATAGCACTTACCTCCTAGGGTTGTTGTGAGGATGAAATGAGATAGCAATTTGTAAAACACTTGGCACGGTGCCTGGCCCATAGTAGACACTGTATAAATGTTAGCTTTCATTAATAGTGATTTACATTCATATACCATTTTTGAGCTTACAGAAAACTTTCCTCACAATTCTGTTATACCCCCAATAAGATCTATATTCCCTCGTTTTCAGATGAGGAGCCTGTCATCAGACAGGTTGAATGACTTACCCAAGGTCACACAGTCAGTAAGCATCACAGCCAAGATTTAAACCCTGGTTTTCTGATTTGGGCTTTATACTTTTTCTGTCACGCAGAGCTGCTCCCCTTATTACCTAGGCTGAGGAGTAGAGAGGTAAGCACTCAGCTTGGTATTACCATCCCTCACCATTTTCTGCAGGCAAGACCCGACCTCTCCGGTTTGTCTCCAATGTGACAGAATCAGATCGAATCCTCCTTCGCTGGGAGCGCTATGAACCACTAGAGGCTCGAGACCTACTCAGTTTCATCGTTTACTACAAGGAGTCGTGAGTGTGTGTGAGGGGGAATGGGAAAGGAGGGATCCTGGGGGAAGATATAGGGGTTAGGCACTACATTCTTTTTTAATTGTTAGTGATTTAGAACATTTTTTTTAATACAGCTATTTCCTCTGAAAACAGCCTACTTATATCCTTTGTCCATTTATCAAGTGGGGAATAACTCTTCTTATACATTTGAATCATCCTGGGATTGCATTCCTAATAGTGGCCAGTATTTTGACTGAGGGAGGGAAGAGTAAAGTGAGAAGAAGAGGGAAGAGTCTGAGGGGAGAATCCAATTCTTGAGGGAGCACAGCGGTGGTGAGGAAAACAGATTTTTTTCAGTTATTTAGGGCACCATAAGCCCCCATAAAAGAGAAAGGAGAAGACCCAGGAGGAAAAAGAGAGAGAATATGGAATCAGCAAATGCTTCCCCTCTGTGAGAGTGTCAGTTAGCTCTGGGGTCCCTTCCAGCCCAACATCATGAATGGAAATTCCAGAACACCTAGGTCTCCCTCCCTAGCCGCAGAATATGTCAATTTTATTCAAGTCAACAAGCATTTATTAAGCACATTTATTCATTTTTATTAATTATATCATTTATTAATATCAATCCAGTTTACTGGTTTATTATATTATAAGTTACTATTAAGCAAATCTATTAATTAATTGATTAAATTTATGTATTCATATACCAGGTACTGTGCCATGTTTTGGGGATACAAAAGTGAAATAAGATACAATACCTACCTTCAAAGGGCTTACAGTCTAGAGAAGGGTGTGATAGATATGTATATGTAGAATGTTCAAAGGGAAGATCCAGACAGAGTGCTCAGGAAAATCTGAAGAGCTTATTTTTAGCTGGGGGATTGGGTAGAAATAGGGAAGAGGTGACACCTGGGGTGGGGCTGTAAGGAAGTTTCAGCCAGCAGAGGTGAGGAGGGAGTGAGAGGGCAGTGTGATGTAGTGGAAAGAACACTAAACTTGGAGTCACAGGATCTGAGTTCAAATTCCAGCTCTGCCCTTAACTATGTATATGACTTTGGACAATTCCCTTAACTTCTCCAGGCATCCCCTTCCTGGTCTGTAAAATGAAAGGGTTGCGCTGGATGACCTCTCTTGCAGCTCAAGCTCTATGGCTCTAGTACATCCCTGTTCCCTTCTCTCTCATTCCTAATGCTGCCCCACCCCACTCCCATCCATTGTATTTTAGCTTTTAGTCAATGGGGAGCCGCTGGAAAGGCTTGAGAGCAAAAGTAAATCTTAGGAAGATTATTCTAGCAGCCATTTGAGGAAGGGTAAATGGAGGCAGGGAGATCAGTTAAGAGGCTACATTTTTGTTGTTTAGTTGTGTCCAACTCTTTGTGATCCCCTGGACCGTAGCACGTCAGGCGCTTCTTTCCTCTACTATCTGAGAGGTGATAACTGAAATCATAGGAGTAGATTAAATCACCAAGGAAGAAAGTGTAGAGAACGGGGTAGCCCCAGAACTAAGCCTGGGAGGATAGCCAAATTCAGAAAGAGGATATGAACAGCTGAAGGAGTCTGAGAAGAGTCAGTGAAATGGGTAGAAGGAGAACCTGGAGGGAGAGGTAACAAAGAAGTCCAGGAAGAGGAAACAGTGGGTCAACAGTGTCAGATGCTGCAGAAAGATCCAAAACGATGGGAACTTTTAAAAATGCTGTTGGGCTTAACTGTTAAGAGATCACTAGCAACATTTGAGTGGAAAGTTTCAGGACAGAACTGGGGTTGAGCGTCAGATCACAAGGGTTGAGAAGTGAGTTGGTGGGGAGGAAGTGGAGGCGTTGAGTGTAGATTACTAATGAAATGGAGTCAACCAGCATCTATTAAGCACCAACTGTGAGTCAGGCTCTGTACTGAGTGTTGGGGAATGCAAAGAAAGGCAAAACAGCACCTTTGCCTCTGAGGAGCTCACAGTCTAATGGGAGAACTCACCATTTAACGGATTCTCAAAGTTGAAGCCTTCTAATCTAGCCATTAGCTGGACAATGAGCTACTCTGGTAAGGGAGGATCTCCTTTGCCTCCTGGGGCAATCCATTTCACTTATAGATATCAGGAAGGTTCTCCTTAATCCATCTGGAACATCTCTCTTTGCACCTTCTCCCCATTGCTTCTAATTTTGTTCTGTGGAGTCAAGCAGGACAAATTTCATCCTTCTACACGGCAGCCCTTCAAATACTCACAAAGATCAAATGAAATTCTATTTGGGTTTGGGGAGTTTTCTTTTGGAGGGGGGAAGGCAAGGAAATTGGGGTTAAGTGACTTGCCCAAGGTCACTAGTAAGTGTCAAGTGTCTGAAGCCAGATTTGAACTCAGGTCCTCCTGACTCCAGGGCCTGTGCTCTATTCACTGCACCACCTCACTGGCCCAAATGAGATCCTATGTGTAAAGTACTTAATATGGTGCCTGGCACACAGTAGGTACTTACTTAATAAATGCCTGCTCCTCTTCAAAGACAGTCATCATTCTCCCCACACTCCAGCAAGTCTATTCTCCAAAGTAAACTTGATCCCTGGTTCCTTCAACTGTTCCTCATATGGCATGTCTTTCTGGGAGTTTGACAATGGAAAGAAACAGATATATAGACTAATGGCTTGAGTCAATGGTGAAATCAAGGAAGGCTAGAGAAGATCTGAGTCTGTTTTTAAGAGTGGGGAAGAAGTTTGAAGAGAGACTGAAGATGAAGAAAGGGAATAACTGAATGAGCCAATTCCAAATGAGATGAGAAGGGATAGAATGAAGGGGATAATTAGGGGGATTACCATGAGGAGGAGGAGGAGGAGGAGGACCATCATGCCTTCTGAGAACAGAGCACCAAAAGAGAGGATGGGCAAAAATACAGATGAGAAATGGGAGAGTTCAAGATGGATGGCCTCAATTTTCTCAGTGAAGTAGGAGATAAGGTTATTTGCTGATGTGAGGATTAGGATGTCTCAACCCAAGGTTGAAGAGTAACAAGTCGGGAACAACGGAAGGACAAGAGGCAAGGGACCTGAGGGTGAACAGCATTTTCTTGAACTGGTTAACTGTGAGGTTAAGACTGTGGCAGGAAGGAAGTGAAGCAAGAAGTCCTCAGAAGAGGACCGGGAAATCAGGGAAAGACTAGTAGACTAGAGTTGAGATGAAGGACAGAGAACAATTGGGGGAGGAATGAGACAATGGGAGAGGTAGAAGTTCAGGAGACTATGAGCAAAAAAGGAGAATTTCAGAAGCCAATATCTCCCAGAGGTAGAAATGTCTGATTATGGTGAGGTTCACAGAGTGACCACTGCCCCACCCCATGTGGGGCCAAAGGGGAGTGAAAAGTGGAGGAATGGTTGGAGGAATTGGAAAGCTAGGGTGCATGGAGTCCCATCAGTGTGAATGTTGTAGTTTCTAAGGAGGATGGTAGGAGTTTGGATGAAGAAGTCTAAGTCAGGTACAGAACTGAGCAGGGAGAAGCAAGGAACCAGGGCAACCCAGAAGGTGGTAGATGACTGTGCTATAACTACATGGTGTGAATTTCAGAGAAAGGAAGGTCTCTGAATCAAGAGCATCTTGACTCCCTCTCTTTGGGCAGGTGCCTCCTGCTTTTCCCCACCCCTCTCTCCATGTCTCTGTGTCTCAGAACAGACACAGTGGCAGAGCTGTCAATAGGAATAAGTTCCTTGTCAGCAAAAGTCTGGTGGGGAGACTGGATGTTTGCTTTATAAGATTGCAGATTTTGAGCTGGAAGGAAGGAACCAATCACTAGTCCATTTTACAGATCAGGAAAACTAAGGCCCAAGAAAGTTGCATGATGCATTTGCCCAGAGTCACAAAGTAAGTAGAAGAACTGAGATTCCAATCCAGGTCTCGTGATTCCAAATCCCATTCTCTACTCACTGTACTAGGGTAGTTGTTACCAGGGATATTGTAGAAGGAATTTCTTCTTTGGGAGGGGGTTTAGGACTACAAAGAAAACCTTCATGGTACCTTCCAGCTCTAAGATTTTGTGATTCAGTTTGCCATTCCAAGGAAGGTTTATGGTAGGAACTGATGGTCAGTCAAGGAAGAAAGGGGCAGCACCCTGGGCTGGGAAGTCATGGAGACTGATTAAGTCTTCATTCACTTTGTTAATGACTCTTAATGACCAAACACCTCCTGCCCCCAGCTGTGGTCTGGAGACCGACCACTAATTTGGCTAGTTTTATTAGCATCTCTGCCAGGAGTTCATTAGACTCTAGACAGGAAGGCTGAGGATGGGGGAGGGGTCAAGGAACAGCTGTTCTTCTTTCTGTGGAGCACATGAGCTGACCCAAAGACAGGAGGGCAGGCGACAGGAAGAACTTCCTTGTCAGGGATGAAAGATGTGAAAAATGATGATCCTGGAGAAAAGGAAAGCGCCCCATAGGACTGGGCAAAGGAGACGAGGGGGGTTGGGAGTGGAGGAAGCATGACATAGTGAAGACTGACAATTCTGAAGTCAGAGGACATCAGTTTGAATCCTGACTCTGCCCTTCTGTGACCTTGGAAATAGTGTTCAAATCCTCTGAGCATTGGTTTTCTGATCTGCAAAATGATGAGGCAAAGCTGTGATCCATTAGAGAAAAGGATGCACAGAATCACAGAGCTGGAAGGGATTGTAGAAGCCATCTCTTCCAATCCAATGCAAGAAGCCTTTCAGCAGTGCCTCGACGGATGCTGATTTAGCCCATCCTTGAATATTTCAAGTAAGGGGAATTTAGGTTGCTATTCTACTGATGGAGAGCTCTGATTGTTCATCCCTCCTTTTATTAAGCCAGTCTACCCAGAACACCTGAAACTCACTCCTTCAGTGTAGGCAAGCCTGTTTGCCATAGCTCTCTCCCTCCCTTCCTCTTTGCCCCATATAAAGGGTTTGGAAACCATATCCTGTGAGATTCAGTTGAAGGAACTGATCCTGTTTAATGTAGAGAAGTGGGCAGCTAGGTGCGCAGAGCACCAATCCTGAAGTCAGAAAGACTCATCTTCCCGAGTTCAAATCTGGCCTCAGACTCTGACTAGCTGTGTGGCCCTAAGCAAGTCATTTAACCTTGTTTTGCTCAGTTTCCTCTTCTGTAAAATGAGTTGGAGAAGGAAATGGAAAACCACTCCAGTACCTAAAAAAATCCCAAATGGGGTTATGGAGAGTCAGACACGAATGAAATGACTCAAGAACAACAACAAGAACGCTTGGGAAGGGGGATTAACAGATAATTGTCCACATATTTGACAGACTTGTGAAGAAATTCGTCTTCCTTGGCCATAGGAGGGAGAGTGAGAGACAGGGGATGGAGGAGACACAGGGGAATGTTCTAACATGGAATAAGTTGCCTCAAAGGAGCCCCCCATCTCTTTATCATTCAAACAAATGGACATTGAGGCTCAACCATATGAAAGGTTGCTGAATCATGGGTAGCATTTATACATCACTTTAAGGTTGGCAAAGCACTTTACAAATGCTATCTCATTTGATCTTAACAACCCTAGGAGACAGGTGCTCTTATAATCCCCACTTTACAGATAAGGAAACTGAGGCAGACAGAGGTGAAGAGAGGGTCACACAGCCAGTAAGTGTCTGAGGCCAGATTTAACTCCGGTCTTCCTGACTCTGCTCTACCAAGATAGGGAAGTGTGATTCATTATCTGTTTTCTAAGAACAAAACTGCTCATTGCAATTAATAGGAGTTTGGCTGCTTTTTAGGGTTGTTTTCCCTTCCGTTATGTTCTCCCGGTTCTCTATACTTCCCTCTTTGTCGATTCATACAAGTCTTTCGGCATTTCTTAGAATTTTTCGCAACCATTATTTCTCATAGACAATAATACTTCATGACATGCCTGTGCCGCGAAACGTTCAGCTGTGTGTTTTCCAATCAATAGGTACTGACTTTGCTTCCTGTTTTTCATTAACACCAAAAGTGCTGTCGCTAATATTTTGGTACATGGGACCTTTCTTGCTTGAGCTGGCTCCCTTGGGCTATATGCCCAGTTGTGGGATTCCTGGGTCAGAGTACTGATAATTATTGACTCTTCTCGGATGATTCCACGTTTTTTTTTCTCAACATTAATACCCTTTTCCTTTTTTTCCCTCTGCCTCCCGTTCTTTTACTCACCAAGTTTTTGCCCCTGGTTTCAGACTTTTTCTTTTTGTTGCCTCAGAATCTTTATCTTCCAGGCTTTTTCAGCGGATTATTTCCTCCAAACTATCTAGGAATCTTCTATTTTCTCTAAAAGACATGAAAGGGAAGAGGCCTTCCTAGAGCCATCTTTTGGTCACATCATCTCCAAGGGCTACCCACTGGAAACAAGCTTGAGTGCTATGTAAATTTGTTTTCTCAAGGACCAGAGGGAAAGGGGTCCATCTGTCTCCAGCATGTTCTCTCCCAGTCTTCTCCTCCACACAATCTTTCTTTCCTCAAATCATGGATTGGATAAAAACCCTATTAACAGAGTTGTCCAAAGCAGAGATGGTCTGTCACCCACTGGGGTGACAAAATCAGAGATTCTCAGAGTTGGAAAGAACCTCAGAGATCATCTGTACCTAAGCAGAAACGCCCTCTATCAAATCCTTAACAATAGTCACCCAGCCTCCACTTAAAGATATCTAGTCATGGGGTGGCTAGGTGGCGCAGTGAATAGAGCATTGGCCCTGGAGTCAGGACGACCTGAGTTCAAGTGTGACCTCAGACACTTAACACTTACTAGCTGTGTGACCTTGGGCAAGTCACTTAACCCCCCCAATTGTCCTGCTTTCCCCCCTCCAAAGCAAAAAAAAAAAAAGATGTCCAGTCAGCCCTGGAAGGGACACTAGAGAATTATGATAATAAATGATAGCTAACATTTAAATAGCACTTACTACATTCCAGGCACTGTGCTAAGTGCTTTACAATTATTATCTCAACTAATCCTCACAACTCTGGGAGGTAGGTGCTATTATTGCCCCAAATTTACAGATGAGGACACTGAGGCAGAGGTTAAGTAGCTTGCCCAAGGTCACACAGCTAGGAAGTGAAAGAGGGGACATTTGAATTCAGCTCTTCCTCGCCCCAGGCCAAGTACTCTATCCACTGTGTCACCACTAGAGAATACTGAGTCTAGTATCATTTCATAGATAAAGAAACTGATGCCTGTCAAGGGGTGGTGATTTATTCAAAACATCTCCTAAAGTTAGTGGCAGAGCCAGGACCAAACTCCAGTGTCCTAATTCATCACACCAGGCTTTATTCATTGCAACAAGCTCCTTGCAGAAAAAGAGGTCTCTGGTAGAAAAAGGCTGGTAAAGGAAACTGGTCTACTGTAAATCTCACCTCTTTTTTTTTTGGAGGGTGACAGCCCATTTCAGTTTTGGATGACTCTAATTGCTAATTAAGTTTTTGTTTGATTGAGCAGATTGAAACAGATCTTGTAGCTTCCATCCAGTGCTCCTAGTTCTGCCTTGGAGGATAGCAAAACAAATCTAATTTCTCTTCCGAAAGATAATTCAATTCAGTTCAATCAACAAAGATTAAGTACCTAACTATGATGTGAAGTACTATCCTTCCAATGTGTAGAGATAGCTAACAGGGGTGCCCTTGCAGAATTAGACCACGGGATCCCAATTATCCTTTCTCTGAAATCTAGGACATTCACTCCCCCCAAATCTAGAGTATGCCTCAAATATCTGGCTTTCCCTTCCTCATCTGTTATGAACTTTAAGAAGGAGGAATCACTTCCTCCCAAGGTTCTCCTCATTTCCATTTCTGTAACTAGTTCCTCCTTAATGGACAGAATGAGACAACACCATAGCAGGTCCTCTTTCTGCTTTCTCTATGTCATGAAGAGTTAAGTTATCAAGATAAGGGAATGATTTACTGGCTGCACCATTTTTCCAAATAGAGATAGAGATTCAGCAGATGCCCAGATAGTTAAAAAAAATCTCTCCCCACTCTTTACTATATCATATTTCCATGTGAAGTTTGTGATTCATTTCCTGAAAACATCGTCCGTTTCCTCCTTCTTGGCAGGAGGTCCTTAGTACATTCTCCTACAATTTCACTTCTGCTCCTCCTTCCATTGATCCTTATCTAGCTAATATCAACCAAGCTTCCCTGGAATTATATTGCCCACATGAAGCATTTTCTCACATGAGTCTATCTTTATGATATATCACACTACTCTAAAACCTCTCCTACCTAATTTCCCCCCTTTTGAATAAAGTAAAGCTGTTTATTGCCATACTCCCCTACCTAGTCATATCCCATCAGTCTCAGTGATGCTTAGAAGTCAGATTTATGTAATTAGTTTAAAATATCCAGTTTTAATCCATTTCCTCTTTTCTACTATTCTTCTACTATTCAGTACTCCCCCTGTACTCATCAGTATCTCCCCTGCCGAAGCTTCCTTGGCCATCTAGGGAAAAGAAGGCACAAAACTAGAATGGTAGATTGATGCAGTGGCAAGAATTTTGGCAGAAGATTTGGGTTTGAATCACAAGTTCAACATTTAATAACTGCCCATTTTTCAAAACAGAGCTCCAGCAGATGCCTGGATAGTTAAAATCTCCCCATCCCCATTATTATATCATGCTTCCATACCAAGTTTGTGTGAGAAATAGCAAAAAGTTAAGTTTTCACGGGACTGCAAAATTGCTGAAATGAGGCTACTGATTAAAGTTAGAAGACCAAATGGTAACCTTGGGAAGAGTTGAGACAGTAGCCTTGGGAAGAAGTTGGATTTCTAGTTCCCATAGAACTCCTAGATAATACTAAAAGTGAAATAAAGTAAAATAAAAAGGAGCTGGCAACTGCAGGTAGATTTAACCAGTTAGAGAGCAGACAGTGGCCTTGGGACACTCAGGCCCAGATAAGGAAGGACATGTCTAGCTTAGACTAGTGGGGGCAGGGTGGCGGGGTTCAGTATTCTGGGATTGTTACTGTGCTTGCTTAATGAACCTCATGTAGTATGTATATTATCTAACAGAGTTAGAGTCTCATTAGTAATAATGTATGGTAATGGAAGGTGTGCCCAGAAGAGAACGAACCAATCAATCCTCTGAGAGTTCTGCACCAAACTACTGCATAAAACTTGCTTGGTTTTTGTCTCCTGCACTCCTCCTTCCACAAGAGGGACAGAGTCCACTTCTGGTCAGAAGAGATCAATTCCTTTGGATTTCTCCCTAATACATTTTTTTTAATATCAGATTTTTGGTATCAATTATGTTTTTGATTTTTCCAAGTTGGCATTTCCAACAAATGGCACCCAAACAGAGACCTGATATCCAGGCTTGGTCCAGCATTTGTGATTTGTTTCCTGAACATATCATCCATTTCTTCCTTCTTGGCAGGCAGTCCCTAGCACATTACCCTTACAATATCACTTCTGCTCTTTCCCTCCATTGATCCTTATTCAACTTATTGCAACCAGGCTTCCTGATGTGTTACCCTGTATCAAGTTAGCTGTATGACCTTGGTCAAATTACTGAACTCCTCTGAGCCTATTTCATCATAATAATTGGACCATCTGCCTCACAGGGTGGTTGTGAGAAGGTGCTGTGTAAAGGTGTTATAGAAAGGCCTGTTGTTATTAGCTATTATCCATTGTAGGCTCAGATTCATAGAGAAGCAGAGCTGTTAGCTGAGGAGACACCATGGAAGAGGAACTTTTCAAATTTTATTGTACTGACAAACATTGAGACTTAAATACTATAAACTCCCACCAAGGGATGAGTGGCAGAATCTTTTGCCTCAGAGGCACCTACCTTGGGACTGGTGGGCACAGGGGAGATTTGGTCTCTTTGCCCTGTACTAAAGGGTCCCTGAAGGAGATATGAGAGGGGAAAGCTGACCCCTAGGAACCATATCTCCTGCCCCTCTTGCCATTGGCTTTCCTGACTTCCTTCAAGGCTCAACTCAAATCTTACTTTCTGCAGGAGACCCTCTTGGGTTGCCGCAGCTGCTAATGCCCTCCCTTTCGGATTACTTTCCATCTCCTCTGTCTATATCTTGTAAGTAGCTAGTTATTTACATGCTGTCTCGCCTATTAGAATGTATGTTCCTTGAGGCCTGAGACAATTTACTTGAAATAAAATTGTATTAATATCCCTATTTTTACATAGCCTAAATTTACCCATTGTCCTCCTCCTCTCCACTTCCAGATGGCTTTAACATGTAACAAAAATTTTTTTAAGAAAAAAAAATTCTGCAAAATGGGTCAATACAAAATCTGACAATGTATGCAACGTTCCACACCCCCAGGCTCCCCCTCTTCTCCCAGCTAAAATTCCCCCTCCCACAGGAAGCCTTCCCTAACCCCTAGTTAATTCTAATGCTTTCCCTCGTTTAATGATTCCCTGTTTATTCTATCTATAGCTTGCTATGTATATGTTTGGTTGTATGTTTGCATCAGATTGTAAGCTTCTTGAGGGCAGAGACTGTCTTTTGCCTCTTTTTGTATTCCCATCATTTAGCACAGTGCCTGGCACATTAAATGTCTATTGACTGATCATTGCAAAGTAGTTTGGGGAGATGTCTTCTCATTTCTCTTCTTTGGGGCCAAGTTTGTCCTTCATAATTTTGCAAGCATGGGCTGGTTTTGAGTTTTTGTTTTGTTTTGTTTTTATTTTGCTTCTCTTTATATCCCCAGCACTTAGCATAGTATTTGACACAGGGTAAGTGTGTAATGAATTCTTGTTGATCGACCCCAGATTGTCATAAGCTTAAGGATTCCAGGCTTGGGGGGCAGCTAGGTGGCACAGTGAATAGAGCACCGACCCTGGGGTCAGGAGGACCTGAGTTCAAATCCGGCCTCAGACACTTAACACACTAGCTGTGTGACCTTGGGCAAGTCACTTAACCCCAATTGCCCTGCCTTTCCCCCCTCCAAAAAGCAAAAAAAAAAAAAAAAAGAATTCCAGGCTTGGGGAAGATGGCAGCATGGAGGGGAGGAATCTTCAGACTCCAAGGAGTCTGTGGACATCCCCCATCTCCTGGTGTGGGGGGTGTACAGCCCATTCCAGAATGCCACGGAGCACATGGGGCCAGATGCTTGTGGGGCCTCCAACTGGAACCTGCTGGATGTGGAACTTCCCTTGAGCAGAACCCAGGAACCAGGAGTGACTCTTGTCCCCCTCAAGCCCTGGACCCAGTATGCTGTCTTCGTTCGGGCTATCACCCTGAGCATGGCGGAGGACAGCCCCCATCAGGGTGCCCAGAGTCCTATCATCTACCTCCGAACCCTGCCTGCAGGTACCCCTCCACCTCTTTCCTTCTGCCCCTTATAAAAGATGGATCCTCTGAAGAATCCTAGAGGGAGATGGTAGGATATCCAGATATCCAAATGAATGCTAGGTTTATAAAGGATAGAGGCAGAATCCCTAGATTCCATGGTACTGATTACAGGGGAGTGGGGAGAAAGCCTGGGTCCGAGGAGGCAGGGGCAGCACAAAATAGTAGAAAGAAGCCTGGATTGATGGTCAAAAGATGTGGGTTCATATCTCAGTTTGGCTACTTGTGTAAGCTTGAGCAAGCCACTAGCCCTCCTAGGCCTTCTTTCTTCATCTACAAAATGGACTAGATGGTCTCTAAGGGTCTTTGCTAGCTTAGATCCTGTGACTTAGGCCACTGGAGAAAGGGAATGGGATCCACTAGAAAGTGCCAGGACTTAGACCCTTTAAGATTTGGAGTCAGACTCTTGGGTCCTGAGTGGCCACACACACACACACACACACACACCTGTCCCCTACTTACCTAGGAATATGACTTAACAGTGAAAGAGACTAAGTCAGGAGTGAGGAACCTCTGGCCTCCACATGCTACCCTCTAGGTCCTCAAGTGCAGCCCTTTGAATCCAAACTCCACAGAACAAATCCCCTTAATAAAAGGATTTGTTCTGTAAAACTTGACTCAGTCTAAAGGCTGCACAGGACCTAGAAGGCCACATGTGGCCTCGAGACCGCAGGTTCTCCACCGCTAGTTTACGTCCTTGGAAGGGGAAGGGGACGGGTGGTACGTCGGGTGTGGGGTGGTGGGGCAGATTAGCAGGGTTCTTTCTGGAAAGGGAACCAAGGGAGGCTTGACTGACCCCTCTCCCCAGCCCCAACGGTGCCCCTGGACGTCATCTCGAAGTCAAACTCTTCCTCCCACCTGCTGGTGCGCTGGAAGCCACCCACGCAGCGGAACGGGAATCTCACGTACTACCTGGTGCTGTGGCAGCGGCTGGCGGAGGACGCAGATCTGTACCTCAATGATTACTGCCAGCGTGGTGAGGGTCGGGGCTGGCTGAGGGAGGGAGGACTGGCTTGGGGAGAGTGGGAGTGGGCGGAGTGGGAGTGGATGGGAGAGAAGGATGCAACTCCACTGGGAGCTGGAAGGAATGAACGGACTTCGTGGGGCAGTGGGAAAAGCACCGAATTTGGAGTTGAGACGAAGTGGGTTCCAATTCTGTCCCTACTTCGGGGCAAACTGCTTCCCCTCCCTGGCCCTCGACCTTCCTTGACTATAAAGGGAAAGACGGGCTGCAAGCTCTCAAAGGTCCCTTCCATGATCCCCTTTTCTTCTTCGGGGCGCACTGACCCGGACCTCGGCCCTGCTCCCCGCCCTGTGCCCAGGCCTGCGACTACCCAGCAGCAGCACGGACTCCCGCTTCGACCAGGAGGAAGGGGAGCCCCTTGCGGAGGCCGAGCCGGGCTGCTGCCCCTGCCAGAGTCCAG
This sequence comes from Pseudochirops cupreus, assembly GCA_028627135.1. Taxonomy (NCBI): domain Eukaryota; kingdom Metazoa; phylum Chordata; class Mammalia; order Diprotodontia; family Pseudocheiridae; genus Pseudochirops; species Pseudochirops cupreus. The sequence continues at coordinate 128,834,701 of CM053584.1, forward strand.
CTCCCGAGCAGCCCCAGCAGCCAGCCGTGGAAACGCACGAGGCCTCCTTCCAGAAGAAGTTTGAGAACTTTCTGCACAACGCTATCACTCTTCCCAGGTCAGCTGGCCAGACTCCTAGCCACAGGTCGGGGTTAGAGACCCGGGGAGGGGGCCAGGGAGTGGGGGGGAGGGGGAAGAATGGGGGGAGTGGAACGGGGCGGGGGAGAGAAAGGAGAACTGACAGGCAAGGCTGGCGGCAGAGACTAGGGTGGATGTGACCTCGGAAGTGAGCCATGGGCTTTAGAGGGTTGCATGGTGGATGAACCTGTGATTGGAGGGGCAGCAGTGAAGTTTATATATCCCTTCATTGTAAGTTCGATAAGAGTAGGGACACCTGGTCTCATCAAAGCCTTTTAGCTTCTCTTGGTTCCTCTCTCAGTCCTCTAGGCACGTAGTAGGTGCTTAGCACGTGTTTATTGGATTGGTTCATTCATGAATTTACAGATTTGGAGAGAGCCCTGCAGATTCCGGGGAAAGGCACATCTACTGGGGGGGCGAGGGGGCAGAGCTAAAAGCCAAGCTCCTTTGAGTGGTGGGAGTTGGAGGATCTGATGAAAAGACTGGATTGGGAACCCTCCCCTCTTTCTCCCCAGATCCCCTTGGAAAGTAACTTCTATCAACAAGAACCCCCAGAGGTAAGTGGGGAGAGGTACAGAGGAACTGGAAAGCCAGAAGGGGAGGAAGCAGCAGAAAGATCAAGAGGCAGTAGTAAGTGGAAAGAGGATTTGGAGGCAAGACCTGGGTTAAATCTCAGCTCTGCCACCTTAGGCAAGTCCCTTAACCTAACAAGGGTTCAGGTTCCTCAGGATTAAGTAGGAAGTCCAATCAAATGAATACTTAGGTGATTTTTAAAGGTATCTTCCAGCTCAGAAACCTGTGAAACCTACAGATGATTTGATATCTCCTTTACCTCTTCAGGGACCCAGGCCGCTACCGGCGAGCTGCAAGGGCCCCTGGGGGAGGGGGAAATAGCTCAGACATTGGGATCCAGGACAAGGTACCTCGAGAGCGGGTGGTGCTCAGTGGCCTGCGACATTTCACAGAGTACCGCATCGATATCCACGCCTGCAACCATGCAGCCCACACAGTGGGCTGCAGTGCAGCCACTTTCGTCTTTGCTCGCACCATGCCCCATCGTAGGTGACCTCTAACCCCTCACCCCAGACCTGTGAATCATAGCCCCTTGAATAGCACCTTGCACATATTGAGATCCAAACCCCTGACCTATACTTAACTCTCCCATCCCTCACTCACTTTGGCATCTTTTGCATTAGTTTCTCCCTGCCCTCCCCCTGCCCCTGCCCCCCCCCCAGTGGCAGAGTGTGAGGGGTAAGAGATATTTAGGTACTGACAGAATCTCAGAGGTAGGAGGTCTTTACAGCTATGTTCCTTGCTATCCCCCCAGGTGAGGCAGACAGCATTCCTGGGAAGGTGGCTTGGAAGCCATCCAGTAAAAGCAGTGTCCTCTTGCACTGGCCTGAGCCCCCAGACCCTAATGGGCTCATTCTCAAGTATGAAATCAAGTACAAGCGCCTAGGTGAGGTAGGGACCCTAGAATCTGGGCTGCCAGCACCCACCCTCCCTGTTCCTCACCACCTCTGCTTGAGCCACCCTTCCCTGCTGAGCTCTCTCCCTTCTCAAGTGCTGGGCTCCTCTCTCCTACTGCCCACTCTGGGGAACCCTTCCCTCTCAGGTGTCATAATTCCCTCCCCATTACCAAGGCCTAGATAACTCTTTCCCCTATTATCCAGCTCCATAGAAACTTCTCCTGCTTGAGCATTGGAAGCTGAGTTTTCCCCCTTCCTTTCCCTGCCCCACCCCCACCCCAGGAGGCCACAGTGCTGTGTGTGTCCCGCCTCCGTTATGCCAAGTTTGGGGGAGTCCACCTGGCCCTGCTTCCCCCAGGCAACTACACAGCCCGAGTCCGAGCCACCTCACTGGCTGGAAATGGCTCCTGGACTGACGGCCTGGCTTTCTACATCCCTGGTCCTGGTAAGATAGACACAGATCAGTGCCTGGCTCTCAAACCCAACCTAACAGCTGCCTTAGGTCCCCTCAGCTCACCTCCAAACCTATGATGGAAAGGCACCCCATCACCCTTTGGTCCCATTATGATCCCTGGTTCTGTTCCCTTCCCTCCGTCCTCTGACCTTGCCCCTTGATTGCTGACTAACCACTAACCATGGTCCTCATTTTCTGAGCCCTGCCCTTTGATCTCTAGTCTCTACCCTCTGACTTTCTCCTCTCTTCCCAGAGGAGGAGCAGTCAGGAGGCTGGAATGTTCTCCTCACTGTCACCCCTGTGGGGCTCCTGTTGCTCATTGTCCTGGCCGCCCTTGGTTTCTTCTATAGCAGGAAGAGGTAGAGTATCTCCACACTCCACAGTCACCCTCAGTTTCTCTTCTCCCCTTCCCTTCATCCCAATCCCCACCTTCTCCTCCCTATGTGGGAAGCAAGTCTGGGTAAAATGGAGAGAAGAGCTGTAGCAGCAAGGTCTTTCTGACACTGAAGCCTGTTGCCTCCCACTCCCACCCCAGGAAGTCATGAAATACCCCTTTTAAGAAAAAGATGCAATACACCTGAGATGAGGGTGAGGCGAGCTGGCCAACTGACCTTTCCCAAGTCCAATAATTCAGGGTACTTGGGATTCTCACTGGATGGAGCAGCAGGATGCTGACTGAGGGGCTGAGCTGTTGGGGCCTAGGAATTTCTAAGGATTAACTGTGGAATCCCTGTCCCAGTAACCTCCTACATATGCAAAGTCCCCTCCATCCTTGGCCAGAACCTGAGCCCAGGAAAAAGACCAACTCTAAAAAGTGATTAGAGACCCAGTAGATCTGAATGGGGCTGAGGGAGAGGATAAGGCTGCGACCCATACTTTGTTCTCAGTTCTGCCTTTCCTCTGTCCCTCAGGCTCTGAACTCCAACCTGCCTTATAACTTCATACCTAGACTCCTCCCAAGCCCTCTGACCTCTACCCCCATCCCATTCCCTGCCTTGCCTGGCCTCCATCTACAAGCCCTGGTTTCTACCCTTTCAGCTTGCCTTATCGCTCTTCCTTTCCCCTATTACAGGAACTGTGGTGGTTACCCCAATGGGACTCTCTATGCTTCTGTCAACCCTGAATACTTCAGCACTTCAGACAGTAGGAGCTCCAGTGGGCCTGGGGAGAGGGGTGGAGGGCAGGAGTTAGTGAAAACTTTAAAATCAAGGGGTAAGGCTTAGCAGGTCCAAGGAGTATGATTCCAGATGGGCTTAGATTGGGATTCAGCTATTAATCAAAGACCTTCCTGGAGGGAGACAGCATTTAAAACCAAGTCATTACCAAGGACCCCAGAAGAGAAGAGGGGTAGAGAAGAGAAGTTCCTGGTTCCCTTCTCATATCCTCCTTATCTTGTTTTCTCTACCACAACTAGTGTATGTTCCAGATGAATGGGAAGTGCCTCGAGAACAGATTTCTGTGATCCGGGAGCTAGGCCAGGGCTCCTTTGGGATGGTGTACGAGGGGTTGGCACAGGGCCTTGAGGCAGGGGAGGCCCCCACATCAGTGGCCCTAAAGACCGTGAATGAGCTGGCCAGTCTTCGGGAGCGCATCGAATTCCTCAAGGAGGCCTCTGTCATGAAAGCCTTCAAATGTCACCATGTGGTACCTGGGAGGGGATGGAATTGGCTTTATGGCATCTTCAGATCAGGATCACAGTTGGGGTTATATTTGCAGCAAGGATGGGGGGTCAGGATCAGGTATGAGGTCATGGTTGGAGGAAGCCAGTTGAGGTTGGATTGGATTTGGATCACAGACTCCATTGCTTATCTGTAGGTGCGGCTTCTAGGGGTAGTGTCACAAGGACAACCAGTTCTAGTCATCATGGAGCTTATGACCCGAGGGGACCTCAAAAGCCATCTTCGATCCCTGAGGCCTGAGGCAGAGGTAGGGGCCTAAATGGGAGTGAGGGAGGGATGGAATGTCAAGGTACTTGGGATGCTATTGGATCTCTCAGGGAATGTGGGCAGAAAATATTTGAGTCTTTTCCTCACAGATCTCCCTCCTTACCCTGATTTCAGAACAACCCAGGACTCCCTAGACCAGAGCTGGGTGACATGATCCAGATGGCAGGTGAGATCGCTGATGGCATGGCCTACCTCACTGCCAACAAGTTTGTGCACCGAGACCTGGCTGCCCGAAACTGCATGGTGTCTCAAGACTTCACAGTCAAGATTGGGGGTACAAAGGAAGAGAAGAGATGTGCCTCTTCCAGTTTCAGATATTCTATTTTATTCTAGGCAGGAACTGGGAGAGGAAACGGGAAATGAATAACATGGGGAAGGAGATTTGGGACTCAGATAAGGGGAGGTGGCAGACCAAAGAATGGGAAAAGTGGAGGCTGCCAGTCTGAAACTGGGTATTTACTTGGGGCAGGGTTTGCTGGGGATTGGGGCTGCCTAGCTAACGCAATGGGTGTGACCCGCGCTTCCCCATGTCCTCTGCCACCTGCAGACTTCGGGATGACCCGGGATGTGTACGAGACAGATTATTACCGAAAGGGAGGAAAGGGGCTGCTACCTGTTCGTTGGATGGCTCCTGAATCCTTAAAAGATGGGATCTTCAGCACTCATTCGGATGTCTGGTGGGGCCTGGCTAGAGGGTGGGTGGGCTGGGCCTGGGTCTCCTGGGGAGGGAACTTGGGACCCTGACTGAGATGCTGGAGAAAGGAACCATTACATTTTCGAGAATCCTGGTTGGATGTGCACCTTTTTTGCCCATGAGGTTGTTGGAGGGGAGCAGTCACTGGAGAATGTTAAAGGTCCCTGACCTTGTTTCTTTTGTCTCCTCAGGTCATTTGGTGTAGTGTTATGGGAGATTGTGACACTGGCAGAACAGCCGTACCAGGGCTTGTCCAATGAGCAGGTACTCAGGTTTGTCATGGACAACGGCATCCTGGATGAGCCTGAGGGCTGCCCTCCCCAGCTGTGAGTCTCCTCCCTGCCCTCTCCCTATCCAATGTCTGCTTATCCCCTAGTCACAGCTCCTCCAGTTACCTTAGTCCTGACCCCTATTGCCCAACTAGGACCTTAATGATAGCCACTTCTCCCAGTTTCCTCTATTCATGGGATCAGGGTGGTAAGGTCTTAATCACTCCTTCTGATGACCCCACTGCTTCTTCTCCTCATACCAGACGGGAGCTGATGAGTCGCTGCTGGCAACAGAACCCCCGCCAGCGCCCAACCTTCATCCAGATTCTGGATAGCATCAAGGATGAGCTGCGCCCATCCTTTCGTCTCCTCTCTTTCTACTATAGCCCTGAAATCCGAGGGGGCAGAGGCTCCTTGGCACCCCCTGACACAGATCCTGACATCCACCCATCACCTGAGGCCCCCCCAGACTGCAGCCCTCCTAATGGAAGTCTAGGACACTGAGGAGTTCCCTTTCCCCTGAAGCATGTGGCATCCCTGTATACTGGGACATTGTTGACATCACAAGGCACTGAGAGGAGGAAACACAAGGTCCCTAGATATGATTCTGATATGGACTACATGTCCACACACACACAAATTCACAAGATGGCCCATGGGGTGGGGGAGATGGTGAGATGAGGTGGGCCAGGGAATGAGGAGGGCTCTCTCCTGTCCTTCTGGGATTTAAGGACTGGGACCAGATAAGGTGCTTTTGTCCTAAGACTCCATAGGAAACTGAGAAAAGGAGGCTAATACAATGGAAGGATGGAGGTAGCCTTGGTAGCTGGTGGGGTGCAAGACTCTTACAAGCACAGGGAGGGAGAACAGCACTTCCTTTCATGTATAAATGAAAAATATACCCACAAGGCATTCCAGATTCAGATAGCATGGGAAAGCTATCCTTTGTTGTGATTGATACATGTGTGTATGTATGCTAAAGGGGTCTACACATGGTTTTTTTGAGAAAAGAACTGAAACCACACACCTCTCATTTTCTGATACCTAAGCATATTAAAGCACTTGCAGAAACTTGGGTTGGGAGAAGTTCCCAAAGTATAAGGAATCAGAAACCCCAAATCTTGTCCTTCTCTGGCTCATCAGGATGACACCCTTTGGAGGGCCTTTTCTTCCTGGCCTACACTGGCAAAGGATACAGCAGTGGGGAACCTTTTGCCTGGCCCTCAAGTGTGGCCTTTTGAATTCACACTTCACAGAACAAATTCCATTAATAAAAGGATTTGTTCTGTAAAATTTTGACTCAGTCAAAAGGCTGTACTCGAGGACCTAGAAGCCACATGTGGCCTTGAGTTTCCCCACCCCTGGAAGGGGTTTCATTTTGGATGATGGGGGAAAGGAAGCACTGGGATGAGTATTTGCTCCCAGATGTCATCCCTAGTTTCACATCTCTTCCTCTCCTCTTTTCCACCCTATTATCCACAACAAATGTACAGGACATTTCTGGGGAGGTGTTAAGGTCCCTACTTTATATCTGTCTTTCTGTAGGACAATTTTCAATAGGCTTACCTCCACTTTGGACTCAGCCAGTCACCTCTTTTATTTGACCTAGCCCCCACCCCAGGATCCCTCAGCTTGGTGCTGCTCCCTAACTCCCCTGGGGGGCATCCCTTGGTGCTGATTTTCTTCCCCTCACTTCCATTTTCTTCTCACCCACTTTTCAAGTCCCTGCCACTGAATTTAATGCTTAAAGTTTTTAAAGTATCACCTTCATCCTTTTCCCACTCCACCTTAAATGTGGATACTGGAGATGCAATAAAATTCCTATCTGTTTGTATCTGGGGTCTTGGTTATCATATTGTTCACTTTATAAATTAAGTATGCTATAAATTTGCTGTCTATCTTCCTTCCTTCTCTGCTGAGCCCTAAACTGCTGCTGCTTTGGCAGTAGTACAGAATAAACTTTACTGCCATCTAACCTCCCACCTTCCTCCCCCATAGGAAATTAGGGCTGCATTGTGACAGATATGTGATAATCTTGTTATTAACCGGGTTTTCAGATGGTAGGAAAGCAGAGAAAATTAACTTTTACATCTACATACTACCCATGTGATCTTGAAAAGTCCCACTCTTGGGCCTCAGTTTTCTGTGTGAAAATGAAGATATTGTACTAAGTGACCACTAAGTCCCACAAATCTGTGATCTTGCCTCTCAAATCTGTGTTCAACCTCCTCCTTCACCATCTTCTGCATATACCACCCCCTAAAACACAAAACAGCCTCATCTCTCTCAAAGTTTCTCAAGAAGTGCCCTAGGTCATGTCTATCTTTCCCTACCTGGGAAAGAACGAATTTCTTGGACTCTTGGTCTCTATGCTGCAGGCTTCAAGGCAGCATGTCCTGAGTGGGAAAATGGAATGGGAAATAAGTCCACTACTCTTGCTGGTACCAACAATTTGCTCATTGGAGAGGAAGCCTGACAGTGGAAAGAGCCCTCCAGTCTTGGCAGCAAGAGACCTAGGTTTGAATTCTGTTTCCAGCACTTACTGTGTGACCCTGGGCAATTCTTTGAGTCACAGTTCCCTCATCTTGACAATGACCTCAGGGTCACTGAGAGGAAAGCTCCTCATAAACCTTGAAACTGCTATAGAAATGTATATTTGAGCTATTTAGTATTAGAGGCTTGGTATAAGGCCAAGGTGTATATAGTTCAAGTCTATGCTGAGCTTCTTTAGGGGCTACAGGGCTTGGAGCAAATTATAGTTACTATCATCCCAATATCTTTAGGTGAAAACAAGTTCAAATTAACAGCCAGGTTAGACTTGAAGGAGAAAAGAAGTCACAAATGGACAATATGGCATAAAGGGGTAAGGAGCCTGTGGAAGAAGGCAGTCTCATTCTCTTTGTTATGGTGTGGATGGGGAGAGATTGAATATGTATAAAAAGTCTTAAAGCTTTGTTTAGCACCGACTTGTGGAAAGCTAACCCCTATGTTCTACTCTGCCCCACTTCTCCCCTCCTGGTTCAATCTCCTACAGTACTGGGATTCTCCCAAGGTAGAGCCACAGGAAATAGCCTGAATTCAATATGCCCTAAGAACAAGGGTGTTCATGTCAAAAGCCTGCATACTCCTAACCCCAAATAGTTATCTAAAAAATTTCTGTTACTTACCTGGAAGGACAAGTAATAGGTTCAATGTAATCCCTTCTACATAACGACTTTCCCCACTGTGATTTTGATATATCATGGGACGGCATAAGAAATTAAATGGGATTCTAAGGGGAGTTTTGCCACAGACAACATGCAAAAGAGGCCAGCAGACAACACAGATAAAGTTTAGAAACTCAGAAATGCATAGTATTATATAATATCAAGATATTTTATCTCTTAATACTGTAAAAGAAAAAGATAAAATGCAGACTTCTTCTCTGGTACAAAGGGAGGGCCAAATAATTTTACTCGGATTTTCCAGATCCACCCCCTTCTTCCCTTCCCCCAGAGTGTGTAATCCATTCCTGCTACTGGAAATGTAATTCATAGTGCATGTCCTACTGTTGGGGGGCTGTCTTCACTATCTTCAATACATAACTCCACAGGGCATTTGGTTTGAACTCATCTTTCAATCTCACATCTTCAATCTTTCCATATCTACTGTCTTCTTTCCTGCTGCCCACTTCTTCCTCATTCTTCAGAAACCTTAACCCTGTCATTTCCTCTAGCTATTATCTTAGGTAGATTTCTTCTCTTATACAGTCAACAAAGTCTAGAAAAAGTCAACAAACACTTATAGCCAGGCGTGGGGAAACTGTAGCCTGAAAGCCACATGTGACCCTCTAGGTCTTCAAGTGCAGCCCTTTGACCAATCCAAACCTCAGAACAAATCCTTGGATTCAGTCAAAGGACTGCACCTGAGGACCTAGAGGGCCACACATGGCCTTAAGGCAGTAGGTTCCCCGAGCCGCCACCCCCATCCCCACCATAGCCTTCTCTTCTTTACTTTTAAGTCTGTTGGTTTCTAATCTTACCACTTGTTATCTCCAAGGTACCAATGGTCTCTAACTCTGATTCTCTTGCTAGATCTGATGGTCTTTCCCCAACCATTAAAAAAAAAAAATAATCTCTGCATCCTTTGACACTGTTGACCAGCCTTCATTCTGAAAGTTCTTTCCTCCCTCGGCACAAACCTTGCTGTTTTCCTACCTGCTTGGCTACTCCTAAATTTTCTTTGCTAGATCATCATTCATGCCCCACCCTATAACTCCGAATGTCTCCTAAGGACATATCCTGGGTCCTCTTTTCTTTTTCTATACCCTTTATTGGTGATTTCATCTGGTGCCATTGATTCAACTATAATTCCTATGCAAATGACTTCCAAATCTACATGCCCAGCCCTCATCTCTCTCCTGAGCTCTAGCCCAGCATTACTAACTTCCTGTTGAACATCTCCACCTGGCTTTTCCAAATGTATCTTTAAAACTCCACATATCCAAAACAGGACTCATTATCTTGCCCTCTGCCCTACCATGGTCCTTACTCCTCATCTGGAACAGACCCATCTGGACCACAGACCATGACTCCCTTCTTGGGTGGACTAATATATTTAGTATGGAACCCTGCCTGGAGCTGGGTTTGTCCAGTGAGTAGAAATTCTCCCAAAGAGCTACATCTAGCTAGACCTAGATCATGCTTCAAAACCACATACCCAAGATATCTTGGTACGTATCTTGCTATCTACCCTGCTGCCACAAATGACCATCTCATCTTGTATATCCACTTTCTACTTAGAACAGTGACCCAGTGAATATTACCTATCACTGCTTCTGGAAAAGGCATGAAAATAAATTAGCAGATAGCTTTACTCACTGTTCCAGAATTTCCCCAAACAAAAGCTCCCCTCACTGGCTACCACAAATGTTGTCTCTTTCTTAGAATATAAACTCCTTTAGGGAAGGTACTGATTTTTGTCTTTGTAGCACCAGCACCTACCAAGTGATTAGTACGTAGTAAGTGCCTAATAAATGCTTTTCTTCATTCATTCCCCCCTCTAACCTGTCCTTTCTCCAAATTTCCCTATTTCTATTAAGGGTACCACCACCCTTCTAGTCAATCAGGTTGACAACTTTGAAGTCATTTTGACTCCTAGCCTCTCTCTTACTCCTTATCCCATATCCAATCAGGCACCATGTCTTCTCACTTCTACTTCCAAGCCTCTCACCCATCCTCCTCCTTCTTGTCACTCACATAACCTTTATCATCCCTCATTTCGAATACTGCAATTGCCTCCTAGTCTCCCTGCTCCTGGTTTCTCAGTTTTGCAATCCATCCTCTACACAGCTTCCAAAATAATCTTCCTAAAGCACAGACAATGTCACACAACTGCACAGGAATCTCAGTGGCTTCCCATTGCCTTAAACATAAAATACAAAAATCCTTGGGTTTGCACTTAATTTGGCTCTAGCCTACCTTTCCAGACTTATTTAGTATTACTCTTTCAGATATTCTACATTCCAGCCAAACTGGACTTTCCTGAGCTTGGTATTTTATTTCCTGCCTCTTATGCCTGGAATATACTTTCTCTTCATCTTCTGCTTCTTAGAATCCTTTGTTGTTCGGTTGTGTTCAACTCTTTGTGACCACATATGGGGTTTTCTCAGCAAAGATATCCGAGTGTTTGCCGTTCAGCTCCTTTTACAGAATTGGAAACTGAAGTAAATGGGGTTAAGTGACTTGCCCAGGGTCACACAGTTGATAAGTGTCTAAGGTCACATTTGAACTCAGGTCTTCCTGACTCTAGACCCAATGCTTTATCCATTGTGCCACCCAGTGGCTAGTTAGAATCCTTAACTTCCCTCAAGGTTCAATTTGAGTGCCACCTCCTATGGGGATAGTCTCCTGACTAGCTTGTATTTACTTATCTGTGCAAAAATTATAGAGGCAGCATGGCATAGTGGAAAAGGTGCTGGGGCTACAGTCAGCAAATCCTTCCCTGCCTTTGACACTACCTGTGTGACTCTAGGCTAGTCACTAACCTCTATGTGCTTCAGGAAGTTGCCTAGGAGCTGGTTACTAGTTTATAGGCGGCTGCAACCTTTGTTAGACTTGGAGTTTCCCAGACATCTTTTGTTTATTTATATGACATTCCATTGATTCAAACAACCAATAGTCACTAAAAACTGAGGCACCAGGCCCTGTGCTAGGACATTGCAGAGGGTAAGCTCTGTTGGGGAAGGGATGGTTTTTCATTGTGTCTCTGTGTTTCCCCAGGGTTTAGCACAGTGCCTGGCACATGGCAGACATTTAATAAGTGCTTGTTGAGTTTAATTGATTTGTAGAATGGTACTAGGCCTTAGAAGTATAAATCCCTGACCACCTGCTGACTGCCTTCAGTTGCTGAAGCAACAGTGACCCTTAATGGTCAGATTGGAAACTGCAGCTCCAATAAACAGGAAGGATTCAATACATTGCCAGATGAGCTAGAAGCCAACTTAGAGATGAGAGAATTGTAGGTTTTAGAGCTGAATGAGAGCTAAATTCAATTTTAGAGATAAAAGAGGGGTTTGCCCAACAGCAAAAGATCATAAGCAGCAGAGCTGGTACTGTCTCCTCACTTCACAAGTGAGGCTTACAAAGAACCCAGCACACAGTAGGTGCTTGATTAATTCCAGCTGACCAGACTTGACTTAATTTTCTTAGTTCATAAAGAAGTTAATAGTTGCCTTTTCCCATGTCTCTTGTTATTGATTATTAAATACAGCACAAAAAGTAAACAGAGATACTCCAGGTTGTCCTTGCTCTACTACTATATACAGACACATTTGCTCCCACAAGCTCCTCAAGGGGGAGAGTGCTGGGTAAGGTGGAGATAGAAATGTGTCTTCTGTATTAGCCATTAGAAAGCCTGGGTTTCTACTTCTATCTCTGCCGCCTACTAGCTGTGAGGTGTTGGGCCATTTCTCCTCTTTAAGCCTTGGTCCTCTCATCTGTAAAATGGGGGTGATAATACCTGCCCTACCTACCTCACAAGGCTGAGAACCTTAAATAACACTATGGAAATGAAAATACTTTATCTAGTTGTTTGACCTGGAAGAGTCACAATGACAGGTTTAGAGCTGGAAGGGACCTCAGAGGTCATTTAATCTGATTCCTTTCTTTTTCAGATGGGGAAATTGAGGACCAGAGAGGTTTATTGATTTTCCCCAGGCCCCAAAGTTTCTAAATGCCAAACATTCACATCTCCTGAATTTGGGATTCAAACCCAGGTCCATTCATACCAGATCCAAGTCACATGCTGCTTTCCTACCTAAGAGAGCCAGGTATGACTATCTCAGAGGAGAAAGAGAAAGCCCCATCCTTCAACTTTCCTCCCACTCCTCCCCACCCTCATCCCCAAGATTCAGAGAGAATACAGAGTCACTGGGAGAATATGAGCTTCATGTTGCGTGAAAAAGTCTGAAGCTGGAGAGTAGGGGTGGAGTATGGAAGATAAGGGGAGTGGGGTATAAAAGAAAAAAGTGATAGCACATCCCCTCCCATTACCCCCGGCACAGCCCTTTGCTCCCACCAACCAGGCACAGAGTACATTAGCCGACTGGTGGTGGCTCTTCTCCACCCATCCCTGCTTTCCAGCCTCAGGATTGGCTGCTGTGTCTTCGGCGGAGAAGGGAGGCAGAAGGCATTGTGGATTCCTCTTGGTCGCTCTCACAGTCTCTCTAAATTAAAAGGAGCAAAGGGTGACCTAACTGTGGAGTCATGCCAGAGCTCCCTCTCCCTAGTACTCAGGAGGGTTCTATCCCTGTCATATTGGGTCATTCAAGTATGGGGTTCAACTGGGGCCACGTCCATACAGTTCAAGTGTACATAGATGTGGATACATGGGCAGGCTCAGAGCTCAGGATGTCAGCAGCTCAAAGAAAACAAGAAGGCTAGAGGAGCCTGGTAGAAAAACATGTAGAGAGGTTGAGGGGCGGAGGGGTCTCACCATTTCTCCATTCTCCTTGGTTTGGTAATAGAGCATACTCATTCCACAGAAGTGACTGCAGGGGGTGATCAAGTGGCAGGAAAGCTAGAGTGGGGGGAAAGAGGGAGGTCAGGGTCTCCACCAGCTCCATTCCACTATTCTTATGTAGTGTAGAAATAATACTGGACTTTGAGCCAGGAAACTTGGGTTCAGAGGTCAGATTCAACACTCAGCTGTGTGGCCATGGGCAAGTCACAACCTCTCCAAGTCAGTTTCCTTGTCTATAAAGTGTGACTAATATTTGCACTGCCTCACAGGCTTGTAATAGGAGAAGTGTTTCGTAAATCTTAAAGTGACTTATTAACATTATTCCCATGCCCACCTCTAGAGAAGATAATTCTTTGCCACCCTGGGCAAGGGTGGTCAATTTCTCATCAGAGGTCTCATGTTAGAGGTGACTGGTTAATAAGAAAAGCACCAGATTTAGAGGTAGAGGACCTGGGCTCAAACTGGCTTTGTTGCTGACTGTGACTTTGGGCAAGTCACTTTAACTTCTCTGGTCCTCGGTTTCTCATCTGTAAAAATGAAAGGGTTGGCCTAGACGACCTCAAGTCCTCCCAGCTCTAATTCCTATGGTCCTATGTGTGATCTTTCCAACCATGAGACTGGGATGATTTCATGAACCTGGGAGCTGAGTTGAAATCCCCAAGTCCCAGAGGCTAAGCTCACAAAGGGAAGTGGGTATCTGTGTAGCTCACCTTCCACTTACGCTGGGAATTGAACTTTCGGAAGTTAGTTATATTGATAAAGGCGCAGTCTCGATTCCTCTCTTGTTTGATGGTCAGAGGCTAAGAACACAATGGATGCTGTCTCATCTAGCTGTCCTCCTAACCGGAAGGCAGCCAAGCCTAACATGTGCTCACATCTCCCTTGCCCACTGATCCAGATCTTCAGCGCTCCAGCCTAGAGACTGAAGAGTCTCATCCCGCCTGCCTCTTTAGGTTGGCACAACATGGCTCTGGGCTTTCAGGCTAAGTAATGAACCCACAATCTCATGTGCAATACCTTAATCCATGGGTGAAGGAGAGCTTGAGCTGATGTCATCCGTTCCCTGCCAAGTAGACAGACAGGGTTGGCACAGCCCTGGGTCCCTGCCCCCCAACATTTCTTGGCACTCTCCACTCAAGCAAACCTGCCCCCTTCCCTGTCCCCATCCTCATTTTCCCTTTGCACAACCTCATCTCCAAGTCTATTCTCAGACAGGTTAGTCACTCCCTGAAGGAACTGCCTTATTTCTTTCCACCCAGCCTTACTCCCTCCCTTCTGTGAAAGGATTGTAGGATTCGAAGCATGGAACAGACTTTACATATCATCTAATCCAATTTCTTCTTTTTCCAGTTAAAGAACTAAAAGATTAAGTGACTTGCTCAAAGTCATCCAAGTGATAATTTATAACTGGTAAAGTCAGGATTTGAATCCAAATCTTGATTCCAAATCCAGCATTCTTTCCATAGTATCCTTTTATCTATTCTAGAGACTCTCTAGATCAGTCAGCCTTTGTAGGTGGAAACAGGCAAAGGAAATACAGCAGTGGCTGAGATTATAGCAGAAGGATTGAGACGTACAGTTGATAGAGAGAACTGAGGGGTGGAGGAGAATTTCAAGGGCAGGTGCTTCTTGGATACCTGGGGTTAATAATCAGCAGCTGGCTGATGAAGTCCTTGGCTATGGCTGATGTGGAACTGAAGCATGTATCCTCATATTCAAAAGTGCCTTTGATAATATTGTTGGCAACATCATTTTCCGTTTCGCCCTGGAAAGGGGATATGCCGCTGAGCCTGTGGGGTCCACAGAGTGGGCATTCAGAGTGGGTACCTCAGGGGAAAGGGAATGATCAAACCTTCCCCCAGAAGCCCAGAAATCTGGGTCCACTTCATAGAATCTCAGAGTTGGAAGGGGCTCAAAGGTCATCTAGTCCAGTCTAGGACCCAAACCAATTCACCTCAGGCTTGTAGTCCTGCCTGTAGAGATGCTAAAGACCCTCCCTCATCACCTCTCCCTTTATCCATTCCCAATCTAATAATATATCCTCCCTCCAGTGCCATCCCAACTTCCCTCTAGGGAATCAAGGTCCCTCTTGACCATGTTGACTGCTGAAAGGATGCCCCAGCTTCCCCAGCCCCTTTACTCTCACCTCCATGAGAGTAGGGGTTGGAGAGAAGGTAGCCCTCTGGTGTGTGGTAGTGGTGGTGGGGTAGCAGGGAGGAGGTACTCACAGGATGTAGGTAATGACACCAACACTCCTAGAATAAAATGAGGGGCTGGTTCAGAGAAAGGTGACTATTTAAGATCTAATTTATTCTCCCTACCTCCTCAAGCCACAGGTGACAATTTCAAATAATGGGGAGAAAGACACAACATGGAAAGGCTGGAAAGATAGAGCAAAGAAACTTGGAGACATAGGTAAGAGAGGGGGTAGGGGAAGGGAGAGGACAGGAAAAAGAGAATGCGGGGAGAGAGGGGAGAAAAACAGGAAATGAAACCAAAATTGGAGGAGAAAGAAAAAAATTATGAGGAGAGAAACGGTGTGGGGGCCAAAGAATCAGGTCTAGGAAAAGAGAGAAAAAGAGACTGAAGAAAAAGTTCAGAAAAATAGTCAGTGAGAGAGGAGCCTTCCAAGTGGAAGAGACCCCAAGGCCCTCCCTTCATCCTACCCAGCTCCTTCCTCAACCCTTTTCCTCCCAGCCCACAATCCTCACCACATGTCTGCAACAACAGTGAGAGGTTCCAACTTGATCACTTCAGGAGCTAAAAGGGGAAAACGCTCATCCTGAGGGAGCCCAGGGTGGTGTCCTCCACGCCTGGTCCCCACTCCGCCCTGCAGCTGGGCTCCTGAGTACCTGGGTTATGAAACCCTGGCAGGTCCCAGCCTGGAATTCCTATGCAGAGGAAGATTTGTGGGAAGGAAGAAGGAGCAGGAACTGAGGAAGGAATGGGAGAAGGGATCACATAGAGTCAAGAGGCTAAGGATGATTCTTTAGGCCGGGGAATGGAGTAAAATATCTCATGGAGGGCAGACAGAGAAGGGCTAGAACTGCAGCAAGAAGGGATGGTGGCTAGACAGCTGAGGGAGACACGAATGGTGGAATAAGAAAGCTGTTAGAGAAAGACACCCCATTGGCATTCATCTTTCAGTGGAAATAAGCTCCTAGTAAAGTAGAAGAGGTATAAGACTAACATTGAGGAAGGTGAACTTTTCCTAAAAAACAAAAACAAAAATCATTGCAACAAGGCAAGGGGTTAAGGGAATGATACCTTGATGAAAGGCAAGGTAATGGCTGAGAGGACCTGAAGAAGATCTAACTAGTCAAAACTTAGTAAGCTGCAGACAAATGGGCCCTGGGAGTTTGAAGGTAGAGCTAAGATGGAGACCCTGAGATCCTAGAATCCAGTCTCTCTACCTACCAACATAATCACGAATCCCACACCAACTGTCGAGGCACATGTTTTTCTCAATTTTCTGGGCCATCCCGAAGCCAATGATCTTGATATTAGGTTTAACAACATCTTTCTGATGTAGCATGATGTTCTCAGGCTAGGGAGAGGGAAAAAGAAATTCTTGGCCAGCTCTCATTTCCTGCATCACCAATAACCTTCCAACATTTGTTAGCTTTGTCAATCTGATGGGTGTGAGGTATAGCCTCAGATTTTCTTTAATTTGCATTTCTCTAATTATTAGCAATTTAGAGCATGTTTCTTTCCTTGAAAACTGTCTGTGTCCTTTGACCATTTATCAGTTGGGGAAAGACTATTATTAATTTGAAATTAGTTCCTTATTTATCTTGGAAATGAGACTTTTAAAAATATACTGCAAAGATTTTTTTTAACCTCCAATTTTCTGTTTTCCTTTTAGTCTCAGCTGTGTTGGATTTGTTTGTACAAATTCTTTTTAATTTTATGTAATGAAAATTGTCCACTTTATCTTTTGAGATACTCTCTATTCTTTAGTTAAAAAGTCTTCCCCTATCCATCTATCTGAAAAGTAATTTCTTCCTTGTCCCTCTAGTTAGTCATTTAACCTTTTATATCTATGTCATATGTACATTTGGAACTTATCTTGGCATATGATGTGAAGTATGGTCTAAATAGAATTTCTGCCAGACTGCTGCCCAGTTTTCCTAGCAGTAGTTCTCAGATAGTGAGTCCTTACCCTAGAAGATAAGGTCTATAGGTTTACTGAACAGTAATCTTTTTTACTAAGTGATCTATTTTTTATTTTAATTAGTATCAAATTGTTTTGATTATTACTACTTTATAGTATAATTTGAGATTTGGTGCTGCTAAGACCCCTTCCTACACAC
Organism: Pseudochirops cupreus; assembly: GCA_028627135.1. Classification (NCBI taxonomy): domain Eukaryota; kingdom Metazoa; phylum Chordata; class Mammalia; order Diprotodontia; family Pseudocheiridae; genus Pseudochirops; species Pseudochirops cupreus. The sequence goes on from CM053584.1 coordinate 128,851,964, forward strand.
CTTCCTCTCATTATTTCCTTTCAGATTCTTAACCTTTTGCTCTTTCAGATTAATTTTATTATTTTTTCTAATTCTATTAAAGTAATGGTAGTTTGATTGTTATGGCAATGAATAAGTAAATTTAGGTAGTATTGTCATTTTTTATAATCATTTGGATTACCCCTGAAACAGTATTTCTGTAATTAATCACATCTGTATTTTTGCAGAGTGTTTTTTAGTTAAGGGTCATATAATTCCTATATGTTGGTAGTTAAACTCCCAAGTATTTTGTTGTTTTAAATGGAATTTATCTTTCTATTTCTTCCTGCTAGATTTTATTGTATTATGCAGAAATGCTGGTGATTTGTGAGGATTTATTTTTTAACCTGGGAACTTTGCTGAAATTGTTTCAATTAATTTTCAGTTGACTCTCTAGGATTCTCTAAGTACAGTAGCATATCTTCTGCAAAAGCAGTTTTTTTTCTTTGTTGCCTACACTTATACCCTCAAGTTCTCATTGTCCTATTAGTATTACTAACATTTATAGCATTATGTCAAATAGAAGTGGTCAACAATGAACATCCTTCCTTCGTGCCTAATCTTACAGGAAAGAACTCTAGTTTCTGTTTAATACAAATAATGCTATATATATGTGTGTGTGTATATATATATATATATATATCATGTGTGTGTTTATTTTATATATATGTATATATACACATACCATGTTAAGGAAAGGTGCAATTATTCTTTCAGTTTCTAGTGCTTTTTAACAGAAACTAGTGTCGTATTTTGCCAAAAAGCTTCCACTGACAATCAAATTATTTTTGTTTTATTATTAATATGGTCAATTATGTTTTAAATTTTCCTAATATAAAACCAACACTGCATTCCTAGTATAAAGTCAATCTGATTATAGTGTATCATCTTTGTGATATAAAATGGTAGCCTCTTTTCAAGTGTGTATCTTGTAAATAATGTGGTGGATTCTGCTTCTTATACTTTTTCATTTTATGGGTAAGTTCATCCCATTCACATTCACAGTTATGATTGTTAATTGTTTATTTCCCTCCATGCTATTGCTATTCTCTTATATTTTTTCTTCTTGTTGCTCTCCACTCCCTCCTTTATTTCATCCCCTTTCCAAGTTTAGGGTTTGCTTTGCTGACTAACTCCTCCCTGCATCTACCATCCTTCTTCCCCTTTTTCCTCTTTCTCTTCTCTCCTGTTTCCTGTTGAGTTGAATGCATTTCTACAGCAAACTGTATGTGTGTTCTACTCTCTTTTGACTAGTGCAGATGAAAATGAGTTTCAAGCATCACCCACTTCTACCTTCACTCTTCTATTTTTGTATAGACTTCTACTTGGACACTGATTAGGTGAAATAAGTTCACCTATCTTTCTTCCCCCTTTTTCCTCCCCTCCTTTCTTCTTCCAAATCATCAAAACACAAAAAACTAGTTCCTCTCTCTCATTTGACCCCTTCTATGACTCCTGACGACATGATGGTTCTGAAAGGATTCTCCTATGATTACTTGCCCCCATTAGAATGCAAACAGTTTGTCTTTATAAGGTCCCTTCTAATCACTTTTATTTGCTTACTTAAGATTTCTCTTGGGGGTGACTAGGGGGTGCAGTGAATATAGCACCCAGCCCTGGAGTCAGAAGGACCTGAGTTCAAATCTGGCCTCAGACACTTAACACTTACTAGCCCTGTGACCTTGGGCAAGTCACTTAACCCCAATTGCCTTGCCTTCCCCCCTAAAAAAAAAAGATTCCTTTATACTCCTATGTTCTTATTTTAAAGTTTCTCTTCTACCATGATCTTTCCCTCAGGATTTCTTGAATTCCTGTATTTCATCATAAATAGTTTTTTTCCTTTGTAGAATTATGTTCTGTTCTGTCTTGTTTTTTGCTGAGTTTGTTGCTCTTGGTTGTAGATCATTGTCTTTTGCCTTTTGGAACATCACATTTACCACACCTTTATAGTGGTAGCTGCTAAATCTTGTGTGATCCTGTTATGTGTGTTCCTTGGTAATTTAATTCTTTCTTTCTGGTTGTTTCCACTATTTTTTTTTAAATTTGGATGCTTGGCATTTTGGCAATGATATTCCTGGAAGTCTTCATTTGGGGATTTCTTTCAGGAAGTGATTTATGGATTCTTTCTGTCTTCACCTTCTCTTCTTGTTCGAATATCTCTAGGCAATTTTATTTTATTTCTTGAAATATGATATCCAGGCCATTGTTTTGGTAGTGGCCTTCAAACAGTCCAGTGATTCTTCTTTTTTTTTTTGAAGGGGGGGAGGGAGGAGGCAATCAGGGTTAAGTGACTTGCCCAGGGTCAGACAGCTATTGTCTGAGGTCAAATTTGAATTCAGGTCCTCCTGATTCCCAGGGCCAGTACTCTATCCATTGGACTACATAGCCGCTGCTATAGTCCAATGATTCTTAAGCTATCTCTCCTTGATCTGCTTACCAGGTCAGTTGCTTTTTCTGAGACATCTTACAAAAATTTTCTTTTCTTTAAAAATATTTTCAGGGCAGCTAGGTAGTGCAGTGAATAGAACACTGGCTCTGGAGTCAGGAATATCTGAGTTCAAATCTAGCCTCAGACACAACACAAAAAAACTAGCCCTGTGACCTTGGGCAAGTCACTTAACTCCAATTGCCCTGCCTTCCCTTCTCTAAAAAGCAAAAAAACAAAAAATCTTTTCACTTTAATATTTCTTGTTGTATCCTAGAGTCATTAACTTCTATTTGGTCTATTCTAACTTTTAAGGAATCTGTTACCTGGCTAAGGTTTTGTGCCTCTAGTATTAAGCTATTACTTCTCTTTACACTCTTCCCATAGTTATCATTTCTTTTCTAATTCTTTTCTCTATTACTTCGGTTTTATTTCTAACCAATCTTGTGAGCAAACTGTGCTTCCCTTTGATGTTTACTTGTACATATTTTGAAGTTATTTTCTTCTAGATTTGTGTGTTGGGCATTTCCAGCATCATAATAACTCTGTCTTTTTTTTTTAATTACTCATTTTGGGCTTTGAGGTCTCCCCTCCTCTGGAGATAAAACTCAGTTGAAGCCTTTTCCTTCAACCCAGAGTCCAAGGTCAACTCTTGTCCAACATTGAGGCTCTTTTCTTCCTAGCAACCCATACTAAGGCTTTTGTATTTGGAGTTGTGCTAAAGCTCTTCTCCTCAGCTTGGCAGCTAGGACCAATGTCTCTCCTCCTCTGAGAATCCAGTTCTGAGCAAAGGCACCAAGGGGACTAAATCATATAATGGTCAGGATTGGGGCAGGCAGTGGGGAGGAGAACTGAGCTGAGCTGCTTCCTTCTACTCTGTTATCTATATATTTCTTTTTAAAATCTAAGTTGGTTTATGCGTTCTATCTGTAACCAAACTGGTCTCTTTAAGTAGTTCCCCCTTTCTTCCTTATCAGAATAGTTTCTGTCTTAAGAATTTCATTCTTGAAAGCATCCTATCTTTCTTGGGCTTACTTCTCCAGTAGAATTTTAAGTTATAATTCCTACCAATCCTTTCTCAGAACCTTTGAAATGTTCACCTCAAATCTAGGATACCCAGGTATACCCAGCTTTAGAATGTACCCAGCTTTCCTCTCCTTCCCTATCACAAAGTCTAAGATACAGTGGTCATACACCCCCAAGGATCTCATAATTTTTATTTCAGTAAACAATTCTTCCTTGTTGGTCACAATCAGGTAGCAAATATGAACTCCCTGTATTGCTTTCTCTACTTTTAGGAGACTGAAATTATCATTCAGACAATCCAAGGATTTATCAGCTGCTCTATTTTTGGAACAAATATGGCTAGATGAAGTCTACTGTCACTACTATGTCACACCTCCAGGGTAGGTTTATGATTTGGTTTTTTAAATTCCTCATCTATTTCTTCCTACATATTTGGCCTACAGAATACCAGCAAGACAATATCACTTCTGTTCCTCCCTCTGTTTATCCAGATACTCTCCAACATGTGTGCCCATCATCTTCCATGATTTCATCACATAAGTATACCTTCTTATTATATAATTCCACTCTATCTTTCAGTTACACACTCTTATTCGGTACTTAGCACAATGTCTGGTTCATAGCAGGCACTTAATAAATGTTTACTGAATGAATGAATGAATACGGTATATTTTTCCATTGCAGAAAGTTTGATGTGAGACCCAATTAAGCAAGACGGTATCAGATCAAAAATGTTTTTAAAGATGAAAATGGAAGGACAACAGATGAAAAATAAATCAAATCTATCAGCATTTCTGTAACCAACAATTTTCTTCATCAATAACTGTGACATCATAAGTATAAATCTAGAAGAGACTTCAGTGGCATCTAGTTCAACCCTCTCATTTTCCAGATAAGGAAACTGAAACACAGGGAAATTAAGTACTTTGCAATCAGGGTCAGGATTTGTACCCAGGTCATGTGTCTCAAGGGTCAGTATTCATTCCACTGCACCATGCTGCTTCCTTAAAACAAAGACCTTTAAGAGAGTCACCTGAAGCACTAAGTGGACATGCCCAGAGCCACACAACCATTATATGTAAAGAAGTAGGACTTGAAGATAAGTCTTCCTCTCTATGCACTATGCCATGATCACTTAAATCTTTAGACTCTAACATTTCAATCTCTGATGTACTTAAAAAAAAAAAAGGAAAATAGGAATGACACTAAACTAGGACAAAGACATGACAGAATAGCGTGGGTTAGATCAAGTATGGATAGAGGACATTCGTATTGGAGAAGACACAGTTTTGAGGGGAATGAGGTATCGATTCTCAAGCTATCTGAAGATATTATCAAGAAGGGAAGAGAGCAAACAACTGGGGTAAAAAAATCACAGACAGTATTACTACTCCAAAATGGTGACTGAGAGGACAGCAACAACTATTAAACCTAAATACCCAGTTTCTCCTCTCTATAAAATTTTAGGAGAATGACCTACATATGTATCACAAGTTTCCTTGATGAAAAGCTGAAAAGAGATTACTAGACAACACTTTACCACAAGGCACATCTTCAAAGTAATTCAACTGACTAAAAAGTATATTAAAAAAAGATCCCACTGAGCTTATTGTTTGTTGACTCTTTTAAATAAAAGCATTTGACTCAGTAGATCAAAATGCAGCCTTAACTATTCCAACGAAGCGTTGATTCCTTGATAGATGCAACAATAGAGAATTTTGTTTGATGATGCTGATTATCAATATCAAGTGAGACATAAAAAGGGGAGACATATGCTCACCAAAGGTGTTTGCGACTGTCATGGAAGATGTCTAGTGCAGAATCCAAATGGAAAAGATATTCCCTATAGATTGTTAGGTCCTCCAGATGCTCCTGTTGGTGGATTACAGGATCATAGATTTAGAACTGGAAGGAACATTAGAGGTCATCTAGTCCAACCTACTCATGTTATCATGTTGATTTTATCCATCCTTGGAATACCACAGAGCCTCCTAAAGGAGATCTACAACCACTCAAAAGTTTAGACTAACAATCCACACAAGAAAAGTCAAGTGAATGGATATAATAGTGAGTTGAACAGAGTTTATTGATTTGATTCGTTAGTACATATATCTCAGGCAAATACTGCAAACAAACCATGAGCTGAGACCAAAACCGAACTGCAGGAAAAACAACGAGGTAGGTTACTTTTGGGAAATTGCAACATTTCTATGATTCCAAGTTGCTCCATGAAATAAAAATCCATTTTTAAACACCAATATTCTTTCAATGATGCTCTATTATTGAGACCACCAGATTGCCCAGCATATTAGCAATAATTACTTTAACAAAAAAGTGGCACAAAATATATGATTTAGGAGATATATGTTTAGAAACAGGTGAGCTAGTCATATATCAGAAGCAAAAGGTAACAGATGAACAGTTTGAAATTCAAGTCTTTTTAGCTATAATTAATCTTGGCCCTGGAAAAGAGATGAAGAAATGTACCTCCTCCATTTTTTTATAGAGGTTGGAAGACTACAGGTACAGAATACTACATACACCAGCGATTCTCAACCTTCCTAATGCCGCGACCCTTTAATACTCATATGTGGGAGTATCTGCATGTGAGTGGACCCGCCTGTAGATGGATAGAGGAGCAGTGTCTCAGTTCCTAAGACCATCAGAAATATGTGTTTTCCGTTGGTCTCAGGCGACCCCTGTGAAAGGGTTGTTCGACCCCCAAAGAGGTCGCGACCCACAGGTTGAGAACCACTGACGTACACTATTAGACATAGCCATTATATCATTCATCTTATTCAATTCCTTTTCTCTGTTACCAGGATAGGTTAACTGGGTTTTCAGGGGTATTGATGTCTAAAAATGACACTGATTTAAAAAACAAAAGGCATCGATAAAACTTTTTTTAAAAGATGGATATCTTAAGTGCCACATTGGTACTCTCATAATGTTAAAAGAGCTAGAAGACCTTTAACATTTAGAGCAGACCTCCTCCCGTGAAGGATTTATCCACAAAATGGACAAGAACCACATAGGATAGGAAGGTATGGATGTTGTACAATGTGCACACTGGAAGAAATACCCATATTAATGAACTCATAGATTGAAGTATTAGAGAAATATATTCCCTTCTCATAGCCCTATATTACAGCCATAAGTCCCATCCCAACAATCTTATGGATCAAATAGGCTTCTTCACATTAGTACTTCTAGTTTCCCTTATTTGTACCCATACTTTATATATTTGCACTCAGATTTCTGATGCCATGGATTTTACTGCTGAAACCTTTCTTAGATTTTCTCTCCTTTGAGTTACTGAAACTCTCTACTAAAATGTATACAATTAATAATTTTTACTTGATTATCTCCTATGTTGCAACTGCTACTTATTCTCTGTCATAACTGATTTATATCGTAGGCATTTTCTCTCACCCTTTTCAGTTTAAAAGCATTCCTGATCATATCTGAAATCTAGGCAATATATATTTTACCAGCACTCATTAAGTATACAACATCTCATACTAAGAGTATATTATTCCTTTATTTTAAAGCATAGCCCAGAAATCTCGTTTTAGATATAATCTCATATAGTATCTTATATATCATGGATAAATCCCCTTCATCTTCTAAAGTCCCTAGATTTATCATTCCTACATCTTTGCTCATGTTGCTTCCTCTGCCTAGAGTGCTCTTCCCTGTGCTCTTTATCTACCAAATTCCTCACTATCTGTCAAGACTCAGAATAACATAACCTCAGGGTAGAAAAGGACCTCAGAGGACATGTAGTCCAACGCATACCTGAGCAGGAATCACTTCTACAACATTCCTAATATGTGATCATCCAACCTTCTTTTAAAGAAAACTATTACCTCCCAAGGTAGCCCATTTCACCTTCAGAGAGTGCTAGTTCTTAGGTTTAAGCTTCTATCTGTCTCTTAGCAACTGACATCAAGTTCAAATGATCTTCCATGAGGCCTTCCTTAATAACTTTCAGCAAAATAAGTCTTCCCTCCTTTGTATTTCAATAACACTTGACTTAAAAGTCACTTATGAGGGGCAGCTAGGTGGCGCAGTAAATAGAATACCCACCCTGAAGCCAAGAGGACCGGAGTTCAAATCCGACCTCAGACGCTTAACACTTACTAGACCTTAGGCAAGTCGCTTAACCCCAACTGCTCTCCAAAAAAGCAAAAAAAAAAGTCACTTATGTTATACTTAACACATAATCTAGTAATGTAGATATGTCTTCATTGCCTAGATCACAAATTATAACTCATGTTAACAATTACTAAGTACCTTCTATGTGCAAGGCAATGTGTTGTTAGGAATCTTAGAGATTCTTTCTTAACCTAAGATCTGTGCACAGACTTCAAGGGTTCCATGAACTTGGGTGGGAAAGAAATTATATCTCTATTTCTACTAGTCTCCAAACTGAAAGTTAGCATTTCCTTCAAATATTTAAAAACATTATTTTGGGAAGGGATCTATAGGTTTAAACAGACGGCAATAGGGACTATGGCATAAAAAGGGTTAAGAATTCCTGCTTTAATCCAGCCAAATTATAATACAATTCAAGATAAGGATTATATCTTGAACAGCATGGTACTTATTATTTTTCCTTGATTATATTAGGTATTCAAAAATTTTGCTGAATCCAATTCAAATGGACACCATTTCTTAATCAGTTCCTATTATGTACTAAGTGATGAGATATAAAGATAAAAAAATAACAGCTCCTTCCCTCAAAGAGTTTATAATCCATTGGGAAGGGAGGATCATGCATACCAATATGTACACCAATAAGTATAATACAAGATAAAGCATTATAGGGCAAACTTGAAATCCTGGCAACGTGATCTAAGAAAAATCGGGGAAAAGACACTAATTTTCACTGGAAGGATAGGGGAACGTATCACAGAAGAAGTGGCACAAAGACAACTGTGACAGGAGGAAATGAGAAGAGAGTTCCTTTCAGTTGTAGTATGATCTGTACCAATGAACAATGAAGGCAGGAGATGTAGGAACAAGATCAGGGAACTGATATCAAGGAATCAATAGTTGGTCAGTTTGACCAGAATTTAAGAGTATGTGAATGACGGAATGTAAAACAGTATTTGAAAAAGTGACTGCATGTAGATTGTGGAGAATCTTCAATGTTAGCACGAAGAATGTGTATCTAATCCTATAAATAATATATAGATAACCTCTAATATCCCTCCCAACTCTAAATCTATGATCCTATGAACCCTATGAATGTTTTTGAGCAGGGAAATGACATGAATGAATGTTAAATAAATTTTTTAAGGGCTCCTAATCTAGGTTGCCTGTAGTGCTATATGTGGCCACCAGGGGTCACTACCTTGAGGTCAAAGTGGCAGATGTTGAAGGAATGCATATAAACCAACCCATCCAGGAGTTGTAACAGGAAGTCTGAGGCTTCAGGCTCTGACAATGACTCCTTCTCAGCCACAAAGTCAAAAAATTCCCCTCCCTGGATCCTGCAGGAAGAAAGAGTATAGGTAGGGATTACACTAGACTTCACAAGACTTCCTCATGCCCCCAGAATTCTACAAATTTCCTTTGAAAACCAAGATTCCAAATTCCTTCTAAGACCTAGCCATCTCTAACTTTTCTTTAAGATCCCTTCAGTTCCTTTAATAGCCTTGACTTCAAGGATTCTTTATTCTTCCTTGGAATATTCCTAGATTCAGATCCCTCACCTCCCTTCTTCAAACTACTAGAACCTCCCTCCAAGATCTCTCTTTACTCTCCTTCTCTCCCTCCCCTTCTCATTCATTCTCTCCTTATCCAGAGGTTCCCAAAGTGGGCAATTTGCTCCCCTCCCCCAGGCACTGGAACATGGGGGATGGGGGTAGTAGCCTCAGGTGCAATTGGGGGTCACTGAATAAAAATAAGGGGGCAGTGAAAGCAGAAGGAAAGAAGATAAGAAAATTTTGAAAAGCCATTCGTATATGTTTCATCTGTTGTGTAACAGAGTTAAAAGTCATAGTGATTACATTATTTTCCAAATAAATACACAAAATGCAAGTTATAACCTATCAGCAGTCAAGTCCACCAATAGGCCTTGACAAGCAAGTGCTGGCAAGAGAGCAGGTGACTGAGTTGTTGGGAAGTCCAGCTTGCATCGGCAGGAATTACAAGCACATACCTGTAATTATTGGTTTATAATACAGTATTAATGCACCTACATGACACAATGTTGTGTCATCAAAATTTCAATGCAGGAAAAAACCCAGAGATTTACAATAAATTATTAAATTTTAAGATGAGTCATCTTTTTAAAAATATATATATATTTTTAGAAACACAAAATTTTTTTTAAAAACCATTAAAGAGTTCAAGAAAGTAGATTTCCAGGGAGGAAAGAGACAGTAAGCCAAATAAGTTTGGGAACCTCTGCCTTATACCTGTAAAACCTGGTTCTCTTTTCAAAATCTACCAGGATTCCATTTCCTTCTCTGATCCCCAAGAGCTTCTTCTTAGACTTCTCAAGGCCCTTAAGATCCCCAAGTCCTCTTTGAGATCCCTCAGGCTTCCCCCCCCCATCTGAAGAAGCATGTCTCCCACCCCCAGGACACTCACAGCTCCAACACCAGCACCATCTGGATCTGGCAGATGAAGACATCATGCAGCTGCATGATGTGAGGGTGTTGCAGCTGTTGCAGGATTTCCACCTCTCTATTTATCACCTTACGTTCTATCCCCAGTCGGCTCCCTTTCCTCCTACGAATCTTGATGAATTTGGCCGCACAAGACATCCTTGAGGAACGTTCCCGGCATCTCCAAACTGTCGAAAAGTGCCCACTGAAGGAGTAAGAGAGGGTGGGGTAAGTAAGAGGGTAGTCTAATCAATGTGCCTCAAACGTACACTTGGGCTTTCTTGCCTTTGCTTGTTTAGTTCCATCTACCCAGGATGCCCTCCCTTGTATAATTATCAAAAAAATTCTAGCCATCTTTCAAGGCCCAACTTAGATGTCCACCTCCTTCATTTAGACTTCCCTACTTTTCCTAGCAAGAAATTTACCTTCCTTCTACTCAACTCCTTTAGAACTTTTGTTATAACAATCACAAGGCACTTGTATACTGCCTTGTACTACAGTTATTTGTGCACATCTTACAGCAGGCCCCTTGAGGACAAGGATCATGTTTTATGCATCTGATAGTGAACTAGAAGTCAATCAAAAGGTCAGATTTACATTGCTTGTTTTGCCACTAAGTAGCTGTGTGACCTTGGGGTAGTCAAACCCTTTGAGTCTCTCAGTTTCAGGTTTGATGTGCTATGATTATATAAACTTTGTTTCCACAGCGTATCGTGTACTCAGTAATCAATTCACCAACCTTTAAGCATCTACTATATATTACATATTTATACATTACATTATATATATTATTATATACTATACATATATACTATATATGTTATATTATATGCTATTATGTTATATACTACATATATTCAAAGTTCTATGCCTAGACATTGGTTTACTTATTGAATAAATAAATGCAACATCCAAAGGGCAATGTGGCACCACATGACTTCCTAAAGGTCACCACAAGATGCAGCTAAACAGGTTAAAGGGAACAATCTGGGTCTAGGTGCCTAGTCTAATCACTCCAAACCACCTATTTTTTGGGGAAAAAAGATTTAAATATCTGAATACTATGTTGGGGGCAAGGGGAAGAGGAGGAGGTCAGGGATCCGGAGGCAATAGAGTCAGACCAATCAACTATTTATTTCATGTCTACTGATTATCCTATGCAGAAGACCTGCTATAGATGAGAGGTTGGGTCAAGCAGAAGACCTGAAAGACCAAGAGTCCCAATCACAGGAGAAATTCTGAGGTCTAACCCTTCATCCTCCAACAGTCACTCATAATTCAATCAACAAGTTGAGTGTACACAGTCTTATGCTAGGCTAGTGTCTGTGAGGGATATATAGACTTATATGGTATTACCCTGTCCTCAAGATACTTCCAGTCTGTTGGAGAACTATCATACTGTATTATAGCAAGTGTCTGAATCTATAAGATTATATAGAAAAATAATTATTTGTTGAAATATCTGTAACAATTACTCGACTTTTTATAAAGTTCACTTCTTGAAAACACATCGGTAAACTTTCTAAACCTTTTTACATACAAAAATATAACTATTATAAGGCAGTAAATCTGATAAGTACCAAATGAGCATTGTGGAAGGTAAGTATTCTCGGAAATCAAAGAAGTGAGAAGTTAACTTCAGGATGAGGTGGTAAAGAAAAAGGAGTTGGAGCCTGAACTGGTTCAAATTAATGTCTTGGATAGTAAGTAGAGGGGGTTAGGGATAAGGGAGGACATTCATTCATTCATCCACTCCCGATGTGGGAAACAGCATAAGTAAAAACACAAAGTTGAAAACGAGCATGGCATATTTGCAGGGTACAGTGAGTAGCTCACTGAATGGAGTGGAGAGTAGGGGGGTGGTGTATGTTAAGGCTGGAAGAACAGGAAGACAACAGCAAGACAAGGGTCACCCATAAAAGAACCCAAGAAGCTGGGCTTCCAGCCAGGAAGTCAGACATCCTCTTTTCCTGCTTGGCCCAGCGACAGGGCACCAGCCTCAAAGTCCATTTCACCTGCCCAGCTTATCCTGCAGCTCATACAGCTCCTCCACACTGGCTGGACGGGCTAGGGCCATGATACCAGGGGTTCCAGTCCACAAGCACACTGTCAGCTTCTGTCACCGATACTCCAGCATCCTTAGGACTACCCAGCTCAGCCTGGGGAGAAAGGGCACAGCTTGCCCACAGTCCCAAACATCTCCCAAACACTAATGGCAAGCGGAAACAGACACAAGAGACAAATACAGGGAAATAATAGACACACTGATGGGCTTTCAACACTAATTCGTTTGGGATCCTGGGGACTGGCAAGCATCACCATAAGGCATTGGGACCGTGATGGCCGACCTCCAGAGTTAAGACTCTCCAGTGAGCAGAGGCCTCAGAGGCAGGCACCAGACTGGCTGGCACTGCCCACACCAGCGGGCAAAGGCTCTAGTCATTCTCGTGGACCTACTCTCCAAACTGCCTTGTCTCCATCACATCTGACCTCCAACAGTCCTGTCTGTTGTAAATCTATGATGCTATGAGGCCCTCCTCCCAGCACCCCGCCCCCCACAGACACAGCCCCTCCCCAGCTGCACCTCCCCCATCTCTCCATCAGCCCCTTCCCAACATATCTTCCCCGCAGACTCCTTTCCTTACTATCCTTCAATGCCTCCCCCACACGCTCCCTCTCCTCCCACCCCTGCCCTTCTGCCCTTCCCAGCTCATCTCTCCCTCAACCCCTCCCCCCCATATTTGTGTCACACACATCCCCAGTGCCCCAATTCCATAAAGACCCCGCCCCCGCCTCCGGTCCGTCTCCGCCTCCAACGCAGCAGCCGCAGGTTCGCAAACTGGCCTAACGGCCCCGCCCCTTCCAACGGCCCGCGCGTGCCCAGAGCGCAAATTGAGGTGGGAGGAGCAGGACCCGCGGAGGGGGCGGGCCAGCAACCTCGGGGCCCTGACCGGATGAAGGAATGAAAGCCAATTAGGATGAGGGGCGGAGTCCCCGAGGGACGAGGAATTTGGGATTGGAACAATTAAGCCAATCAAAGGCGAGGAGCTGAGCTTCTAGGGCGTCGACCGAGGGAAGAGCCAGGTGGGGGGAAAAGGCGTGGCTAGAGGTTGGGCGCTGAGGCCAGAGGTTAGGCTGAGCTTCTATTCCTGTCCGCAAGGGTCCTCTTCTTTGCCCCGCTCACCCAGCAGACCCGCCCCTGTGGCCCTTGGCTGGAATTGTCTACTAGGTCGGAAGCCTCCACCCCTCCTCGGGGCAACCTGACTGACTACTGAATCGAGTTCTGCCAGCATCTCTTAAACCGCCAGTCTCCTCCTGAAGAGGGACAGTGGAGTAAAGAGCTGGCCAGACCTGAGTTCAAGTCTCGCCCCTGACACAGGGCTCTGATTCTGTTCACGTCACTCAATTTCTCAGTACCCAAGCAGTGCCCCAAGATTCAACGTGGCTTTGGATATGGGGCGGCGGGGAAGGGATGGGTTGTAGCTCTGCACTAGTGGTGGTGGGCGGGGGATCTCCTCTGTGGGGAGCTCCCTTAACTGACGAAAAACCAGTGGTCTAGACCCACCCCAACTCAAAAAAATGGTGTAGGTTGGAGGTTACTGTAATCGAGTAAGAACAGCTACCTACGGGGATAGGGGGAACACTGAATCTGGTGGTTGAGCAGGTGCTGATCTGCTTTGCTTTGGTAGAGGGAAATTGTCTCATGGCACGGTAGGGAGAGTGAATCCATAAACCAATGAAATCATGGATTATCCGTAAAAAAACACAGGTACACTTTTTGGACATGACCAATTTGAAAACATGTTTTGCTTGACTAGTTGTGTTTGATACAAAGGTTTCATTTTTCTTTTTTCAATGAGGGGAGACAGGAGTGAGAGAAAATAGATGTTTGTTCATTAAAATAATGAAATCAAAATTTTTTTAAGTTACCAAAACTCTAGTGGATGGGGGAACAGGCAGCTTAATATGACAATGGTAGCTAGCATTTATATACTATTTCTAAAGTTTGCAAATCACTTTTAAAATACTATTTTATATTTATCCTCATGACTACAACCCTGAGAAGTAGGTGCTATTTTACAGATGAGAAACAGGAGCAAAAAGAGATTAAGTGACTTGACCAGGGTCACACAGCTAGCAATTATCAGAGGTCATGTTTAAATTCAGGATTTCCTGACTCCAGATCCAGTGCACCACTTAGACACTCTTCCTCATCATGGGGACTCTACTTCTACTTTCTAGTGTCCCCATGATGATGGAGAGTGATATTGACTGTGATTGGAGTTCTGACCAAAGGTGTGAGTTCCCAGACATTGGACCAAGCTTACACATAGAACAGTGTCCCATCCCAAGGTGGCAGGGGGATGTACCATATGCAGACGCTACCCCACATCTGGATCATGCACTCAGCTCTCTGTCAGTCCTAATGTCCACACCCTGGTCTTTTTGGTGTTCAGTCTGGACCCTGGGCAGACTTGCACTAGGCTTTTGCCTAAACTAAAGTCTTAAATCTTTCTGGCTGCAGACTTTGAAGGATTGTCATGTAGAAGAGAAGTTTGTTCTAGAATTTATTTTTTTAAATTAAATTTTATGTTTATTTTTAGTTTACAATATTCATTTCTACAAGATTCTGAGTTGCAAATTTTCTCCCGGTCTTTCCCCTATCCACCACCTCAAAACAGCAGTCCCACTGAATACCCTCTTCCCCAATCTGCTCTCTCCTATATCCTCCCCCATACTCCCTCCGGCTTTCAAGTAGGGCAAGATGGATCTCCATACCCCAATGCTTGTATATCTTATTTCCCAGTTGCATGTAAAATAATAATAATTTTTTTTAAAACATTTGATTTTAAAACTTTAAATTCCAGATTCTTTCCCTTCTTTCCTCATCATCCACCGTTACTGGGAAAATAACCAATTCAATATAGGGTGTACATTTGTAGTTATGCAAAACATTTCCATAGTGGATATACTGTGAAAGACTGACTATATTTCCCTCCATCCTATCCCACCCTCTGCTTGTTCTATTGTCTACTTTGACCCTGTCCCTTTTCAAAAGTGTGTGCTTCTAACTACCCTCCTCCCCTAATCTGCCCTCCCTTCTATCATCCACCCTCTTATCCCCTTCCCCCTACTTTCCTGTAGGGTAAGATTCTCAATTTAGTGTGTATGTTTTTCCCTCCTTAAGCCAAATTCAACGAGCGTAAGGTTGACCCATTCCCTTTTGCCTTCCTGTTCTTTCCCTCCATTGTAACAGTTTTCTCTTGCCTCTTCTATATGAGATAATTTACCCTATTTTGTCTCTCCCTATCTCCTCTCATTATATTCCTCTCTCACCTCTTAATTTTATTTTTTAAATATCATCCCTTCCTATTCAATTGATCCTGTGCCCTTTATGTATACCTGTACAGATATATACACACATTCACATATGTATTCATATGCACATATACCCTCTCATATAGATATATATATATGTACGTATACATATATATATACATTTATACTCCCTTCAACTATCCTCATACTGAGAAAAGTTTCGTAAGTTAAAATTACCATTTTTCCATGTAGGCATGTAAATAGTTCAACTTTGGTAAGTTCCTTATGAT
>CM053584.1:128868161-129000756 GCA_028627135.1 Pseudochirops cupreus
GGGGGACACACTGGGATGGCTGTTTTGGGGCGGTGGGTGGGGGAAAGAGGAGGAGAAAACATGTAACTCAAAATCTTGTGGAAATGAATGATGCAAACTAAAATAAAATTAAAAAAAGAAGAAGATAGTGAGTTCAAAAGTTAGTGTGGAACTGGAGAATATATCTCTCAGAAAGGTAGGGATATGGGTGAAAATTGTTCAACATAAGGAAAATATTCCTTAAAGTTATTCAAAGTGAAATGACCTACCTTAGAATTTGGTCTTCAAGGTAAGGTCAGGATAACCACTTGTTAAAGATGCCATAGAAAAAATTCTTGGTTAGGTACAAGTTAAACCAAATGATCTGTGAGATTCCCTACTAACTCTAAGAGTCTGAGAAGTTCATAGGATGGAAGTAACCTCAGAGGCCATGCAATCCAATCTCCTCATTTTTCAGAGGAGAAAACTGAGGCCTAGGGATGTGACATGAATGTCCAAAATCACGCAAGCAGTAAGAGTCAGAGGTGAAATTTGAACTCAGGTCTTCCAATTCCAGACCTGCCATACTTGCCATCCTACTGTCCGCTAGTTAATCTTATAATTCTGTGATTCATACGTGTCTGTCTATATCAGAGTATGCATTTGTGTTCACATTTCCGAAACAAAGCCACAAACGGCTCATCCCCAAACATCTCTCTTGTTGTTGTTGTTGTTCAGTTGTTTCAGTCCTGTTTGATTCTTTGTGACCCCATTTGGGTTTTCTTGGCAAAGACACTGGAGTTGTTGTGGAATTGAGTGTTGTAAACTAAAAGTAAATAAATAATATTAATTAAAGAAAGATACTAGAGTGGTTTGCCATTTTCTTCTCCAGCTCATTTTACAGATGACGAAACTAAGGTGAAAAGGGTTAAGTGACTTGCCCAGGGTCATACAGCTAGTAAGTGTCTGAAGCCAAATTTGAACTTAGGTCTTCCTGACTCTAAGCCTGGCACTCTATCCATTTCCCCACCTAGCTGTCCCTTTGAACTCCCACCCATCTTTAAAGACCAACTCAAATTCTGTTTCCACTGTGATTCTATGGGGTTACATGTAGGAGGTATGTAAATATATATGTAGGACAGAGGGAACAGCTATAGTGGCAGGCCGGAGCCAAATAGGTACATATTCAACTTCAACTGAGCACTCACTGCTGTGAGGCAGTCCTTTAATTTTTCCCTAATTGATTCCCTATGTCATATCTCACAAACCTTCTCTTCCCTCTTTAAGCTTCCCATACCTTCCTCTTCCTAATCCAGGAGAGAACCTCACCCTCTACTCTACTGAGAAATTGAGGTAGTTTATTGTGAGTTCCCTTTTCTTCCTTTTTCTTCATCTCAGAACTTCTTGACATCATCCCCCACTCTCTTCCATTGCCTCAGTCTCTGAAAATGAAGTGATTCTTCAATCCAAAGTCAACCCCTCTATAGCCTTCAAAGTAGACCTGTTCTTAAAAACAAACCCCCCCCCCACCTTCTCCTATCTTAAAAGAAAAAAAACAAGAGCTTTATTAGACTCTATGATCCCCGTCAAGCCATTGTCCAACAACTCTGCTCCCTTTCTTGGTCAAACTCCTTGAAAATGTTGGCTGGACAGATGTGGTAGCACACAGCTAAAATCCCTGTTTTGGGGGGAGACTGAGGCTGGTAGATTAATTGAGCCTGAGAGTCCCATTCTGTAAAAGGGGTAAAGTTTATTGAGTGTCCACACTAGGTCTGTGCCCTGAGTTGGTGAACCCCTGGAAAGGTAAACCAACCTGGGTCTGAAAAGGAGCAGGTCAGAGCCTCTGTGCTGATCAGTAACAAGACGAGGTCTGTGAGTGGCAGCTACATACTCAGCCTGGGCAAGGTAGGGAGATTCAGCCTCCCCCCAAAAGTTGTCTACATTTGTGGCCTCTGCTTCCTCTCCTCTCACTCATTCCCCTCACCCTTTTGTAATGTGGCTTCCAACCTCATCATTCAACCAAAACTGTTCTCTCCAAAGTTACCAACAATCAACTGCAAAATCTAATAGTCTTTTCTCAATACTCAATCTTTTTGACCTATTGCATTTGACACTGTTAACCACTGTCTCCTCCTGGATATTCTCTACTCTCTGGGTTTACATATCATTACTATAAAGGGTAATATGTGTTGTGTACTTATGTAGGTTATGAGTCCACATGAACCCATCTAGATGTGGCTCACAGGGAGGCATGAATAAATATCTCTGGAGCCTCCTCCACCCACTCACCTACTGTCTCCAAGTGAAATTTTCCTACCAGGAGGGGAAACAGATTAGGGCCAGAGGCTAGACATTCTTTTTCTCAGAGGAAGAGTATCAGGCTATAATTATAACTATCTGCTCCTTCCCCCCTCCCCCTCAGATGTTGTTAGTCTAGAGAAAATAATTTTTTGGTTCAAGCTGAGCTCCTAATCTCTATCCCTTAATGGAGGAGTGCCCCAGGCTATATATCCAAAGCTTGACTCCCTTCCCACCAAATGCCAGCTAAAAAACCATACGTAGTGAAGAGCAAACAATACAAGCCAACAGCGACATAAATCAGAGAATTCTCCAAAGTCTCTACTGTAGTAAGCTGGGGAGAGGCACATGATCAAGGTGGAATGTAAGTAGGAGCATAGGAGTATCCTATAGGAACATAAGGTGCAAACACAAGCAACTATAGTACAAGATATTATATAAGTACGTGAAAGAAAAGCAAAATAAAGCGTCATATGAGATATGAATTTTGGAAGTGCTGGCACAAATTTTTTTCTGTACATCTCTTTGAATGTCTGTGTTTATAGATACATATATATTTACACATGCATATTTTCCCAAAATCGTCCTATGTCTTCAAGGACCTAACAAGAATCTAGCTGGAATCATATATCTTCTTTCTCAAAGATAGAAGTCAGAAGGCCAGGATATCTCTCTTCTCTCAAGCTCTCACCAACTCCCCTCCTCACACAGGCATGGAACGTAGAATAATCAGTCTCCACCAATGAAGAGATAAATGACTTTGAGTTTCTGGCAACACTACTATCTCCTGGTTCTCCTACTTATCTGATACCTCTTTTTGTACCTTCTTTGCTGATTCATTATTCATATCACGCCCCCTAATAGTGGCTATTCCCCAAGGTTTATCCTAAGCCTTCTCTTTCAACTCTCTCAGTAACCACATCAGTTCCCATGAGTATGACTATCATATCTTTGCTGATGATTCATAGATAGATATGGTTATGGCAATATAGATATATATGAGTGTGGATATAGATATATGTATGTATGTGTATACATACATATATCTGTAGACTATTGTTGTTCATTTATTCAGTCATGTCTGACTCTTGGTGACTCCATATGGGGTTTTCTTGGCAAAGATACTGGAGTGGTTTGCCATCTCTTTCTCTAATTAATTAAGGCAAAGAGGTTAAGTGACTTGCCCAGGATCACACAGGTAGTAAGTATCTAAGGCTGGATTTGAACTCAGGAAGAGGCACTAGCACTCTATCCACTGCACCACCTAGCTTCCCCCTATCTATTTTTTTAAATTAACTTTTGTTTATTTTTAGTTTATATCATTCATTTCCATGAGAAATCTCTCTATCTTTCCCTTACCCACCACCCCAAAATAGCAATCCCGCTGTATACCCCCTACCTCACCCCCTATCTATTAATACAGGTGTGTAGAAAAATCTATGCCAGCACTTCCAAAACTTGGACCTCACATAACATTTTTATTTTGTCTTTTTTCATGTAGTTATTATGTAATATTGTATGTAATAGTTACTTGTATTTGCTTCTTATGCTCCTATTAGATTATAAACTATGTGAAAGCAAGGTTCATATCATCTAAATTTTGTATTATCCCTGTCTTCTAGAACAGTGTTTTTGTATACAGTAGATACTTAATAAATGTTTGTTGAACTGAATTAAATCCCTCCTGATTCAAGGCTGGGGGAAGAGATTGAGCAGGGGCATCATCCCCCACAACACAAAGGACTGAGAATTATTCTGGGTATATTAGGAGTATGATGCCACCTGACTGTGAGCCCAAGCAGGATAACCATTCTTTTGAACTCATGACTTCTCATTGCGTTGATCAGAGTTTTAAAATCTTTCAAAGTTGTTTTTCCTCTAGAATGCTGTCACAATTCTATAAGTTGTTCTAGTTCTCTCTTCACTCTGAATCATTTCATCTAGGTCTGCCCAGGTTCCTCTGAAATTGTTCATTTCATTAGTGTTTATGGCACAATAATATTCCATTACATCCATATACTATAATTTGTTTAGTCATTCCCCAATAGGAGAACACTCCCTTAGTTTCCACTTTCTGGCTACCACTAAAAGAACTGCTATAAATATTTTTATTCATATAGATTCTTTTCCTCTTTCTGTGCTTTCTTTGTGGTATAGACCCAGTAGTGATATTACACACACACACACACACACACACACACACACACACACACACACACACACACACACATAATACTAGGGCTTTGTTATTTTTTTCTTTTGGGGGGGGAGGATGGTGGGGACGGGAAGAGGGAAAGGGTAGATTTTTGTTCATTGAAAAAAATTAGATTTAATTTTTAAAAATTTTCACTCTCCCAATACTTTGTGGTTGAAACAGGAGGTTCCTTTGGCCCTGATGTTTTTGACTACTAATTTCAACACATGAAGGAAGAAGTAGAGAATATATATATGGAAGAAAAGAGAGGGGGAGGGGTGGAGAGAAGAACAGAGAGGAGGACAGGATTCCCTTTTCAGTCTGGTCTCCAGCATAAGCTTACTTTCAAAGGTCTCAATGGGGAATTTAGTCACAGAAGGAAAAGGCAAGAAGTACTTGGAAATCATAGTCTTTCAGGGTTGGAAAAGTCCTTAGAGACCAACTACTCCATTTAGGTTAAATGACTTAGTCAAAGTCACAATGCTAGTAAGTGGGGGTGCCATGACTTAAATTCATATCCCTTGACTCATATCCTTATATGATGATCTGTCATCATACAGATTCAGAGGGTTCTTGTGCTGTTTAGGGAAAGGGCTACAGTTCTTTGAGGAACCAGGATAGGTCCTTTGAGGAAAGGGGGAAGTTTCAAGTCTCCTCTTTGAGTCTCATCTTCTCACCACAAAAACTACAAGGTGAAGGAGGAAAAAAATGACATGCAAGATTTGGGATGGGGAAGGGGAATATACTAAGGGAAGGACAATAAGAGAAAAGACCCTCTGTTTCTTCATCTATAAAGGAACTAGATGAACTCTTAAGTTTCTTTCCCACTCTAAAAATCCTCATGATGCAGTGAGTATCAAGCAAAAGGCTAAATTTTACAGCACTTAAAGAGGGGTAGTCAGGTACTATCATGCCAAAAATGTGACTGCTTGTCTTAATGACTTTTATTTGTTTTTTTTTAATTTTTTTAATATTTTTGCTTTTTGGAGGGCAATTGGGGTTAAGTGACTTGCCCAAAGTCACACAGCTAGTAAGTGTGTCAAGTATCTGAGGCCGCATTTAAACTCAGGTCCTCCTGACTCCAGGGCTGGTGCTCTACTCACTGCTCCACCTAGCCACCCCATTTGTCTTTTTTTAATGAGGGGTAAACAGCAGGTCCCCTGGTTTACTCTGACTAGGAAACTATAGTCAGAATCAACTGAAGACCCAGAAGTTTCCAGTCTCTCTAAGGTTGCTTCCAAGGCTAGAAAACAGCCATCTCAAGATCACTACTCAGTCACCTATACCCAGGAAAGAAACAAAACTAAAGAAGCAGCCCACAATGAAGGCTCAGGCTCACCTAGACAAGTTAAGTGTCCTCTGCCATGTGTTTGCAAGAAACCGCGCTTCATGGGTGGGAGAAGGGTGGCTCCTTCCCTGCCACTTCAGGGATTCAGTTCTGACAATCAGCAGAAGGAAGAGAGAGTGGAGTTACTTCCTTTAAGATCTATTGGGCAGGCCCATCTTCCTGGCTTAGTGGCTAGTCCTCTGACACAACTTAGATAACCTTCTGCCCCCTTCAAGTGCATAGAACTAAGGAACCACCCATGATTTGCTGTGTCATCCCAAAGTGACAAGCCCTTCATTTTGAGCCACATGTTTCCCCAGAGAAGTGGCTACAGTGCAGGTTCAGTACTCCATGAAGTGTGCTCTTGCCAGAGCAGATCAAAGGGCCCAGCTGTTTACCCTCAATTACACTTGCTTCTCTCTTTTCACTGAATACCTATTATTGATGGTTCATGTGTCAAATCTGGATTGAAGTACCAGAGAATATATTTGGATAGATGCTTCAACCAGAAGTTTGAATACCTGCTGATACAAAACCTCAAACAGGGAAATAGCAGGAATGGGATGTCCCCTAGAGTTATATGGTAGCCTGCTCATATACATTGACTCCTGTCTAGTGAGGCAACTCAGCTCCTGCTACATGAGTTTCCCTATCCTACACCATTCTCCTAGCTCTAGTTCTTAAGAAAGACCTTGAAGCCTTGCCTTGGATCCACCTCTGATGGGTCTCTCTACCTGATGATCTCTTGTGATCCATTGTGTTTTCAAGCTTTCATTCCCAATTTGTGATTTCAGATCCTGGCGTTCTGAGGATTTTTGTTCTCAAGGGGTCAGACTGTTCACTCTGAGAGTCATTTTCTCCTAGAAATTTCCATCTATTTCATCCCCTCTGGTTTCTTCTCTCTTCCCTCCCATAAGAGGAGCTTTTGGTTTCTAATCCTCCCTTATGGATGCAATGAAATTGTGCAAGTGAATAATGTTGGATTTGAAGTAAGACCCACGTCCAAATCTGACTTCAGACCTTACCTGCTGGGTGACCCTGGGCAAGTCCTTTCACTTCTGTCAGTCAGTCTTAATTTCCTCATCTGTAAAATAGAGACAATAACCACTACTTCACAGGGTTGTTGAAAAGATCAAATGAGATAACATATGTAAAGCATTTGCAAACCTTAAAATACCATATAAATGCTAGCCATTATTATTGTGGAGGTGAGGGATGGCAGCAGCGTAGAGAATATGGTCTCTCTTCTACCTAATGCTCACGCTTCTTTCTCTTACATCTCACTCCTACACCCCACTGTAGTGCCAATGCAATATTTACAGTGCCCACAATCACAATAAAGACTGTGACTATAAATATAGTGTATATAGACTATAAATATAAATATCACATGACATTTGATCACAAAATATACCAGATTCTCCAGATAGAGGACAGAACTGAAGCATTTATTTAGACACCAGAAAACCAAATCCCCAAACCAGTAAACCGATTCCATTATAGTACCAAAGATATTCAGAAGCCATAATAACACTGAGAGCCACAGCATCCTTCAGCCTTCCCACACACCAATACAAGATCAATATCTACTCATAAGCCTCTCTGACTCTGAGTGTCCTCTCTCCCCCACTGTCTCACTAGCTCTGATCAGATTCCTGTGGGCTCTGCTTCCCTTCAGCAAACTCCTCCCATCACAGGCTCCATGTGATTACATTCAGCCTATTGGGGTCAGAGTTTACTTTCAAAGCAGGGGAGGTGTAGAGGACCACAGGCAAGTGGGACTCTGACCCTGATTGCTGAACAAGCCCTCTCAGGTATTTGGCCTGCTGATGGGCCTAGATGGGTTCCCCATCCCCCAGGAAAGAGCTCAAACACACAGGTGTGAGGATTAGGTCCTCACAGTAAACTAGCATTTGCACCCACAGCTGGAACAAAGAAGTGTGCAATGTCCTCAGGGCAAAACAATTAGGGAGGAGGATTATGGCTCTATACAGCTTGTGCCTAGAAGAATAAACATTGGCTCTCTACTTTCACTATTCCAGTCACCCCGTCTCTTTTTATGCACCCACTAGCAACCTCTGGGTCAGTGATTCTTTCTCAGCCCTGGCAGCAGGGCTCCCATAAATGGCTTCCCACAGGGAAGTAGTCAAACTTCCCCCCTAGGTCTATTAAGGGGCAGGGAAGATCTTCAAATTCCCATTCTCATGATACTCACCTAACCTCCAGGTGGAAAAGGAAGGACGTAAGGAGCCTAATCTGAGGATCTCACATTTATTTTACATTTAGGGTTTAGAAAGCACTTTCCTCATGTAACTCATGTCAGAATGCCCCACGTCCTTTATTTGTCCTGAACTATCGTTTGTTTCAGGGCTGAAGTAATGAAGGTTTGCGGATGCAGAAGAGTTGAGTGCAATATTTCTGGCGATTATCACATTTTCTTTATTCCTCCTCTCATAGGAGCCTGCTATCTTATTCTTCCCAGGAGCCAGGAAATTTGTGACTATGACAAGCAGAAGGTTATACAAGAGGACAGGGCAGTGATAAAACCAGTATGCCTGAAACGGAATGTTCTCTCTTCCTTCCCCTTCCCCATCCTAGCCCTGTTTGTCCTGGCAATTTGGGGAGGAGGAGTTTGCTTCTTGCCATGTGGGGGGAATGGAGCTATGTGACTGCTGCCAGACTGACTGGCACCAATTTACTTCGGAGATTCCAGCCTGTTGGACTAGGGCAGGTGCTGAGGCTGTAGCCCAAAAGAGATTTCCATTCTACTTATTCAGCTTGGGTGCCAGAGGGAAAAAGGCAGGTAGCTGCTAAGAACCCAATGCAAGCTCCCAGATGAGATTAAGAAAGGGCACCTGATTCAAGATCCAGGTAAATTCCAGATTACCCAGGAAAGCCAGCTACTACAGAGAATGGAGGAATAACCATTCAGGGAGATTAAGCTTCCTTTGTTGTACCATCTTTGACTTTCTATTTAAACACCCAACTCCTTCCCCTTGAAAGCATGGAAGGATCATTGGGAATAGGTTTCAGTTTGGGAGGTGGTTGGATAAAGCTTTCCAGGAGAGAGGAGCTCTGAACAGTTTCTATGCAATTTTACTATGTTTAATAAACCATATGGCTGCATTAAACACTTTCTTGCTTAAGTCGTATGGACGTAGTGGCTAATCAAGAACAGAACATTTCCCAGACAGAGGGTGAGGGTGCAGCAAGACATATATATTTTCATATTTTAATAATCTTGAGTCATATGTCATTAACATTATGCCCAGGTCACTTTGAATCATGGCCAGTTAGGATTTTCTTCTTGTCCAGCCAGCTGAAATAGGGGTAACTGAGGGTTGAGGTGAGGGTACGGGTAGGAGAAAGATGAAGGGTGCATACACAGACTTTCTGGCCGTTGTCTTTATTATAGTGCCACCTGATGGTTAGAAATTATAAGGTATTTTCCATTAGTAAATGGTAAAGTGACAGATATTCTATCTTTCTGTAAGCCTAAAAAAAGCAGGATATGAGCCCGGTGTGAACTCCCTCCCAAGGACACAAACAGACTACATCATTGTCACACACAGCAGCCCTCTGAAGCAGGATCATAGCGTTATTGACTTAGAAATGGAAGGCAACTTCCTGAATGGACATATAGTCCACTCTTCTCTTTTTACAGATGAACAACCTGAAACCAGAGAGCTAAGTGACTTACCCGTGGTCATATAGGTAACAGATAGCTAGGTCCTCTGACTTAAAATGATGTTCTTCCTACAACATCAGACCTCATTTATTAGATGAGGAACCGGGCTCACAAGTGAAGGGAAAAGCTCCAGATAACATACCTAGTAGATTTAGGGGGCTTAAACCCAGGTTTTCCGACTTCCAGTTTAATACTCTTTTCAGCACACCTCCAAGAGGGCAAGAGCTTGGAGGAGACTTGGATCAGAACAAACTTTAACATCCTGATCCAACATCTGGCTTCCAGTACCTGGAGTCAGTATTCCAGTTCCCTATTCTTTATCCTACCCAGTCCTTCAGGGCCCCATGCATTCACCCCTCGTTTCACCATCCAAAGCCCAGCCTGCACCTTCCCTGATGCACCATTGCCTCTCCTCCCTTTCCACATGTCCTTAATGGGTCTGGAATTATCCTGAGTGTTGACCCCCAAAGATCCCTTCCAAGGATCTCAAAGCACTTTACAGACCTGATCTCATTGATCTTAATAGTTATATCCTGTCCTGAGTGAACAGAAAGATTGAAAAAGCAGTGGGGGGAAAAACCTCCAATGAGGTGGTAAGAATAAAGAAGAAAAGGGAGCCCTCCACATTGGGAGGGATGGTAGTCAGACAATAGGATTTCCCAAGGTCAGACAACAGGATTTCCCAAGAACCAAAAGAGAAACATTCACTGTCCCACCCCTCTCCTCCCACTCCTACCCTTCACCAACACACACACACACACACACACACACACACACACACACACACACACACACACACACACACACACACACACACACACCCTTCATCCCTTCATCACTGGCTTCAGTCTACGAGGCTTCCGGAGGGAGGAGCATTGCTTTCCATGACGTGGGTCTCCGGGGCCTGGGCTGTGGGTGAGATACCATTTCCTGCCCCTGGGAGGGGGAGGGGGGAAGCAGGGGAGCTAAGAAGCATACACAACTATACACCTGCTTGGGGTTGAGGGGGAGGGGGCTCAGTCTCACAAAACCCCTTTCATGGAGATACCCATAGATCAGATGCCTCCTCAAGGTAAGTGCCAGGTTTGAATTTTCCTTGCCTATCATCCCTCCTTTTTCCATCACTTGAGATGTCTTCATCCTCTGACTTCATCTACAGCAGCTCTGTGACCACTCTGGATATGAGGTTAAGGGGTCCCCTTTCTCTGAACAGGAATCAGAAAGGAAAAAGTGTAGGCTGGATAGCAGAGTACCTAGGTCCCTTTGCTTAGGAGCCCTCTTTCTTTTTCTGGTCTTCCATTGTTCCTTCTATTTCTATTCTTCAACAGAGTAATAATTAGATCTATAAAGTCCTTCAAAATCCTTAAAAAAGAAAGATTAGGCAGGAAACAAAGACTCCTAGGGAATCATAGGATGTAGAGCTGAAAAGGGGGGTCATCTAGTATAAGCCTAAAAATGAGGACCATATATTGGGAAGCCAAGGATATGCTGGTAAATGTTTAATAATCCGCTTTCTGGGGAAGAAGCTGGGGAAGAAATGTAGGAAAGACATACTTTTAAGTTTAATCTGCCTTATTGACATCTTTTTCCATTACTTAAGTCTAGATAATCAACAAAACATCAAATGCTAATTTGTAGCACTTGCAGATTTCTTATGTGTAAGTGCTCAAACTTAAATTTTAACAATCAGTGCTCAGAGAGCCCATGTAAACTGGTTCCAGCAGACCCTGAAAGTAACTTTCCCGTGGTCGAGCAGATTAAGTATGGAGCTGGGTTATAAATCATAGGAAGGGAATTGGACAATGGGTTGAGGATGGAGGTTGGGGAGGAAGTGTTCTGAAATTGTCAAAGACAGATGTAAGAATGATCCATAAGAAGTGGATCAGAATCCAGGTGTCCTGCTCCTCGGACAGTTGAATTTCAGAACCCTCAAGCTGACAGAATCCATTATAGAAAAGTCATGATGCAACTCTACAAGTCTCAGGATAGAAGGACATACCTACATTCAGAGAAAGATCTAGAAAGAACAGAGTTTAAATGGAGACTGATGCAATCTACATGCTATCATTCTTTTCCAGGTTTGGTTTTGTTTCCTTTTTCCCATTGTCCACTCCATTGGTTACAACCCTTCTATACAACCAGACTAATATCCGATGTGAAAGCATATTCTATACTTGACTGCATGCCGCCATGGGTTGGGGAGGGGGTAGAGGAAGGGGAGAAAATTTGAAACTCAAGGAACTCTGGAGCTGAATCTTGTAAACTAAAAGTAAATAAACAAATCAATTTAAAAATAAAAAAAAGAAAAGAAAAGTCATGATGCTCTTACCACTTTCCTTCACCAAAGTAGATTACAAGGATCCCTCCATTCCAGCATCTCCCTGCCTTTTCTCCCCAAACTATCCCAGGCATTCAGAAGTCTTCCTTGCTGCTTACTCATCCTTCTTCGTACATCAACTCCCTTTCATACTATACCTTCTATACCTTCTCCCTCATTTTCTCATTCCTCCCTTTCAGTCTCACCACCTAGGAAGTACTTCCTGCTAGTATCACTTCTCCCCTTTCCCCCCATCAATATCTTCCATCGTTGTTTTTGCAATATCAGTCTATTTGTCTCCTCAAGGAAATGCTGTGGCCTTTCTCTGTCCCCGAGTGATTTGAGGAGAGGGGCTAGGAGTAATGGGAAAGTAAAATAAGATTACTATTGCATCCAATCCCCTTGGAGGAGAGCCCACAACTCTGTTTGTACATGTAGGGGAATGGAAAGAACCTGCCCCAACTTTCAGTACTTTCTACCCAAAATATCCAACTCGGAAGAACAGAAGAAGCATGGCACTGCCTAATTTGCCTCAAGCATCAGAAGATGAGGGTGTCTCACCCAACCATACCAAGGTGAGTGGAGAGAAATGAGGAACATCTGAATCCACATCCCTTGCCTCTCAACCACCATCACCCCCCCCACCCCCTGCTCAGACCCTCTGGATACCAGGCCGATAAGGAGCTTTAATGAGACTTCCTAGAGGATTTGAGAGGGTGAAAAAGAGAGCAGGAGAAGTGGGCACCTGAACTGGAACTAAGAGAGCCAAGGGATGACAGGAAGCAAGTCAATTAACCCATTTCATCATCACCTTTCCTCTGCAACTTACTTATAGCTTCACAGGATTCAGAGTTGGAAAGGACCTTAGAGACCATCTGATGTGATCTCTTCAGCTTACTGAGGTAGAGAGACTTTCATTGATTCAAGATCATGAGGGTAGTGAAAGAGCCAAGACCAAGACCCAGGTCTTCCTACTCCAGTTCCATGCTTCTTCCACAACACCATACTGTGTGGATTGGCTTCCCAACCCAGTTCCCATTATTATCCTTCCCTAATCCACCATGATTTTTCTGAGGCTTCCAGAGATGATTCTCTTTCCTGCTGTCTAACCTCAATCCCTTCCACTATATTAGTAGCACCTCTCTTTCTCTGGCCTGTGGGGAAATTGAAACCTCTAGGATTCCCGTACTTATCATCTCCTTTATTCCCTTGGTCTGTGGGTTAGCCCAACTCCAAAAAGCCTTCTACTTCTCAAACCTCCACCCTCTCCAAGCCAGCAAAGCCATGTGGCTCAGAGGAAGATGGAACATGATTCTGATCAGTTTCTAGGAAAATTATATCAGAAATGGTTTCAATTTAGGAAGCCGAGAGCGGTTAGCAGGGGAAACTGTAACACAGGAGCAGAATGTGCTCTGGAGATGGGATAGAAGCCCCTCTGGTTGTAGCATTTGCTCACAATTCAAATTTTCTCCCATCTAGGTTTCTCTCCCAGGCCAGGGACCTATGCCTATTCCAGGCAATACACGGAAGGCTGAGGAAGTACCTGGCCTAGGGGGACCATCCCTTCAGGCTGAGACCAGGGCCTGGTTTCAGAAGACCCAGGCACCCTGGTTCTTGCATGATGGGGAAGCCCCAGCCTGGTTCCATGGCTTTATCACTCGACGGTGAGGAGGGTCAGATGGATAAAATCCAGTCTAGATCTCAGTTTTCTCTTTCTCAGCCATTCCCCTGTCCTCAAGATTTCACACTGGGTAACCATTTCTTTCTGTGTCTCCTTCCTCTCCCCAATGTACCTGTGTCTTCTCTATGTCTATTTCTTTAATTTATTTCTGTATCTTTGGTTGTCTCCAATTCTCTGTTATATCTTTGTCACTTTATTTTCCTACGTCTATCTGTATTTCTCTCTGTCTCTTTCTCTACTTTTTTCTCTCTGAGTGTATCCCTCCAATGTGACAGACCCAGTTTGATTTTTAGCCAAACCTCCCTCTAAAATACCAGCCCTCAATTCTCTTGCCCATCTCTCTTAGCTGATGGGAGTCAGACATGAGAGCTAAAAGTTGGAAGACAGGACTGAGTTTTCCTTCCTAGTATGTCCTACTCCCCACACTAACCCAAATGACTACCTCGCTACCTTGGGAAGGACCCACTATTCTGACCCCTCCAGGAACTTAGCAAGGGAGTCATTTATTCATTTATTCCACTCATTCAACTAACGGCCCCTTTCTCTCTGCTCTCTGGGGTTTCCTGCCATTTCAGCATCTTGCTAGGGAGGGACCTGCCTCCTGCTTCCTACCTCCTGCGCCACCAATTGGTTAGGGAGAAACAGACCAGAAGGATGGTGTGGGGAGGAGACCAGAAGTCTAGTGAGAGGACCACTGCGGGGATCCAGGCATTCGGGAACCCTACCGTGTTCCCTTCAAACTTTCAGGGAGGCCGAGAGATTGCTGGAAAACAAACCCCCGGGCTGCTATTTGGTGCGGTTTAGCGAGAGTGCAGTGACCTTTGTACTGACTTACAGGTGAGGGGCAGGGTTTTTTTTGCGAATGAGCAAAGAGGTCGTGGCTTTGTATTGATTGATAGATGGGTGGGCTCATGCAAATTAGCAGGTGAGGGTGGGCCTCCAGTTGCTCTGGGGACAAGAGGCAAACAATATTTCCTTGAGGGAATAAATCTGGGAAAAGGCAGAGTGATGGAGGAAGAAGGGAACAGGAGAACGTAGAGAGGGCAAAGTGAAGAGGGGGGCCGGCAGGGAGCAGGACAGGGCTGGGGGGCTGAAACTGTGGGGTGGCAGGACCTGCCCCCATGACTGCCCTGCTCTCTGCCACAGGAGCCACAGCTGCTACCGCCACTTCCTCCTGTCCCAGCTGGAAGATGGGCGCCACGTGGTGCTGGGCGAGGACAGTGCTCACGAGCGGCTCCCGGACCTGCTGCGGCACTATACCCTGTGTCCGCTCAGCCCCTACGGGGAGCATCTCACACAGCCCTGTGTCCGCCAGGTACCTTCCCAACCCAGGCCAGACTGGGGACCCAGGACCTGGGACCTGGGATCCAGGTTTTCTTATACTGAAGGGCTCACCTTTGGGGTGTCTTCACTAGGCTTAGCGACCCAACAGAGAGGCAAGCAGGTGATACAGTAGCTGGAGTCAGGAAAACCTAGTTCTAATATAACCTCAGCACTTATTAGCGGCGTGATCATGGGCAAGTTACTTAAACTCAGCTGTAAGATGGGAATAATAATAGCCCCTTTCTCTCAAGGGTGTTGTGAGGATCCAGAGATAGTATTTGTAGAAAGCATTTAGCCTAATTCCTGGAACATGGTAGGTGCTAAACAAATGCTCAGTGCTTCTTTCCTAATAATAAGAGCTGGCATGTAGAGCTTTAAGGTTTCAATGCACTTTACAAATAGTATCTCATTTTATCTTCATAACTCCAGGAGGTGGGTGCTAATTTTCATCCTCTTTATGAGATGAGGAATCTGACGAAGGTTAAGTAAGGTGCTGGAATGTCCCACAGCTAGCGAGTGTCTGAGGCTGAATTTGAACTCAGGTCTTGCTAACTCTAAGCCTATCCTCTGTGCCAGTTAGCTGTTTATAGAATGTTTGACCTGGTAGGGACAGGGAATTCAATATATTCAATATATAGTATAGCTCACGCTATATTAATTCAGGAAAGCATATGACAAAGCCTCTCAAACTATCCTGCAGACAAGATGGAGAGGCATAGTGAGGGAGATTTGGAATTGGTTGGATGACCCAAAAAAGGAGTCATTAAAGGGTTTACAAGAGGCAGTTTGATGGCACAGTGGGTAGCACTGACTTGGAGTCAAGAGATTTGGGTGGGGAAGGATGGGACAAGACTGCAGTCTTCAAGCATCTGAAGGGCTCTCTTAACAGAGAGTGGGGAGGCTTGTTCTTCTTGGTCCCAGAGGGCAGAGCTTGGAATAATGGGTGGAAATTGCTGAGGCAGATTTAGATTTGATGCAAGGAAAAACTTCCTAACCATTAGAGCTGTTCAAAAATGGAATGGGCTGCCTTGGGACATGGTCAGTTTTCCATCATTGAAGAGCTTTGTCTAGAGCAGCAGTTCTCAACCTGTGGGTCGTGACCCCTTTGGGGGTCAAACGACCCTTTCACAGGGGTCACAGGGGTTGCCTAAGACCATTGGAAAACACATATTTCGGATGGTCTTAGGAACGGAGACACCACTCCTCTATCCGTCTCCAGGCGGTCCGCCCACATGCGGATCCGCCCACACGAGTATTAAAGGGTCAAGGCATTAGGAAGGTTGAGAACCACTGATCTAGAGGCTGGATGACCACTTGTCAAGGAGGCTGTGGAGGAGACCTAGGTGACCTCTGAAGTCTCTCCCAACCTGGAAAGATTCCATGACTCTTTCATCTAGCCCCTTCATTTAATGAACCAAGAAACTGAGGCCCAGAGAGAGATAATGGGGCTCACTCAAGATTACACAACAAGCTTAGTGGGCACAGCCAAGACTAGAGCCACGGTCTGATTCTAGTGTTGACTTCACTGCATAGCTGTCTCTACTTTGGGAGCAGACTGTAATAATAATTAATAGTAATAATGCCTAGCATTTATATAGCACTATAAGATTTGCAAAACTCTTTACAGATATTATCTCATTTTTTAATCCTCACAGAAACTCTGGGAGGTGCTATTATAATCTACATCTTATAGATGAGGAAACCGAGGCAGACAGAGGCAAAGTGACTTGCCCAGGGTTACGCAGCTAGGTCACTGAATTTCACATAGTCTGAGTGAGAGACACTGGAGAGCTGAGTTGAGGTCTTGGGGGAATAGAACTGGAGAGATTTCTTCTAGTCTGGGATAAGGGGTCTCTGGTTCTTTCTGATAAAAAGTGAAGGTGAAAGAATAGAGGCCATTCCTTTTCATAGTTCTCCCTGGTTACTGGGGCTGAGTATCCTTGTTGGGATATCAACAACAGAAAGCAATAAAAAAAATTATTTTAAAAGAGAGAGAGACTGAAGAGAGAAAGAGAGGGAAGGATAAAAAAAAGAGCTTAAGACAGAGATTAAAAAAGAGAGGCAGAGACTGGGGAGGTATAAAAGGAGAGACATTCAGAGAGAGAGAGTAGGAAGACAGAGAAAGAGGAGATCGGAGAGACAGAGAGAGGAGAGAGACACACACGGAGAGAAAAAGAGACAGAGACAGAAAAAAGAGACAGAGGGAGAGAGACTGAGGAGAGTGCTGAGAGGCAAGGACAGAGAAGGAAGGAGCTGGCGTTGCTTGAGTCACTAGAAAGGAAGTTTGAGGGCAGACTTGCTTTTATCATCCTCACACACATGAAGGGACTTATGGAAGAGGGTTCTGGACAAGTCTTTGGCTTTTCAGAGGATGGAGCAATAGGAGTGAGCTGCTGTACCCAGGGAAACTTCTTGCTGTCAGAGGCAATTAAAAAAAAAAACACAACAGAAATGGATGGCCATGGGAAGATGTGGAGTGTCTATATCTGGAGAGCTTCCAAAGCAGAGTAACTATTCATCTGCTCTGGGTGGGAGAGTCTGAGGCTGTGGAGGTTTTGTTCTAATGAGGATCTCCACTCAACTTGGGGGAAAGAAATCAATCAAGGATGATACAAGTTAAAAGCATTTTGACTTAGGGTGCTTTTTAAGAGGAAAATAAGATGTTACATTCGTCTCTCTTTTCAGCTAAGGACAAGGAACATAGAATTCTATTCTACAAATATGATAAATAGTAAAGATATATCTTAGTTCTATATTGTGGCCAACTAAAGTAGAATGAAGGGGGGAAGGGGAAGAAAAAAAGAGAAGCAAGGGTAGGGGAGAGAGAGGTGGAGAATATCTTAATATACCTGGAGACATCCATATACCCCTCCTGGTCCCCCTGAATTCTAGCGCCTTCCTTCTGAGGGTATGTCCAGTTTATCCTAAATATGTTTTTGTTTGTATGTAGTTATTTGAGGACAGCTAGGTGGCACAGTGAATAGAGCACTGGCCCTGGAGTCAGGAGGACCTGAGTTCAAATGTGGCCTTAGACACATACCACTTATTAGCTGTGTGACCTTGAGCAAGTCACTTAACCCTAATTGCCCTGCCTTACTCCCTCCAAAAGAAAAAAAAGACAAATATATGTATATATATAGTTATTTACATGTCGTCTTCCCCTTAGACTGTAAACTCCTTGAGAGCAGACACTATTTTTGCCTGGCATATAGTAGGTACTTAATAAATGCTTGTTGTCTTGACTTTCCTTGACAAAACCTAGATTCTAGGTCCTAGAAAGATATAGGGACAAGTACTGAAAATGAGACAGAAGGAAACAGAAACATAAATACATACACACTCTATTCTTCATCCTTGGTATTCAGCCCAAGGCCTTCCCTGAGGATCTAAGAAGTCCAGGGAGTCTACGCTGATGAATTATTGCCTTCCTCCTTCCTCCCCATCTATCCAACTGTCCCAGATTCTCTCCTCTCCTGATTGGCTTGATCTTGTAGTGATTGGGCCCTTCTGTTACTGAGCTCTCTCTCCTTTTTCCACAGACCCCTGCTCCAGCTGGTATGTCTATGCAGATAGAACACTCAGAATCCAGGAGTGAGGGCAGAGAGGGAGCTGCCCAGTACAGTTCAGTCCATAAACAGGAACAAACCCTGGGTCCTGTGAACAAGGACAATCCTGGACCTAAGGAGCCTGAGGAGGTATTAGAAGTGGGTGGGTCCATCTGATGAATCTGTGCCTGCATCCTCCAACAACCCAGGGAAAGGGAGGAGATGATAGAGGTAGCAAGAGGGAGGAGCACTCCAAAGAAACCAGACTGGGATGCGGAGGATATGTTGAGGTGGAGATTAGGGAGGCAGATGTAGTAGAAAGGAAGAAGGAGCAGAGCCAAGGAGCTTAGAGGAAGAAGAGACCAGGAGAAGGGATGGATCCTGGGAGAGGAATGACTTTGGTGGAGAGGTTCCAGAAGGAAAAGGTGCCCAGAAGGAGAGACTCAGAGGAAGGTGAAAAGCTCTAGAGGGAAAGGAGGATCTGGGTGGAAGGGCAGGGTATCTGAAAGGGAGGTAGCTCTTGGGTGGGAGGAGAGGTCCTATCACCGCAGGTGGAGGAAGACAGAATAAAAGATGAATTTGAGCTTCAGATTAGAGGTAAGAAGGGGGTAGCTCTGACTTTTGACTTATTCTACTTTGGTCTCACCAGATCTTACTTATCTCTTTCAGCTCTATGTGTTAGGATAGCAAGGGCTGGACTTACTGTCTCCTTTTCCTTCCCCAGCTACCCAGGCCCAAGCCCCCTGTCCCAACCAAGCCCCAGATACTCCCTGAGCTCTACTCCACTCCAGCCCCAAAGGCATCCCACCCTGCTCCACGCCCTGTGCCCCCTCATCCCATTTACCAAGAGCCAGAGGAGCCCATTGCCTTCTATGCCATGGGCAGAGGCTGTAAGAAGGATGGCCTAGGCAATGTCTATTCAGAGGTTGCTCCATTACCCCTTGGGCACCACTTCCTCCGGAAGTGCCAGTCTCGGCCTGTCACAGTAACCCAGGTAAGTGGGTTAA
Source organism: Pseudochirops cupreus (assembly GCA_028627135.1). Lineage (NCBI taxonomy): Eukaryota > Metazoa > Chordata > Mammalia > Diprotodontia > Pseudocheiridae > Pseudochirops > Pseudochirops cupreus. The sequence continues at coordinate 128,887,500 of CM053584.1, forward strand.
GAGAGTGAGGGGGTAAGGTTAAGAGAGTTAAGAGGGTAAGAGACAAGTAGGCAAAAAAAAAAAAAAAAGATGGAGTCTGAGTCCTGGAGAAAGATGAGAAGGAATGAGGGACCTGAGACAGAGGAGAAAGGAAGAGCTGGGCATCTCAGACCCAGGGAATAATAAGTTGGCACTTTTAAGATTTACAAAATGCTTTTCTCCTGGCAACCCTGGGAGCTAAGGAAGAGAAGCATTTCCTCTTATTTTGTCAATGAGGACATTGAGTCTCAAGGTTAAATGACTTGTCCAAAGTCATAGCTTATGCAAGAGCTAGGACTCAAGTCTATGTCCAGTAATTCCAAGGCCACTATTCTCTAGGCAAGAGGGAAGACACTGGAGGTGTCTCTGAGGCCCAGAGATGGTTCAGGAAAGGAACCTCTGTTAACTCAGGCCAACGAGGGGCAATAAAAGCAAGGGGAGATGGGTGACATGACCCTGATACTTTTATTTTTCTTCACAGACCCTAGACCAAGGCACTACCTCCTCCCTCCGACGCCAGCCACCCCAGGGACATACTCTCCCACGCAACCTTCAGCAACTCCCCCTGGACCAGGGACAGGTGCAGCTCCTAGGATCCAATAAGCCTTGACTATGGGAGTGAAGTTTGGATGACTAGGGTTAGGAGTGCATGTGTTTGCCTGGTTAGGCCAGTCCTCTCAGGATGACAATGAGGAAGTGAGAAGTGCTTGCCACATGTATGTGGGTGCACACACAAATACATGCCTGTACACATGCTTCTTTCTTCCAGAATGGGAATGGGATCCAAGTGGGATAGAATCATAGAATTAAAGAATCAGTCAATAAGCATTTATTAAATACTAGAGAATATTATTTATTAAATTAACCTTATCAAATTAATAAATGTGCTAGATTCTGGAGATACAAGTACAAAAGTGAGATAGTCCCTCCCCTTAAGGAAGTTTCATTCTATTAGGGAGATACATTTTCACAGATAAGTCAGTGCAGGATAAATACAAAACAAAAGCTCAGTGGTTTGGGAGAGGAGGTGGGACATGAGGAGGCCATCAGGAGGCAGCCTTAGAGCTGGTAGTGCCAAATTGTGAAGAACTTTAAACACCATGAGGGAGTTAGCATTTTAATATGAAAGTAAAGGGGAATCACTAAGGCTTCCTGAGTGAGGGAGTGGCATGGTCATAACTGGGCTTGAGGAATATCAAATTGGCAGCTGGGGGAAGGACAGAATAGAGGGAGAGACTGGATACAGAGAAAGCAGTTGAGGCTATTATGTTAGTATAGATGGGATGGGATGAAGGTTTGGATTAGAGTGGTTGGGGTCAGGAATAGAGAGAAGTAAATGAATGTGAGGGATGGAATTGACAAGCCTTAGCAGTTGATTAGATATAGGAGGGTGAGTGAGAATAGAGTTGAAGATGAGGCCTGGGTTCTGAACCTGGTGACCAGAAAAATGGTGGTGCCCTCAACAGAAACAGGGAAGTCAAGAGGAAAGTGTGTTTAGGGGAAAAGATGAGTTCTATTTTGGACATGTTGAGCTGGAAATGCCTATAGGATATCCAGGTGGACTTAGGTTCAGCAGGCTGATGGAGTCCTCTGGCCTGGAGAAAGATATGGGTTGAATATGTAGATTTAGGAGTTATCTGCATTAGGAGAATAGTTGAATCAGTGGAAGCTGATGAATTACCAAGAGAAAATGTAGAGAAGAGAGGACCTAGAACATAGTCCTCAGGACAGACCTCTGCAAAGGGGTGAGACCTGCAAAAGGTCTTAGCTTGACAAGGATTGGCTAGCCAAATTGGAAGAGAATCATGATGAGTAATGTCAAGAAAATCCAGGGAGCATAGATCATCTAGAAAGAGTGGGTAGGCAGTGTCAAACACTGGTCTAGGAGAATAAGGACTGAGAAAAGGCCATTGGATTTGGCAAGAAAGAGATTATTGCTCGCCTTTCAAGATGCAATTTCTATGGAGTGGTGAAGACAGAAGTCAGATTGCAATATGATGAAAAGGGAGTAAAAGATGAGGAAGTGGAAGCAACTACTATAGACGGTTTTTTCTAAGGAATTGATCTGGAAAAAGGAGGAGAAATATGAGATGATAGCTTAATGGGATGGGAGAGTCAAGTGTATCAGAGATAGGATGGACCTGGGAATCAGACCTGACTGCTGCTACACTATACTTCACTGGCTTCTCTCCATAGAATATGTCAAGCTTTTTGGATTGGAGACCCCATCTGAGTGTAGCCTCAGGCCTCTGCTGCATCATAGGAGCATAACTACTCCCCCCAACCCACCCCCAGGCAGGTTTCTCTAATCAGTCTTCAACATCTCCCCCCTGGATTCCAAGCCTCAAAAAACAAATCTATATACAAAGCCCAGGGTAAGACGAGGGTCAGAGGACCCAGAGGCCACATACCTAGGTTCCCTCTGCCACCCTCTACCACCTAGAAGACTCCCACCAGCTCTCTTTTAAGAGAACGACAAGAGCCAAAGCCATATGTACACGTGCTTTGAAATCCTCTGAGGTGTCTTGGTTTTTCTTCCTGAAGCCCAGCTTCCTTGGCCCCAAAGCCTTTGTGTCTGGGCCTCAGTCCAATGCTGCTGTTTTCCAAAGGAATGGTTTGATGGGAACAGATACTGAGGTGTTGTTTGTCGGTTGTTGTCTGCCTAATAAATCATCACTGAACACTTCCCCTCTCAGAAATCAAGTTCTCCAAACCCCTCCCGTAATTACCCTGCCCTTTCATGCGCACATAAATATATTCCCCAAAGCTCAATGCAAAAACCAGCTACTGTCCAGGCCTTGAGGATGGATGGAGGTAGAAAATATAAGTCAAGAGATACTAGCATATGAGGAGAGTTGGAAGGGACCTCAGGCAGCTGGGTGACAAAGTGGCTAGAACACTTGGTCTGGAGCCAGGGAAACCTAAGTGCAAATCACAGATACTTACTAGCTGTGTGACCCTGGACAAGTCATTTAACCTTTTTCCTCAGTTTCTTAAAATGAGGATAATAATAGCACCTACCTCAACAAACAGGGTTGTTGTGAAAAATCAAACAAGATGATGAGTGCTTAACTCAGTGCATGGTATATAGCAGGTGCTTAATAAATGCTTATTCCTTCCCCCTCTCTCCATCTCAGGGGTCATCTAGTTCCCCTATTTGTAGGGGGATAGGAATCTCCCACTACAACATCCCTATCTGACCTATATATAAAAAGACCTTTGGTGAAGAGATGTGGTCCATTCTACAACTGGATAGTTCCTTTTTTAGGAAGTTTTTCTTGCCATTAAACCAAAATTTGATTCTGGGCAGTCACTAACCCCAATTCTGCTTCCTAGAGTCAAACAGGTCTCATCAAGTATATGAAGAGAGCTATCAAGTTCTCCATTAAGTCTTGCCTTCTCCAGGCTGAACACCCCCAGTTCCTCTAACAGATCCTTGTGTATTATGGTCCCTCAGTGCCTGGTCACTCTCCTCTGAGCAACATCTTTTCAAAAACAGGATATCTAGCCCTGGACACGATGCACCAGATGTAGTCTGACCATAGAAAGCTAAAGCAAGACTATCACCCTCTTGTTTCATGTACACTATGCTTCTGTTAATTCAGCCTAAAATCAAATTAGATGGAGCAGTATTATCTTCCCAGACAAAATAACCTTCTCAATAGAAGTACTTACCCTCTGCCATAGGAGCACTCTTGACCTGTGGCTGATAACTACTCTGAGCAAGTGAGAGCAGGAAGAATTTGGGAAGAATCCAGTGGAGAAACAGGGACAAGGAAGATGCCAATGGATGGGAGTAGTTAGGACCCGGTCCAACCCCTCTTCAGCTTTGCCCTATCAACTCTAAATTTTCTCTGTCCAAAAGACAAAAAAAAAAAAGGTCCCTGGGGCTCTTCTGGAGAGGCAATCAGTGAGAGAAGTGGACTATGTGTGTCCCTAGGAGTGCACAGGAGTAAACCAAATGGTTCTGTGTGAGATTCCTTGCACCACCACCTCTTCGTTGCCTCAAAACCAAAGTAACCCTAGAAACTTCTGCTGCTCAATCCCAGTTCCCTATCCTGTTTAATCTATTCCTTCCCCTATTTCAATGCCTCAGCTTTCCTGGATCAAATTTATGTTTTAATCCAAGTTTTACAAACCTGCCACCCCTCCAAATTCCCTAATGCTTCAGGACCTTCTTTGAGCCTTTCCTTCTTTGCCTAGCTCCCTCCCTCCCTTTTCCAACCCTGTTCCACAGATGTTGAGCCTGGCCTAGTTTTACATTCTGTCACTTACTGTTCGTGTGACATTGGCCAAGTTCCTTACCTTTTCTGTTCCTCAGCTTCCTCACCCTCTGACGTGAAGGGATTTTATTAGATGATCTCTAATCTAGACCTTTTAGCTTTAGCCTTTTGTGACCAGGGATGCTGTGAAGATACTCTAATAATTTAACTTCCCTAGGAAGCCTTCCAATACTGACATCATTACCTGGCTAGCTCCATTTCCCCTGCTCATCTTCCCCAGCAGCCCAACACTGATGTCTAGAGCTCTATCCAGATACCTTTATAGTTTGTGTTGATCTCTGTCTGGGTTCTATCTTCTCCACTGAAACAAGCACTCACCCAGGACAGTGGCTATGTCCTCTCTTTCCTTTAGATCAGCAGTTCTCAACCTGTGGGTTGCGACGCCTTTGGGGGGGTCGAATGACCCTTTCACAGGGGTCACCTAAGACCATTGGAAAACACATATTTCTGATGGTCTTAGGAATGGAGACCTCACTCCTCTATCCATCTCCAGGCGGGTTCACCCACATGCAAATACGCCCACATACGAGTATTAAAGGGTCTCAGCATTAGGAAGGTTGAGAAGCACTGCTCTAGATCTCCTTGCAGCACCCTGCATTATGTACAAGGTTCAAACTGTAACCACTGCATGGGGTCTCTTTCCTCTCCTTGAAGTCTCTCAAAGGAAAACCAATTGTCCAGTGCCAGACCAAATGTTCTCTGAAGTTTGGATTCAGTCAAAGGGATACACTTGAGGATCTAAAGGGCCACATGTGGCCTCGGGGCCACAGGTTCCTCACCCCTGATTCTGCACCCATTCCTACCAGAGTCTACAGTAGGTGCAGGAGATACAAGACAGTGTGACAGAAATAGCAAAGGATTTTGAGTCCAAAGACTTGGGGTACAGTCCCAGCTCTACCGTGAACTTATTGAATAGCTCTGAGTAAGTCATTACCTCTATGGGGATCAGTTTCCTCAAATGCAAAATGAAGAAAGAGGCTGGACTTGATTATCTGAAAGGTGCCTTCTAGCTCTAGCATCATATGATAACAGATGAGTCTGGCAGTCTATGAATCTGAATGCAGACTTCTCCCTCTCCCCATCACCCAGTCCTTTCCCTGCCCCTTATTCTCTAGGGTTGGGTTTGGCTTGCCCTTTTCCTTCTAACATGACTACCACACCCACACCGGAGACCTTTGACTTTCCCTTCCAGTTTAGGGACAAGTATTTGCTGAACCAAGTTGGGATCCCACCAAGGCAGGCCTATACTCCCCATATACCTCCCTTTTGATCAGGGTTGAGAGGAAGAGTTCAAAGAAAAGATGGACTGGAGGTGAGCAACTATTATCACAGGAGGAAATGGGTTATTATAATAGGAGTCAATTCACCGAGATGCAATTCAACAAATGTATTAAGCACCTATCACATGCAATGCACTAGTGTTTGGACCCCAGAAAGAGCAGAAGGGGCTTCTCAACTCAGAGAAACAATGAAACAGGCTCATAGCACCTCGATTTTCAGCTAGCAAGTCACGAGGTGTAAAGGAGCAAAACCCGACCTAAAATGATCCTATTCCTCCCTGGATTAGCCTGTATACACAGGTAGGGAAAAGAAGCACCACTGAAGGGGGGGGGGGGAATGCAACACGAAAAGTGAGAGCACAAATTATGCAAGCAAATGGACAAAGAGAAGATGGAGTTTGGAGTGAGGAAATCTGGATTCTCAGTTCGCCACTTAGTAATGGTGTCACCTCGGGCAAGGCATAATCTGTTGGAGCCACCCTCTTGTTTTGACTCCCCTCCCGGGCATTCAATTATTACCTCTTAGCAGATAACTCCCAAATCTGTCTAGCCCTCATCTCTACCCAAGCAGCTAGGTGGTATACTGAACAGAGTACTGAACTTGGAATCCCCGAATTCAAATCTGGCCTCAGATATTTACAGGCTGTCTGACCCTGGGCAAGTCACCTGACTTTTGTCAGCCTATTTCCTCATTGGTAGAAAGGGGGTATTAATGGCACCTACCTCATAGGATTGTTGTATCATATGATGATATATGAAAAGGGTACTGAAATTTTAAAGAGATATGTTAGCTATGTTATTATTGCTGAGGTCTAGTCCCATGTTTTCAGATGCATGTTAGGTGTCTCCACCTAGATGTGCTTCTACAACGACCAAAAGAAATTCCCCCACTCTCCCCCCCTTGCCCCCAAAACTACTGCACCTTGCCCATCCCAATCTCTTTTTCCTATTAATGATACCACCATCCTCCCAATTATTCAAAATCCCTGGATTAATCTTTGACTTTTTTCCCTTCTTCATTCCAGTCTAATCAATTACCAAACCCTGTGGCTATATCTCACATCCATTTTTGCTCTTACCCAATCCTAATGCCACCATGTTCATCACTTCTCACTTGGAATACTGTAATGGCTGCTTAAGTGATGTTTCTAGTCTCCGCCGAGCTCATCTTTCACGCAGCTTCCAAAATCTTTCTAAAACGCATAACTTAGGGGTGGCTAGGTGGTGCAGTGAACAGAGCACTGGCTGAGTCAGGAGGACCTGAGTTCAAATGTGACCTCAGACACTTAACAATAGCCATGTGACCTTGGGCAAGTCACTTAACCCCAATTGCCCTGCCCTCCAAAAAGCAAAACAAAACAACACACACCCCCCAGCTTTGACCATATCAAGCCCCTATGCAAAGACTGTCAGTCCCTCCCTACTGCCTAAAGGATAATAGACAAACTCCTTATCTTGACAAGATTTTCCATGACCTGGCTCCAGTCTACCTTTCTAGCCTATTTCACTTTGCTTGGTTTCACACACTCTCCATCCAAGCTCACCCAGAAGACCATGAGTTGTTTCCCAATCTCATTCTCTCAACTTTGTAAATTTCCTCATGTCTAGAAATCATGTCTTATCCCATTGATATCCTTCTCTTTTAAGTCTGAGGCAGCTAGGAAGTACAGTGGATACTGTTGAACTTGGAGGCAGGAAAACCCAATCCAACTTCGGACTAGCTTCATGACCCCGGGTCACTTAACCACCTCTCAGGCTATTATTTCCTCATCTGTAAAATGAAGATAATAATAGCATCTGCTTCCCAGGGTGGTTGTGGGGATCAAATGAGATATTTGTGAAGCACTTAGCACAGTGACTGTCACAGTAGGTGCATAATAAAACCCTTATTTCCTTCCTTCCATGAAGCCTCCTCTGATTCCCCTCTGCCCTCAACGGCTGAAGTTGACTTCTCCCTACTCAAATGTCTCCATCTTTCCTTTACCCCTAAAGGGCTGGGGCTGATTTTTTTTTTTAAGAAGCAGTCTAGTACAGTGCATAGAGCCCTGGGCTTGGAGTCAGAAAGACTCATACTTCAAGAGTAGGCCTCAATCATTCTCACTTGTTACGTAACCCTGAGCAAGTCAAAATCTCTTATTCTGAGTTTCTTCATCTGAAAAATGAGCACTGTATCTTCAGTACACAGGACTGGTAAATGCTGTTCGTTAAGATTTTCCTCACCCCATGATGGCCCTAAGCATCTAACATAGCCTTGCATATTCAAGCCTTTAATAAACTCTTGTTAAATTTAATTGCCTCATTTATAAAAGATTACATGTGCCTTATTTACCTCACAAGGTTGTTGACTAAGTGATATAAAGCATTTTAGAGAAAATGTTTATACCCATGTTTTATATACTTACAATAAACTCCTATAGATTTTTTAATTAATCTAAGTAATGGTCATAGTGTCTGTGTTTCCTCCTCCCACTCCAAAAAAACATTTTGTTTTTTTTTAAATCTGAATTTACCTTACAACCAGCAATTTTCCAGGAAATATTTGTATGCTCCCCCCATCTCCACCCTGGCCCTTTCAGAGATCTTATCCAGGGGGTAGTCATATTTGCACCAATATGGGTGTAAAGATGAAGAAGCTGTTGGTCTGAGAGATTAAGGGATTAGCTCAATGTCATCCAGCTACTAAGTGGTAAGGCTAGGACCCACAACCCAGGTCTCTTTACTTCCAATCCCAGGCTTTCCAACTAATGCCTCCTCATAAAAAGTGCTATATATGTAACGGATTACTCCATCTGGATTCTGTTGCAACAACAGCCTTGCAGACCTCCCCTCAACCAATTTCCACTCCAAGTGGGACTAGCATTCTTTACAGGGTTGTGGGGCACCCCTGCAGGGATACAGTTGGGGCGGCCCCCAGGAACAGCAGCTGTGCTAAGGAGTCCAGCTGTGGGAAATAAAAAACGCTGAATAGCTTATAAAGAGGGCAGAGGCAAATGCGCTGAGCTGGCATCTTCTCTGCTCAGTGAGGTGATCAGACGTGCAGGAGCTGTCTGACATATCACAGCTGATTCTGACTTTGCAAGGTCATCTTGTTAAACCTTAAAGTACTATAAAAATGTGAGTTGAGTTGAATCCAATCCTATCCCTCCTTCCGCCCTCTCCTTCCTCAAGCCCCTCAACCTGTAGGCCTATTTGCAACCTGTTGAGAACAGGGAAGGCCTTCCCCTGGTCTAATCTATCCCACCTATTTGGGTAACAAAATAGCCCCTTACTCTCCTTACTACACCAGATATTACCCCATGACTGAATCTCCAATATGCCCTAACTTCCAGTTCTCATTAGCTGTGCCTGCCTTTTCCCCGTTTCTTTCTATTCTGCTCTTCCAAGATCCCAAATACACCCCCTCCACAGGCTCATTCTTTCATCCCATCTACTCCTTTAGCCAACAAAGCAGAGGCATTTTGAAGATAGCTCTATCAAATCATCCATAGGTAGACCTAAGGATTAGGGGAAATTCATCTCAAGCACCCAACTCTTAGCACAGTGCCTGGAACAGAGTAGGCCCTTAATAAATGCTTGATTTGATCCCAGTTATCTTATATTCTCCCCATCCATTACAAATAAGCCCTTTCTCAACCATCTATCCCAATATAAGGGCAAATCCAATCCTCGTCTATCAAATGGGACAGGTAGGGAGATGTGAGTTAGATCACATGGTCCCATCCTGTCCTAACATTTCAAGTGTATGAGAAACTTTCATAAAGCACCTGGCACACTATGGCTCCTCCTCACTCCTGCGAAAGACCTTCCACCCCTGTACATCTCCACTCACCTCACCATGAGCATCTACCTCAGGGAAACCTAAGCTGAGAGCTCAGAATGGTTTCAAAATGGTACATTTTAGTGCAGATGGGAAATGGCTGGGAATAGGGCAAAGAAGCAGAAAGACAAAAAGGGAAATACAGGTAAGTTTTTTTAAAAAAAAAAAGGGCAGTCACAGTAAGTGAAACTACTCCAAGGTTATGTCATCACTGAATTCATCACCATCACGACCATCACTGCCATCTCACTCCCAGCCTTCAACCTTAACAACTCCCACTAGGGCTATAACTAATAGGGCCCTTTCATTACCTCCTGGGGATGTTTTTTCCTTCCTGGGAGTTGTTTTTGCCAAATTTTCAATTACCCAACTTGTCTGAGTACCAAACTGGGGGCCTTCTTCCCAGGCAAAATGTCTTAGAATGGGAAAGGAAAAAATCTTTGCCATCTCTGCTTAGCTCCACCAAGAGACTATTTCCCAAGTGAGACTGCAATCTAAACCACTGACTGGTCTTTGCTTGGCCCTTTCTTCTACTTCTCCTTAGTCAATATCTTCACTTTGGCTCTTGAAATTCCAAAACTTCCCCCCTGCTTTCAGGACCATTATAAACTTCTGACAGTCCTTCCAAGGCCTTCCACCAGTCCTTGCCAACAACTGCCCCAAGCTCTATCTTACCCAAGCTTTTCCCCCAACAACCCAATCACCCCTCAATTATTCCTGTTCTATACCAGCCCCAATACTGAGAAAAAAAAAATCTTACCGTCACCAGTCTTTCTCCCCACATTTTCACAACAGTCTCAAGAAACTTTCCCAAAAAATTCTGCCCACTTTCAAGCCCAATTTGCCAGGATTAATGTTTCCACATTTAAGTTCAATGTTCCCACTTTTCAACTCGATGCTACTAACACTTCAGCCAATAAGACTTTTTTTCTATTTCTGCCATGTTCCCTGAAGTCTGAATTAATTTTATTCTGCATCCCAAACTGTTACCACATCATCATCTTTCACAAGACTCAAAGGCTCGACTATTAAGTTATCAACGCAAAAACTATTGTCAACATAATGGGAATTCAAATAAAACGAAGAATCAGTTATTGTGATCTTAAATTTAGAGCTGGGAGGAACCTTGGAAACCACTTAGTCTATCACACTTTCAAATATGAAGGAAACTGAAGAAGAGGTAAAGCAACCTGCCCAAGGCATTATGGTATCAATAGCCTTTACTTCTCAAGGCAAGCCTCTTCAGCTTTTGGTCTATTTGTTCATCTGTGAAATGAGAATTATGAGAAACCATACTAACATGCTACAGAATTGTGGGATCATATCAAATGACAGAGCCAGGACTTAAACCCAGGTCCTTGACTCCCTATCCAGGGTTCCTTCCACTACTCCAAGTTGCTGCCCTGGAGTGATACCTCAGTTATCAAGGCCTTTGTTTGGTCAAGTCTATAGTGTCTGAGGGAAAAAAAAGAACTAGAGGTGGGCAGTACCATCTAATTTTGGAGGCTTCTACCGACAGACTGAGTCACTTTGTACTCTTTGCGCCTGTAAATCTGCTAGATATTCTATAGACCCAGTGCATCAGCCCTTGCTTCCCAGTCACTGCTGCTTTCATGCATAAGGACTGTATGCTCTCCATGGATGGACTGTTAGTTGGGATAGCACCCAAGTGTCCCTTGTGGACCACATGAACCTGTCTGGCTCCAACCTGAAGTAGGTCAGATTTCAGATAAGGCCATGGTTTTCCTATAAATGATGAAACTCTCCTCTACACAATGAAAACCAGACTCCTAACTTACCCAGGGATATCACAAAGCATTTGCCTGAGTCTTGACCTTTCCTTTTTCAGATTCTGTCCTGGTCATCACACCTTTTTTTTTTCATCACACCTCTCTTAACCACTCTCTTGACCTCTCCCCAACTGTCTGAGGTCGACCCAAGAATCATTCAGTCCTACTCCTGCCTGCTCAAGGAAAAGTTATTCCTTATAGCTCACTGGGGAAAATCTTGTCCTGTGCTTGAGCCTTCCCCCACCTCTTCCTTCAAAATGGGATTCCAATTCCCTTCAAACAGAACATCTTTCTGTACTAGTCCCCATTTCTGTAGACAAGTCCCCTCAAGTATTTATGTATACACATAGCTTGCACTATATAGAACTGAATGTTGTTCTATACTAACTGAACTTTAAACACTCAAGGGCCGCACAATATCTGCTTCACAGTACCAAGGACAGCTCACAATGTGGCCGGTACCTAAGGCACTGCTAATACTCCCACAACTTACTGCTCTAGCAGGAAGCAAGCTAGAGTCCAGGGACCTACTGTGTTCCTTTCAAGGTTGGGAAATCATATGCTACAAGTATGAAAGGACCACCGAGATCATTTGGTCCAGCCTCCTGCCTCCAAGCAGTTTTCAAACTGGCCCCAGATTAAAAACCATTAATGCTCATTTTAATCATTAGAAAGTCCAACATTTCACCTACTCCCAAGATTCAAACCCTTAAAAAGTCAGATAGTTCCTTTCTTTATATTTAACCTCTCAGGTTGCAGGTTTGGAATGGCAAACAGGAAGCCATACTCTGCCCCCAACTTGAACCTTCTCTCAGCCACCAAACACTCTCCTTAGGTGGCAGGATCAAAAGAAGCAATCAATAAGAAGGCAACCCAGGAAGTTATCACAGAGTACTTAACGAAAAGTACAAATTAGGGGCGAAGAACAACAAATAAAGAGGTGTGGTTCAGAGAAAGGAAACCACACCAGAGGAGGATGAAGGGTGCAGGGTAAACAGCTTCTGTCAGGTGGATGTTTTATTTCAACAGACATCTTTGTTTTTGTTTAAAAAACAAAAACAAAAAAACAAAAACAAAATCCAGAATTCAACCAGTCATTTCACCCTGTTAGGGAGCCAAGTTCCCCATCTAGAATTCAACAGTTGTTTCTGGAAGAGTCACTCGGGAGTCTTTGTTGGCCCCAAGAGATATGGAAGCTGCATTTTCTAAGTTTTATTAAGAAAATGAATCCAATGTGTTCCTTCTCAAGGAGGTGATGTCTGGGGCCCTAGGAAAAAACGTCCTGGACTTGGAGCTGCTGGAGCTCCCAAGGGTGTTAGCTGGGAAGGGCAGGGCCAGGCCACATGGTACTGGGTAAAGGGGAAGATGAGATCCTTGAGGAAATCAGTTCCAGAAGCCTAGAATCCATATTTGGCTTGGGTCTGCCGACGGCTGAGCTTATTCTCTGACCAGGTATTCTTCAGCTCCAACTCTCGCTCCTTAGCCTAAAGAGTCAGGGAGGAAATTTTAGGAAAAGATTTAGTGCGCTAAAAGTTTTTCCTCTTGCCCCTGGGAGATATCTTACCCAAATTTTCCTATTGTGACAACAATCCAAAGCCCAGATCTCCACATGCTGAAGTAGATGGGAAAACCATGTTTTCGGTGGGGGTGCTGAAATGATTTACTGGGGGACACGTAAACCTTAAAATGCTATCTAAATATGAATTATGACTAACTATAACAATACTGAGTAGCTATTTACTTTCCCCACTTGTCCCCTGGTTCATCTGCTCCCTGCTTCCTTCTAGAAATGAACAGCATCACTCACCCATCTAAGAAGGAACCACCCCCCCCAAAGGAAAAGTCTGACTATCTGACTCTTCCTTTTTCTGGAAGCAAATGACATAATTTTGTTTTTTAAGAGACAGGATTCTCATTCATTTAGGAACCATGTGACCACTGAAATTCTGTAATAGCTACCCTCTAAGGGATGTTTTTCAGAAAAAGTGATATGTAAATGAGCTATTCTAGGTATTCAAATGTTCAAGAGTTGCTATAAAGTCACATTCAAAACAAAGATAAAAGGCATCCCAAAACCATAGAGAAATTCAAAGTTATTTGCTTTATCAGATTTGCCTCTGTTACTGTTTTCCTCTGGTCCTGAGGCAACCAGAGTGTTATAGCATAATTCACTTTAAAAAAAGTTTTTTTAAGAGGGGGGGAAAGCAACACAATTGGAGTAAAGTGACTTGTCCAAGGTCACCCCGCTAGTTGTGTCAAGTGTCTGAGCGGCATTTGAACTCAAGCCTTCCTGACTCCAGTGCTATTCACTTTGCCACCTAGCTGCCCCCATAATTCACTTTTTATGCACTAAATACACTTCTGAAATTTGGATAGAAACTGAATTTTGGGAAATCAATTAAGAGGAAGAGTCAATTAGTTTATGAAATCCTATGAGGGAACCTTTTAGAAAATGGCTTGCATAGAACAAAGCACATACCTATACAGGCTCTCTTCTGGAGGTTAAAAATCGGGTGACAAAGGAAACTACTGCCACCTAGTGGCACGGCTGGAAATTAATTCAGCAATTAACGATGGCCACATTTCAGCCAACTTCCCTCTGCAGAACAGGATTTCTGACTTCAAATACTGTCTAAAAGCTATGTGAGTGGGGAGGCTGAGGTCCTTGCCCTGGCTCACCTGGTGAATCAAATATGTGATTTGGTGTTTTCGCCTCTGCTGGCCTGTTGGCTGCTCACCCTTCTTCTGTAAGGTAAAGAAAGAAACTGTCAGTCTGGGAAGGCAGACCAGAGCAAAAAAACCGATATTCAGGGCTGGTGGTAAGAACAAGAAAAAATTCAGAATACACATTTGAGAAATTATTTGGCTGTAGCTCTTGGGAAAGAAATAAGCTGAAAACTCAGGTCTAAAGCTGTTTATTTTTAAAAACAAAGAGATCAGACGACTGGGCAGAAAGTTCGAGCTCACTAGGCACACTTGCTGGAGATGTCCAGGCTGTATTGCTATTATGTCAGATTTCTCAAAGACAATGGCCTCCTCTATCCTAAACTGCAGTCAGCATACTGAAGTCTTCTTGGACAGTCTTCATCACCCAGCTCCAAGCTGCCTGACACTTATTTCCAACCCAAAGCTCCTTTACTAGTTGATTTTTTTCTCCACTGACACCCTCCTGAGTCACAGACCTGGAAGATTCTCTTGCCCTCTGGCTCACTAGGCTCTCTACTCATTCAAACTACCCTCGGAATTGCCCTTCCTCTGGGAAGTCTCTCCAGTTCCATCATGTGAAAGTCAACCATTTCTCTGAATCTGCAACTCCCACAACTATAGTGGCTCAGTCCATCTCACTATCCCCCCACCTCCATGAGCTCCTAAAAATCTTCCACATGAGGTCCACCCAGAGAACTGAGGGGTTTTTCCTAGTTACTAATAAAGCTTCATGTAACAATAACAAAATCAGATTTAGCAATAAACTCACTGAGGGCAGGAACTGTTGGTTATTCCTTTTTTTTTTTAATATTTTATTTTATTTATTTTAGTTTACATCATTCATTTCCAAGTTATTTCTTTTGTATATTGTAAACAATAATGTTCTCCCTTGTATATAAAAATGTTACTACTGACCTACCATCAGTGGATGTGCCTTTTTTGTTTTATTTTCAGTAAATGATGATGGATTTATGCTGCTCTAACTACACCCAAGAGCTTAATATGACCTGGGGCATTCAAATGAAAAACAAATGGCTAAGGCTAAAGTGACCATCTGTGCCTTCCCTGTTATTTCCAATTTATCCTGTGTATATAACATGCTTATATGGTCCCTTCCATTAGATTGTGAGATCCCTGAAAGCAGGAACTGTCTTTTGCCTTTCTTTGTATCCCCAGACTTAGCACAGAGCCTGGGACACAGGAGGTATTTAATACATTTTTACTGAAAAACTGCCCATGGAACAGTCAACACAGCCTAGAGGGAAATAAAGCTTATGGCCTTGATCTCATCACTGCTGAGCTAATGCAGGGCTTCTGATATTTTTCTCTTTTCATGTTAGATCATAAATACCTAAATATAACACTGCACATCGTAAAGCACAGGGATTACTCCTACTCCCAATGGTGAAAACTGGCACAGACGGGGATGTACCGACAGAAAGGGAGGGGCAAGGACAACCCAAAGCTTGCTTCGATAGTGGAGAGAAGAGGAAGATAAGGACAGTAGGAAAAGGCACACATATACAGAACTCAACAACTTAGCAACTGTGACCACATCTACAGTGAGCTCTGCATTAGATTCTGATTCCACAGGGTAGAAAGGAGGATGTCCACATGGGCTGAGAGGTATTTGAGGAGGAACAGAAAAGGTGTAACACTGTCCTACAACTGTAACCTAGGTAGGGGAATACTGCTCTCCTACCAACAACAGATCGCATTTGAACATGAGTTCAAATATTTAATACGCAACTATCATTATTATAATTCTTTTCAGTTCTTTCTATAGCACTAAAGGTAAATAGCTGCCTGCTAAAGTTCTATGAAAACAAGGGAACACCTGGGAAAAGGAAACATTTCTGAAACTTTTCAGTGCCCCAAAGACATCAGAAAGAGGGAAATGACCCACATGTACAAAAAAAGGTGCATTTTGTAGTAGCAAAGAACTAGAAGCTATGGGAGTATTCATCAACTGGGAAAGGGCTGAACAAATTGTGGTACGTGAATGTAATGGAATAGTATTGTCCCATACAAAGTTATGACAAGTACGTTTTCAGAGAATCCTGGGACAATTTTTATTTAAAAATTGATGCATAGCGACATAAGCAGAGGGAGAAAAATTTATACAGCAATATAAAGAAAAACAACTTTGAGGACCTGAAGGGCTCTGGTCGGCGCGATCACCAGCCAAGACTCCCGAGCGCCCGTGACGGGCGCGGCCGCCCCCCTGACAAGAAGGGGATCGGCTCAAACACGGCGCAGAGTGGGGCGCGTTTTGGACTTAGCCACTGCGCTCTAGTTAAGCACGCGTACGTGCGACATGGGTTTGCTTCTCCCTTTTCTCCTCATGAGGGCTGGAGGGGGAGAGGGGCACCCGCTGTTTCCAGCAGCTCCCAAGGCTGCCCGCCAGGCCCTCTCACTCTACCTTGCTGAACGACTTCACGGTTTTTTCTTCTGTCAAGGACTTGGTCATCCACTGCTGGGCCCCGCTGAGCTGGTCATCCCCTTTAATCTCCACAAAGTTAATCTCCTCCCTTCCTCGGTTCCTCTTGCCCTGAAGTCGCTTAAACTGGGAAAGAATATAAATTAGAAGGGTCACAAGTAGCCTGTAAAGGAAGGTGAGGCGCAGGATAATTTGGACCACTTGGATTCTCAGTGAGTTTTGCCCTAAATGTTGCCTCCACATAATATACCCTCTGTCACCTGCCAAGCTACCTCTCCTCCTCTCATTTTCATCTGAAGTGCTACCTACTTCAGGAAGTCCTCCTAGATCCAACACAAGGATGGTTGAGAGTTAGATGCAAATATGTGAAAGTCTGTATAGGGTCAGTTATATCCAATTTATATATAATCTAACAACATAGGACAGAACATTTTCAGGATTTCTCCAATGAAGGTTGTTTTTCCACAATTTTGTCTAGTTTTTTTTTTTACTCATTTAGTCTTACTAAGTCAGGTTACCACACATCAAAAGTATACAGGAGAGAAGGAAGAGATACTGAGTTGAGTAAGGGTTGTGAGAGAAAACCTTTGCAAAAGAGACAAGGCAAAGGATCTCAGGAAAGTCGGCTATGGTTCTAATAACAGCTATTTGTTGTCTTTCCAGAAAAATACTAGTTATATACATAAATAAAAGTTACCCACTTAGGGCATAAGGGAGGAGTTTTGGGGCATGAGGGCAGATAAATAGCCCAAATTACCAAAAATGGATCCAAATATGTAGTCCAATCATCAATGAGACCACTAAGATAACTTCTGCCTGCTTTTGAAAAGGGAATTATTTGGATATAATCACAATCATAACAAACATAATCATGAGGATGGTAAAACTGCAAAGGGTGAGCACATAACTCAATGGAGTAAATAGAAGAACTTTAGATATGAAAAGTTAAAAGGGGGGCAGCTAGGTGGTGCAGTGAATAGAGCACCAGCCCTGGAGTCAGGAGGACCTGAGTTCAAATTTGACCTCAGACAGGTAACACACACCCACACTCACAAAAACTAGCGGTGTGACCTTGAACAAGTCACTTAACCCCAACTGCCCTACCTTCCCCCCTCCAAAAAGCAAAAAAAAAAAAAAAACCTAACTAAATAAAGAGAGAAAAGGGAGAGAAGAGAATTTTAAAAGAACTTCTATGCAAAGAAGTAACTATAGTTTCCAAAGTCTCAGAAATTTCACAACTATCCCCAGAGGGTCACAATTTCCTTGTTTAAGAAACCTTGTACTAAGCACCTCAGGATGGACTCTGGGCCTTAACCCAAGTAACAGTTTGGCAAAGTGCTTAGATGCTCATCACAAGCAGTTGGTCACAAACAGATTTTTTTTAGCTACAGAAACTTGTGATGGTCTACTACAAAAGCATCGAAGGGCTGTTATATGTTATTGGTGGAGAGAGGATAAATATCACTTTTTAATGAAAGTATTAAATGCTAGGGCTATGAAGGCCTCTATGCTAAATACCCTGGATATGGACTTGAAGATCATGAGGTACAGGTTCTTATTTTCCTTCATATGAACTAAGGAAAGCTTCCTAAAAGAAGTAGCTCTTCAAATGGCCTAAAAAACACAACTTGGGAGAACGCGCTTCTGTAAAACAAATTAGCTAAGAAACCCAAACCTCTTTTAGCCTCTGTTTTCTGACCCCAGGGATGGGGCCCTTGAGTCAAAATTGATAAAAGTAGTATGTTAACTTACCGCTTCATCATCAATGAAAGAGGCGTCTGGGGTAATCTCCTGGGGGGGAGCTAAGGCTGGATCAGACTCGGGGTAGTAGCCACTACTGTAATAATCCTAAAGCCAGAATAAATGTGATTTAATTCAAACATTAATAGCACCTAATATGTGAAAAGCACTGTGCCAAGCATTTGGATACAAAGATGAAATAAGACATTCAACCTTTACAATCTTTATCTTTACAAAGATGATGAGGGAGAGAGAAAGCATACACACAAACAACAATAATGCGAGGCAGAACATGATACATCGGAAAGAGAGACCTCGGCAAAGTACTACAGGAAAGTCAGAGAGAGAAAAAAGAAAAAGGTGTGTACAAAGGGAGGGTCTCCGAGACATTTCAAGGGGGAAAGAGGAAACAAAAAGGCAACAAACACCAACATCTTGGAGACAACTTGTTTTATAACAAATTTACTCTATTTCTTTAGATCTCTATACAAAGGAACCAATAAATGTCAAGAACAGGGAATTAAAGTAACGATTATCTTATTTTAACCACATTTTCACAGGATGTCAATCTGATAGGAACTTGGAAGTTATCCAGACCAGTGATGTTAAACTGAAATAGAAAAAGGGGGTGAGGAGGATAACTCAACTGTATATAAGGATCCCTGCTGGCCACACATTAATTCAGAAAACCACAGATTAACACTATTTATGTTGTATTGTATTTCTGGCTACACTCACTGTTGTAGATTGCATGTCTGACACCTGATACAGCCAACTCATCATTTTACTAGTTCAGAAATGGATTTATAGCATGGTCAAGTGTTTTATTCAATGTAACAGAGCAAGGATCTGAAGAGAGGTCTTTTAAATTTAAATCCAGTGCTTTTTCCACTATACCATCCTGATATTCCTTTCAGAAATATCCATTAACACTAAGCTCCTGAGAAATATACCTTTAGCAGAATGTCACCAGATAAATAGCAAGGATTTTTAGAACTGAAAGGGACTTCAGAGGCTATCTAGTTCAACCAGTGCCCAGAAATTAATCCTATTATGCAACACCTGACAAGCAATCACCTAACCTCTACTAAAATATATCCAAGGAGTGGCTAGATGGTGCAGTGAATAGAGCACTGGCCCTGGAGTCAGGAGGACCCGACTTCCAATCTGGCCTCAGACACTTAATACAAAATCAGCCATGTGACCTTGGGCAAGTCACTTAACCACAACTGCCCTGCATTACCCCCCGCAAAAAGCAAAAAATAAAATTAAAAAAAATATCCACCAATGAAAGGCTGCTTGGAATAATAGATAAAGAACCCTCCTCTAAGCCAGGGATAGCTGGGTTTAAGTCCCACCTCCAACGTCTACTGGCAGCTCTCCGTAGGAGTTTCCTCACTTGTAAGTCACCTATACCAATAAACCATAGGTCTAGGTTCCTATCTCTATTGTAAAGAAGACACGTTTTGAATACAAAATTCTACTTTATGACCACTCCCCTATATACAGAGTCTCTTCCTATTAGTATGTAAGCTCCTTGAGGGCAAGGATTATCTTTACTTTTTTGTAATTCTAACCCTTTGCACAAAGCTTGGCACAACCCTCTATTACTTTGGATTTACTTTTTTGCTAAAGAGATAAAAAACATTTTTATACCTACAATCTCACTTTTCTTAACATTCTTGGGGAAAGAGCAAATGGTATGACTTGTACTCATTAAACTATATGCTGCACCTAAAATTTAAAAATCAAAATTTAATTGAAATGGAAACATCTTTTCAGAACTTTGGTGTATCTTGAAAAATAATTCCTGAGCATCAGAGCATTATTCTTCTCAGAATCTATCCAGAAACTGGGCACGATTAACACAGGCCATTCTAAATCTCAGTATACTATGCTGCCTGCGATCCTCTCCAACCCCACTTTTATGTACGAACCTCTCTGACTTCCACTTCTATATAATGACTGGAGTTCTGCTTACTTACCCTTATTTGTCCACATTTTAGAAGTATATCCATATCCGCTATTTATCTGGGAACTATAAAAAAGCAAAGAATCTTATCTTTGTCTGGCTCTAGATCTAACCCAAGCTGTTGGTATAGAGCCCTGCATCTAAAGTAGTGGAAATGCTCAGTACATGGTACTCACTAGTTATGAGACTTTAAGACATAGAGCAAATTTTAGCCAATGTTACCCTGAATTTTTTTTTATCGTATTTATTATGGTCTGATAAATACAGTAAAACAGAAAGGTTTAATTTGGCCAAAGTAACATAAAACATCAAAGCAGGGAACTTGAATTCGGCCTGAAATCTCTAACATTCTATACAACTGTCCCAGATTATTCCGTTACACTTTTCACCTACCTGATAGTAAACACCAGTGGCATTAGCGTCACCATATGCAGGGAACTGGTTGTAGGGCTGACTGCTATAGTCCTCTCCAGGTTTAGGTACCCAGGGAGCCCCACTTGAGCCAGCCACCATCTTGAATTCAAGGGGAGCATTGGCTGCATCGTCCTGAAAAGTGGGATCTGGCTCTGTGCCTGGGGGTGGCTCTTCAGAAGCAGCAGGGACAGGGTAAGGGTATGGCTCAGCTCCAGGAGGCTCAGCCTTGTCTGGAAGGGAGAAGAAGTTCTCAGGGGCCACTTCCTCATCACTGTCATCCTCCTCTTGTGTGATCTGCTTTGTCACTTGGAGGGCAGCACTCTTGGCAGCTGCTTTGATGGCTGAGGGTGATGGAGTAGTAGTGGTGGCACCCACAACAGGGGCAGAGGAGGAAGTAGAAGAAACAGATTTGGTCTTGGGAGCTGGTTTGGAGAGCTTGGTGTCGGCAGAGCCATCAGTGGGTTTTCGAGAGAAAGCGTAGGGCAGGAGCAATCGGTTAGTCTCTTTTGTGGTCAGGTTTTTGGGTTGGGGAAGCAAAGCTGATAAACCTGTCCCTTCACCAGATCCCTAGCGAGCCAGGAGAGAAATACGACAAGTGAGACTTTGTATTTTCAGTTAGTTCATAATTACTATTATCAACAATAAAAAGTCCAACATTACAAAATCAAGCAGGCTTCATTTTTTGTTGCCTCAACAAATTATGTACTAATCCTAGCCTCTTGAAGATATTCTAGACTAATATTCCTGTGCCTGAGTTATATGCTCCTTAAACCCTCATTCAGCCAAGACTGGATGAGATGACTAGAGGGAATCAACTGTCTTGTCTGTATGCTAGGGGTGCATTTCTTTTCTTTCTTTCCATTAACTTGGGAACATCCTTTTTCCCTAAAAAAGTTTCCTTGGGCAAAGGACTAAATATAATATAAGAGACACTCAATATATATGCCGATAGCAAAAATAAAATTTTTTCAAACTCTGCTGTGTGCTCAGAAGCTTATAAACAGTTGGTTTATATTAAGCAAGTAAGCAATTAACTAGTCAGTTTGCAACTACACCATTCCAGTCAGTGTTCCATTACCCATGGAAATCTCTTGGAATCTACTTCCTCAGTGTTCTGTCTGCCCTAAGACCTGAAAGTCCTGATGTCAGAAAGGGAATTAGAATAAGGACATTACAACCAAGTGGTGATCGACTCTTTTAGGTCAAGATTAACAGAAGAGGCATATGGTTAGCTGTTCAACAGAAAAGTAGTTTTCACTACTTACTATTTATGCTCATGGTGCTAAAAGCTGGTCATTTCCCACGTGGGCAGATGGTATTGTCAACACCAGCCCTAATCCTCATTATCACAATTCATTTCTCTAAGATTTTTACAACACTTTTGTCACAACACTCTAAAGGAGACATGTCAAGCCCTATTGTTACCGTTTTACAGATGAAGAACTTGTCCAAGATCCCAAGACTAATCAAAGTGGGACTAGACCCCAAATCCCCTGACTCCTAGTTCAGGATTCTTTAATAGTACAAAACAATGAAAGGTGGTAATACCAGCCATTCCCACATCATCCATTCTAGGAACACTCACAGAAATTCCTCCTCAAATGATGTTCAGATTAATTTCTAACCCATGTTACAAAGAGTGATCTCTCCAGAACCCCCAACCATTAGCATTCAACATAATCTGCTAAGCCATTTATTCAGCACCAATTATTTCCAGGTACTATGCTAAATGCTGGAAGTAGGATAAAATGAAAAATGATCCCTGGCCCCACATAAAATTATACTCTACTAGTAGAAAGACTTTACAACATTTATGCATAAATAAACATTAGACAATTTGAAGAGGGAAAGAGTACTGCACCAAGGAGTTACCAACCCAAGTCAAACCTTAAAGGAAGGTAAGGATTCTAAAAGGTGGAGATGAGGAGGAAATGTACACAGCCCATGCAAAGGCACACAGGTGAGAATTGGAATGGAGATTTCAGGAAACAGGAAGTTGTCTGGCTGAAATATAAATTATAGGAAGGAGAAACATAAAGTAGGTTTGGGAAGATAGGCTGGAATTCTTTATTGTAGCAATAAAGTACCAACCAAGTGGGTACCCATACATTGGGAAACACTGAAAAAATTATAGTATATAAATATTATGGTGGGAATATGAATAGTATATGAATGTAGTACCTGAATAATATTGCACCATAAAAAATGATGTGGAATGGAGAAATATGGTAAGTGATAGTTTATGAACTGATAGAAAGCAAAGTATGAATAATGACGACAATAACAAATGAAAGAGAAGACTAAAAAACAACAAAGTTTGGATTAAATGTAACTCAGTCAAGAGACTACTCCTGACTTCTTCACCCTGGACTGATGCCTGCTGAGACTTTGGCAAATATGGCTGCCCAGTTTTCCTCAACAATTTGGAACAGAGGATTGAGGATGAAAAGTGAACCTATTAGTTCTTTAGACTTCAATGATTTATTACTCAAGTTCACACTCAGGACAATTCTTTGGTCATTTTTATCTATAGTAGCTGTTGTCTAGAGCTAGAGGTCACTCCATTCTATATCGGGCAGCAGTCAGTGGCCCTCCACCAAGTCCTTCTATAAAATCTACCAGCGACTGAAAGGAACACTCCAACACGGAATTTCACTTCCTTATTTCTAAAGCTAATATGTTCCAGCATGCCAAGCTAAACTTGGGGTTTGGGAATTCCTAGGACCAGATGTCACTACAGGCTGCACCTCACATTTTCCTTGTCATTATCATTTGCCAATAAACATCCTAAATCAACCAATAAAATGTCCAAAAGGCAGCTGATAATGTGGGACTGGAGTCCAGGAGAGATTCTGGAACTGGATATATAAAATGGGGAGGAGTTTGCACAGAAATGATAATTTAACCCATGGGAGTTGATGAGGTCAACAAGTGAGAGTTAAAAAAAAGAAAAGAAGTACTAGAATAGAGCCCCTGGATATACCCAAAACAGTTAGGGACCAATATTATAAGCAGTGCACTACACTGATTGTCCCTCACCTTTGCAAAGGAGAAAGATACACAAGAATGTATGTATTGCATACATACATTGTATGTGAGAATGTATAAGCCCCTTCTTTGGGGCTCATTAGCATTCAGTTCTGATTTTTGTAGTGGTGGTTCTTTTCCATCTCCCACTGTTGTGTAGTCTCTGTATGTTGTTTACCTGATTCTGCTTATCCCACTTTGCATTAGTTCATGTTTTCCCACACTCCTCTATTTTCTTCATTTTCCCTGTTTCTTATAATGCAGCATCTATAATTGGATTAATCTAAATCTGATTTTATCACATTCACATACCAAAATTTGTTTAGCTATTCCCCAGATGAATGGGCATCTATTTTGTTTCCAGTTCTTTGCTATTACAAATATATTAGTTTAGAATCTTTCTATCTTTGACCCTGGTATATATGCCTACCAGTGGGATTTCTGACTCAAAGGATATAGCCACTTTCCTAGCATAATTACAGGGTGCTTTCCAGAAAGGTTAGACCAATTCAAAGCTCTATCAACAGTGTAATTGTGTGTCTGTCCTTCTATAGTCCTTTGAACCTATTCCCATCTTTCTTCATCTTTGCAATTTGTTGAAGAGTTGCTTTGATTTATATTTCTCTTATTTTTACTGATCTGAAACAATCTTTCACATGGTTAACAGTCTGAAATTATTGTTGTTTATATTCTTTGACCTCCTACCCACTGGACACACACACACACACACACACACACACACACACACAATCCCTATACATTTCTTCAATGTCAGACTTTTATCAGATATTTGATAGTGAAGGGTTTTAAATGCCAAAGTGTGGAGCCTATATTTTATCTTAAAGGCAATAAATAAGAAGCCAATGATGATTCTTGGGAAGGGGGCATGACCTTTGCTAAAGAAAGATATTTTTTAAGCAATTATTTATGGAGGGTGAGTTTTCTTTCAAAGGCAAAAAAGACTCAGGTGTACAAAAATATTTACAGCAGTTCTTTTTTGTAGTGGCAAGGAACTGGAAACTAAGGGGATGACTATCAACTGGGGAACAGCCAAATAAATTTATGGTATATGAATGTAACAGAATAGCGTTGGGCCTTAAGAAATGACAAAAGATATGGTTTCAGACAAACAGGGAGATCTCTAAGCAGAATGAACAAAATCTGGATATCATTTTACACAATAACAATATTGTAAAAAAAAAACCCAACAATACCACTTATGGAAGACTTACTTAAGAACTCTGATTAATGCAACGATCAACCACGATTACAGTGAAGTAGTGATAAAATATACTACCCACCTCCTGAAAGTGAAATAATGAATTAAAGGTAGAATAGGACATATTTTTGGGCATTATGAGTTTGGGGATATGTTTCACTTG
Organism: Pseudochirops cupreus; assembly: GCA_028627135.1. Taxonomy (NCBI): domain Eukaryota; kingdom Metazoa; phylum Chordata; class Mammalia; order Diprotodontia; family Pseudocheiridae; genus Pseudochirops; species Pseudochirops cupreus. The sequence goes on from CM053584.1 coordinate 128,912,369, forward strand.
AGTATGAATATATGCATCTTATACAACAAAGGTTTTGTCTTTTTTTGCAAAGGGGGGAAACATCACTACAGACTGTGTTATCAAAGTGAATAAAAAATTAAAAAGAAAAAAATCGTTAAAACATTTTTAAAATGCAAACAGAACAGAAGGTAAGTAAGAAATACAGATAAGTAAAAGAGTTCTGAAAATAAGATTTTTGAAGAAGCAAGCTCTATGTAGTACACATTCACAGCTGCTTCTGTAATCCTATTTTTCTTTTGTTTTGTACACAGAAATAACCATCTTATTTGACATTTGCTAAATTCAGAATTTTAAAAGTAAGCTTAATTTATTTTTTCTTCTAAAAACTAGAATGAACCATAAACTGTTCTTCCCCACCCTCAACTCCTTACCTTAAATCTAGGATTCTCTTCCACAAAAATATAACTATTTCACATGTTTTACATACTATAAGCAAAGAATGCCTGCCGAGTTGTCTAAAAATTCAACAGTTCATATATTTATATACTTTTAAGGTCTACAAAACATTTTTCTCATGATAATCCTCTAAAGCAGGCAGTGTTATGGGATGACCCTGCTCTCCTTCTCACATAGGCATTGATGAGTAAGGCTCACTGAAATAAAGTGATTTGCCCATGGTCACACAAGCAGTACATTTAAGAGCTCTAATTTGAACCTACGTCTGCTGGCTCTAAATCCAGCATTCTTTTTACTATGTCAAACTGCTTTTGATAGGATTCAATCTAAAATTCCCAGGACAGCATCATACATAGAAAAGCACTTTAAGAAGGTAAGAGAGGTTTATGTACAATGGTGAGAGTTTCAGAAGAAATGGGGTAATTTCAATACTACTGCCTAGACGATGAGTCTCCATCTTTTTTGGAGCACAGTGCCAGGAGTATAGTAAGTGTTTAATAAATGCTTACTGATCAATTGAGTTAATTATTTTATTTCTTCAAAATGTTATGATCAATAAAGGGGGGATTAAGAATGCTCACTGCTGACCATGGAGAACAAAAATAAAAATTCTTGGGTGTCAGGGTGCCTTTTCACCTCATGGGTAAGAAACATGTCAGGAGGTAATCAGCTTAGAAATTAGTCCGGTGATGCTGAAAGAGATCAGTAGATTGTGATAGGTTTGAGCCCTGCTGGCTTTGGCTTCTTATGAAGGCTTCTTTCCTTGTTTACGCGCTCCTCATAGTTATTTTCACCCCCTCTGCAATTCCATTTGCTCACACAGGCTGGGTGGGCAAAAATTATAGTTTTGGATCTTACAAAAACTATTAATTAGTCTGGCAAATGGATTCTTTTCATAGTAACCTGCCTCAGGGATCAGAGCTTCAAGGATATACAGCTCAGCAGGCTACAGACACCATCATTCACCTGGCCGGCTCAGCTACACATCAGAAGTCTGAAACCAATAGCAATCTTTAAAAGGGGATCCCAAGATTCTGAGCCTCCAGTGCCCAGGTTCTATACCAGAACCACCAGAGGCTGACATTTCTGCCGGCTCATCCCCCTTCCTAGCTAATACTTGTGACCTTACTGGTATTCTCTCTAAGACTTCCATGAAGCCATGTTGGTGTTGTTTATGGGAGGCAATTGGATATGGTGGAAAAAGCAATGGCCTTGGAAGAAGGGCCTCCAGCTCTGACATTTAATGGCTCCATGACTGTGAGCAAACTGTTTTACTTCTCTGGGCCTCAGCCTCCTCATTTGCAAAAGAGGGATAAGAACCTACCTCACCTAGTGTACATGTAGTGGGAGGGTGGAGGGGAAGATATTATAAAAAAAGTGCAATAGAAATATGTTACGATATGGATGCTATGTACTCTATAGAACTATGCCAATGCTGCCCATGACACCCTGAAACCACTTCTAGTTCTGCTGAGGTCAGTTCAACTGCCCGGGTCTCTTCTTCAGTCTGATATTCCTGATCTGTGAGAAATAAAGAGCACAAGCCAATTCCTACCTGTTTCCAAGAGCCCAATCCACCCTCCATCAAGAAAAGTTCATTCTGCCAAAGGATGAAAACACTTAGACAGGATGAAGATTTCCCCATCTTCCCTTAAGCCTTGAGATCAGGAATCCAATTAGCTGAGCAGAGCCCTTGCCATTTAGGAGTCTGTGGAACATCATCACAAAAAAAAAGCCATTATCAAAATGTCTAATAATGCTAAGTATCATACAAAGAGAACTACAGTCAACTCCTTATTATCCACACTCTGAAAGACAGTAGTGGAATGAATGCTGCAAAATTCATTTCTATCTAGTATGTTCTTTTACTTACCTTTGAATAATATCAGCAACTGACATTCATGTAGTTTTTTTAAAGATAAAGTGCTTTAAAGTTATTCTCACTTGATGTCTTTGGGGTAGATAGTAGAAATAGCATTATTTTCATTTCACATCTGGAAACAGGCTGAGAAGTGACCTGCCTATAGTTTCATGGAGAGTAAGCCACAGAACTGGAACCTGAGCCCAGATCTTCCAACTTCAAGGCCATTGTTCTTTCCATAACATACTTCATGAGATAATACTTCATACCAAATAATGAAGTCCCATAATAAAGACTTAACTCCAGAGGAGCTACAAAGCTGTTCAACTTTCTAGTTCCCCCACACTCCTGCCTCAATTTCCTCACCACTCAACCATTCCACTCTTGTTCTCATCATCTCTCAGAAGCTCACCAACCCTTCTATAAACCAGCTGACTGGCTCACACTTCCTTAATGGAGTGTCTGATTGGGCACATTTTGACTTAAAAGGTTTTTTACTAGGCAGGAGGAAACAAACTGATGGTATCAACAAATATTGAGCACAGTAGGTGATTTAGATAAACACTTGAAACTAAAGTTTGGAGGAGAGGAATCAAGAACAACTGACAGCAGACTTCCCTAGAAGGCAACAGAGAATTTACTGCTTCTCTCTTCCTATTTCCTATCTTCCAGCCTTGGTTTTAATCTAGGCTAAGTTACTATGTGACCTTAGCTGACCCACCTCTCCCAATATGAGCTAATTCATTTATAAAACAGAAAAGTTAAACTTTTAAGTAAGTCCTTATAAGGTCCTTTCTAATTCTAAAACTCTTCTATGCCTCTAATTAGTTTTTCTATTCTATAGTAACCTCATAGGAGAGAAAAAATTCACTTTGTATCATCCTTCAACTTGCTAATCTTCAAGAACACAAAGAAATACATTTAGTTTATAGGCCAAAAGGAGAGAGAAAGATTAGATCATTCAAAATTGCTTGATAATCACTTCTATCTCTTCTTTCCACAAAATCCTTGGACCTGAGTTACAAAAGTACAAAAATAAGATTCATTTGAGTTTTCTCTCCTTTCTCTACTCCTATTCCCTCTGGAAGAAGCAAAAAAGAACTGGTAAAGTACAAAACCCAATAATACAGAGGAGGAAGGGCAGCAACAAGGGACCTAAAAATCCATACAAAACAATCAGTCCTGCCCCAAACTGAGAATTACCTGGAGCCTAATTTGGAAACTGCCAAACATGTGAAATGTTGTTAGGTCTAGAATCTGGACTTTCAGTACAGAACATGAAAGTGGGGAAGAACACTAAAAATCATTTCATATTGATCAATTACCTGAAGAACAGTTTTCTTCTTTGTAGGTTCATCTTCCTCTGAATCTGACTGAGAAAAAAAGAAATGGAATTAAGTTCCAGTTACTGAACCAATAGCAGAGATGCTTACATAAGGAAAAAACCACAAATCATAAATTAGAAGTCTTCTTCCCTGCCCTTACCCCCTCACCTGTGAACAAGAGACAAAAGCGCCTTCTCTTGTGAAAGGAGTTAAAATTCAACTCAACAAGATTTGCTAAGTACTTATTTTGTGCAGAAACTATGTCAGGCACTGGGAATACTAAAATGAATCTTTTTCACTCAATTCAATGAATATTAATTAAGTACCTATATGAAAAGTGGTAGGCACTATAGATACGATAAAGAAAGACAGTTTCTGACTTGAAGGAGCATACATTCTACTTGGAAGAAAGGAGTAAAATACACTAAGTACACAAATAAGAAAAATATATGGTAAAATGTGATAAGGAAGAAGGAGAGATCCAAAGTTCTCTAGGAAAATCCGAAGGATAAGAACATTTTCAGGGAGAAGGGAGATGGAAAGGAAAAGAGAATCTGGAAAATGGTATCTAACCTGAGCCTTGAAAGAGATTTTAACAGATAAACACAAGGAAAGATTATGTCCAGGAATTGGGAAGGAGAGAAGGATGAAAGCAGAAAGGATTTTAAGACTAGGAAGAAGCTAATATCCCAATTGGGCTGGAACATAAAGAATTCACATAGGGGAATAATATGAAATAAGCCTGGAAAAATAAACTGGAGAAAAATTATAGCAGGCCTTAAATGTCAAGCAAGGACTCTGTAATTTTCTATTTTCAGCACTAGGGAGGCACTGAATTTTTTGAGCAGGGAAATGACACAGTCATCTGTGCTTAGGAAGATCTGGAAGGCAGTAAAGTCAGTTGGTCAATTACCATTTATTAAGAGCCTACTATGTGCTAGGCATTATGCTAAGCACTGAGAATGCAAAGAAAAGTAAAAGATAGTCTCTGTTCTCAAAGAGCTTACAGTCTAGCGGAAAATGATATCCAAACATCTACATACAAATAACATATATGCAAGATAAAAAGGGAGATAATCAACAGAAAGAGGACACTAGATTAAGGAAGACTGGTGAAGGGTTCTTGTAGAAAGTGGGGGGCTAGATGAGACTTGAAGAAGGCCAGAGAAATTGGTAGGCAGAGATGAGGAGAGAGAGAATTCCAGGCATAGGAGAAAGTCAGTGAAAATATCTGGAATTGGGTGATGGAGGGTCTTGTGAAGGGAACAGCGAAGAAGAAGTTGATGTCACTATAAGGAAGAGTACTTGGGGATGAATAAGGTGGGCTGGAAGATTGAAGAGGTAGGAGGAGGCCAGGTTTCGAAGGGCTTCGAATGTCAGAGAATTTTATATCTGATTCTGGAATAAGAGGGCACCCCCATTGGAGTTTATTGAATTCGAGGGGAAGAAGGAGTGTGGGAAGGTAACATGGACAAACCTATACTTTAGGAAGACAATATCATAGCTATATGGAGAACAGACCGAATGGGACGGCAGGGAGACCAACCAGCAAGCTACTGCGATAGTCAACGCAAGAGGTGATGAGGGCCTGCACCAAGGTGGTGGCTGCAGTAGAGGACAAAAAAGGGTATATACTAGAGATGCTGCAAAGGTAAAATCAACAGGATTTGGTGACAGATTGGCTACAAGGGATGAGAAAAAGTGAGGAGTCAAGGATGACATCTAAGTTGAGAGCCAAGTAACTGGGAAGATGGTAGTTTCCTTTACAGTAAAAGAGAAGTTAGGAAGAGGGGAATACGGGAGGGAGGAACATAAGTGCAATTTTGGACACATCGTGTTTAAGATCTCCAATAAGAAGTTGAAGATGTAACACTGAAAGACAGGAGAGAGATTAGGGATGGATAAGTAGATCTGAGAATCATATTGGTAAGATAACTGAATATATGGGAGCTGATAAGATCAAATGGGAGCTAACCTTGATGAAGATCCAGCAAAGAAGACTAAGGAGTGGTCAGACAGGTAGGAGGAGAACCAAGATAGAGTCATGTCACAGAAACCTAGAGATAATAGAGTACCAAAGAGAAGAAGGTAACTGACAGTGTCAAAGGGTATAGAGAGGTACAAGAAGGATGAGGATTGAGAAAAGGTCATTAGATTTAGTAATAAGAGATTTCTGGGTACTCTGGAGAGAGCTAAGTGAAAGACGGATTGAAAAAGAGAGGCTAGAGCATGGGTTCTTAAGAAACCTGGGGTTTATGAACTCTTAAAATATTATTTTTGTTGTATTTCAATTTTATGCATTTAAAAACACTGAGGAGTCCATAGGCTTCATTGGGCTGCCAAAAGGGGTAAAATGACACAAAAGAGGCTAAAAACCCCTGAACTTAAGGTTAGAAGCAGGGAGATACATTATAAGGCTATTACAAAGTATAAGCGAGAATGATGATGGTCTGAACTAGGGTTTTGGCACCACGAGAGGAAAGGAAATGTGGTGGTAGAATCAAAAGGACTTTTATAACTAAATAGATGCAAAGAGTATGAGAGAGAAGAGTCACAGATACCGCACAGGTTTTAAGTTTGAGTGACAGGAAAGAGGATGATTATCATCAACAAAAATAGGGAAGTTGGAGAGAAGGTGATAGTAAGTTCAGTCCTCCCTAGCTGGGAAACACCCAAATAAAGATAGTCAGCATGTAGCTGGAGATAATGTACTGAAACTCAATGAAGAGACTAGGGAGAGATATACCAACTTTAATCTTTACAGAAATAGTAACTGAACCTATGGGAACAGGTAAGTTCACCAAAAGAAATAGTAAAGTACAGAGAAAAGGGCCAAGGAAAACCTAGTCCACACCCACATTTAGGAGGTGAGTGACTGAGAAGTGGGCTAACAGGGGGGAGAATGAAAAGGAAGAATAAAGTACCCAGGAAGCAATAGCCAATAGTGCCAAAAGCATCAACTTTTGTTAGAAACTTATCCCTGTAACCTTTGTTGTGGTTCGTTCTTCATTCTCGAAGAGGACCAATGACATCAGGAGGGTAATGTCTTGACTTTAGTGAAATGGATTTAAGTGAGCCAGAGCTGTGAAAAGTCATCAACCTCACTCTCTCCTCCAGCACCATCAGAGTCCAGTGGCAAGACATAGGTTAAGACTACCAGCTATTCCCCACTCCTCCCACTAAACTTACAACTTGCTACAAGTTGCAGCACTATCCATTCTTCTCCATCCTCTCATCTTGTCCTTGATAGAGATGAACAGCTATCTCTATCCTAGCTCCAATAAATCTGCCCCCAGAAAGATCAATAGGGACTGGCCCACAACCTCACCCAAGCAACTTAAACCACTTACAAAGAAAGAATATATACAACCACAGAGCAGGAGGAATCCACAGGGATAAGTGGTATGTTAACTACTTTCCTATAGGGTATTAAAGGTCAAAGCCATTGGAGAAATATTTCCCCTCCAGATTTGATCTATAGCCTCAGTAACAAAGAGATGTTAAAGATTCCCAGAGGGCCTCAAGAAAAGCAAGTCTGAAAATTTGGAATAAGTCACAAAGTCAACCCCACAATCCCTCTGCCTAAAAAAGATGTGGCTCTACCACAGTCCTCTCCAATAGGGAAACTTCCTATTATTTATGCACACAGGCAATCTTGGCCCCCACTCCTTTGCTTTGACAGCAGGGATTATGTCTCAGTTTAATATTTCCTCACAGCAGTAATCAGGACACAGTGGGCACTCAACAAATGCCAGTAACTGACTGTAAAAGTAACCAACAACTGAGATCTGCTTTGCTGAGCTAACTATATTCTCAAGCAGTCCTAGCCCTTTAGTTAACAAACACATTTTCATATTCTCAAGTTTTCTCTTTTACCAAATTAAGAGAAGCTACTTTCTACTGGGATGCTTCATAGGCAAGAAATCAAACTTGAGATCCTCAACCTTTTGTACATTTTCTCTCTCTGCTCCATTCTAAATGGTTTCTGGCTACCCTCATTGTTCTCTTCTCTCATTCAGATTTTTGAGAAAAGAGCTACATTACTCCTCCCCCAAGGGATTAATACAGTTTTATTCACTGTTAATAGCTTAGGCTGAACATAAGCTGTCCAAACAAGCTTTAAGTGACATTCAAAGGCAAATTTATTAAAGTTCGGGATATTATATAACTACAGATAATATATTTTTTCCAATTCTTATGACAAACAAAAATGGTTATCACAAACTGTCCCCTGTGGCTAAAAGAAGTAAAATACATGTCAACTATGGGAAGAATATTCCATTTGTCATTAAATATTATAATGCCTATTACATAATTTATAAAAGTTCAACAGTCAGAGACTCTCATAGTTAGAAAGTACATCAAAAGCCATGTAGCCCAACCCTAATCTGAGCAAAATTTCCCTTTATAATATATATGATCTCATGAGAAAAACAACTGATCTGGAGAACAGATAGAGGAAAAATAATATAAAAATAGTAAGACTACACGAAAATTATAATTAAAAAAAAATCTTGAAACAAATTACAAGAAATTATGAAGGAAAGTTTCCCTAAAGTTCTAGAATAAAAAAGCAAAGCAGAAATAGAAAAAAAAAATCCACCTGAGATTCCAGGAAGAAAACTTACAGGAATATCATAGCAAAGTTTCAAAGCTCCCAGGTTAAAGAAAAAATTGGAAGCAAGAAGAAAAAAATCAATTTAAATACCATGGAGCTACAATAAAAGCCTACCAAGACCCAGCAGTTGCTACATTGAAGGACCACAGGTCTTGAAATATTGTATTTCACAGAGTAAAAGGCATGGGGTAACTTAACGCACAAAGTTAAGTATAATCCTGAATGGAAAAAAAATTGACATTTAACGAACTGAAAAGGGAAAATTTGACATATAACATTCAGGAGAAATATAAAGTAACAAGGCCAATTATAGGGCACTCAATAAGGTAAAATTGTTTACTTCTTATATGTGAAAATATCAGTACTCTCATAACTGTCACCATTATTTGGGTAGTTCAAAAGAAAGGCGTGGACTGAGCTGCATATGATGGAGTGATTCTAAAAAATAAAAATGTGTAGGAAGAGATAAAAAGGAGTAATTATTTCATACAAATGAGGCATAAAAGGAAAAACTGATACAGAAGAAGCTAGTCAGGGAAAGGGTGGGTAGTGCTGCAACCTTACTCTCATTGGGAATGGGTTAAAGAGAGAAAAAAATATATCGAGAAGGGTATAAAAGTCTTTTAAAATAAGAAAGAAATAAGAGGGCAAGGGTATCTGATACGGTGGAGGGAGAGGATAAGGGAGGGACTCTTGGAGGAGAGGGCAGGTTAAGGAATAGGAAGGAAAGGTAGTAAGTAGGTAGAAGTAGAGGAATGAGGAGAGATAGGAATAGGGTGAAAAGGATAGTGAAGAAAAATGAGGAAAAATAACAAGTAATTATAGCTTAGAGTGTGAATGGGATGAATTTACCCATAAAACAGAAACTAACAGCAGATTAAAAATTTGAATTCAACAATATGTTGCTGTCAGAAAAATGAGAGCTACAAAGATAAAATATGGGGCTGGAGTAGAATTTATTATGTAAAAAAAGCAAGGGTAGTCATGATCTCAGACAAAGTTAAAGGTTAAATAGCTTTAAAGAAGAGATTAAACTAGGGAAACTACACTATTTGTTAGCAATATTACTCAATATTGTTTTAGACTACTTAAAATAACTAGACAGTATAAGATAGCTAAGAGTATATTTGCCAAGAGACACAGGAACTATTGCAGGTAAAGCCAATATAATTTAAAAAAAAAAAGAGGCAATTTTATCTAACTAATCTATTTATTCAATGCCATCCCTTACTGAAAATTATCTTACTGAGTTAGAAAAAATAATGACAAGGTTCATCTGGAAGAACAAAAGGTCAGGAACTTCAAAGAAACCAGGGCAAAAAGATGTAAAAAGGAAGCAGATTGGGGTGGCTAGGTGGCACAGTGAATAGACTACTGGCCCTGGAGTCAAGAGGACCTCATTTCAAATCCAACCTCAGACACTTGATATACTTACTAGCCTTGTGACCTTGGGCAAGTCACTTAACCCCAATTGCCCTGCCTTCCCCCACTCCAAAAAGCAAAAAGAAAACAAACCCAAAGGAAGCAGATTCAGGAGTATCAGACCCTAAGCTATATTATAAGATGAGAGCATTGTTGAAGTGTAAAATGGATAATTTTTATTATTTTAAATTAAAATTTTCTTGTATAAATGAAACCTATGCAGCCAAGAATGGAAGCGATGCAGGAAACTGGGGAAAATTCTCATAGACAATCTCTTGGATAGGATGTGACTGGGTTGGAATATTGCTGTGGGATAGGAAATGATCAGCTGGTTGATTTAGAAAAACATGGAAAGACTTGGACTTTATGAAGGAAGATGCCATCCATCTTCAGAGAAACACACAACAAGTAGAAATAAGCAGAGTATGTTCTTACATATATGTGTACAAGTGTATGTGTGTATGTTTATAGATATATATGTGTATGTATGTATGTATGTATACACATACACATATATTCATGTTTAATTGTAACCTTCTTTAGAGTGGGAGAAAGGGGGGGGGGAAGGGATGGGAAAAAAATAAAGTAGAAAATGCACAGCAGAGAACAAAAGAAAATCAAAAAGGAAGCAAAGATAAGCTGGGCAGCTTTGAAAACAATGTGTAGTATTTATTACGTAGGTTTTCTTGAAATGGAAATTTATTGTTTTATATTGTCTCCTCTATTGTGTTCTGTTGTGTACTTGGCTGTTTTTTTCTCTCTTTTCTCATTTTGTATTAAAGTTTAAAATAAATTTTAAAATTCACCCCCAAAAAACCAACCAACAACCAAAAAAATCCTGGCAAGTAGTCATTCAGCCTCTGTTTTAAGACTCCTATCTAAGTCTTACCTGTTACCTCCCAGGTTGCCCACAGGTACCCACTTTTGAATAGCTCTTAATTATTAGGAAGTTTTTCATTAGCTCAAGCTAAAACCTGTCTCTTCAACTTTTATCCTTTGCTCCTAGTTCTGCACCCCCCAGGACCAAGCAGAATACATCTAATCTAATCATTCTTCTATGACAACCCTTCAAAGTACTTGAAGACTGCTATCCTACACCCTTAAGTCTTTTCTCCAAGTTAAACAACCTCACAGATCTTCATATGGGATAAACAAGGGGATCTTCAGCATTCTGGTGGCTCTGTTTTGGAAATTCTGCAGTTTATGGTCTAACCATGTACTAGACACTAAATCTCTCTTAATGCAATTTAAGATGACATTGGCTTTCCTGGCATATATATCACAATGGTTCATAGGATTCTTGTTGTCCACTAAAATTCCTAGATTTAAAAATTACAGATTAAATGTTGGAAGGGACCATAGACATCATTTAGAACAATTCCAACATTTTAAAGATGAGGAATCTGAGGCTCAGAAAGACTCACTTGTCCAAGTGCACACAAGTAGTTAAGTACAAAATGAAGGAAGATTCAGGATTTGAACCCACATCTACAAATTCCAAAGCTACAGAATGCTCCACAATGAACCACTGTCTAGCCATGCCTGTCCCATCTTGTACTTGTGATGCTAATTTTTTTGAACCCAAATGACTTTATCCTTAACTAAATTCTATCTTATTAGATTTAGCCCAAGGTTCTAATCTATGGAGATCTTTGAATACTATCATCCAAACCTGTCAGTTCTCTCTCCTGGCTTTATACCATCTTCAAATTTGTTAGGCATGCCAATAATTATTTTATAAAAAGGACTTTATAAAGATCTATCGTATTTTGTATGTGGGAAGAAGACCCCTAGAGGTCTTCATAATAGCAAACCTTATCTGAATGTCTTTAATCTACTGAATTCCATTATTAGAAATATAGTGGAGGTCAACTGTTTCCTAAAACATAATACCACATAATAAAATCATAGCTCCTAAAGTAAGTGTTTGCCTTTACCTCAACACCACAATGAGAAATATTTTACTATGGTAAACTAACTTGTACTCTCATGGATATTCCTCTCTTTTTTAACAAAAGGAGATGGAAGGCCAATTTTATAGATGGTGAAATGCACATAAGTTAAAAGGTCACAAAGCAAATCTGAAAAAAACCTGAGGATCTATACAACTCATATTGACACAGTGCTTTAAGGCTTACAAAGTACTTTCCTCACAACCATTCCAGTGAGGTAGGCCATGAGGAAAGTAAGGATCAGAAAGGTTAAGACCGGGGGTCACAAGGCTTAATTAAGTGGCCAAGATTAGATCCTGAATCAGTCTTCTGGACTAGAATTCCTTTTCTCTTAACAGAAAACAAAACACTGGCCGTCAATGGGAAAGGACCTGCATGTCCTAAGTGGTACAGTGGATAGGGTTCAGGTCTGGAGTCAGGAAGAGTTGAGTTCAAATTTGGTCTCAAGACACTTCTTAGCTGGGCAAGTCACTTAATTCTATTTGCCTCAGTTTCCTCATCTGTAAAATGAGCTGGAGAAAAGAAATGGCAAACCACTCTAGTATCTCTGCCAAGAAAACCCCAAAATGGCGTCATGAAGAGTCAGACATGACTGAAATGACTGAACAATGGAATACCTCCGAGGTAAAGAAAAAGCTAGTACCTTGTCGCTGTTATTGGCAACAATTGCTGCTTTCCTGTCCTTCCCCTCCCTCCTCCTTCCCCCTCCAATCAATTGCTCTTTAAAAAAGAAATGTTCTTTGACCATATCTGGCTATGTGGAGGCATGACTTCAAACTAATAGGAAGCGGAAATAAGGCTTAGCAACAAGTTATTCAGTTATTTCAATAAAATACTGAAGACTAAATGATGAGATTTGGGATACAAGAGAAAAGGCAGAGGTATGACACTATATAAGTGTTCATCTGCATCCACTAACAAGGGTGTTAAAAGGAATGTCCTGAAGCAGATTAGAATGTAATTTAAAAGTCAGTGACCTCATAGGAGCTGTGAGGTGCTGAAACCTATTTAATGGGAAGTTGTGGAAGAGAGATCTTTAAAACTGCTGCCAGTAATGTATATGACAGCAATCTATGTCAGTCAGAATCAAAGAGGTGGAAAATAGTGGGAACTAACAAAGACCATAGGGCCAGGAGAAAGTACTGGGTGCTCTCAGACAGCCTTCCTAGTCAACCTCAATCCTGACTTTAGATCCAGCTGCCAAGAGTGACAAGAGACACACAGCCCAGATTGCAGAACAGGAGCGGAAACAGACATTTTCCATTAAGCTGGGTCCAATGGGATATAAATTGATCTATCTATCAGAGCCTCATTCCCCATGACCAGCCTCTCTTATCTTTCTAGGTCTGGCTTTTTAAGCCATCTTCTCCAAAAAGCAATCACCATCACCACAGACAAGGCCAAGAGCCAAAGTGGAAATAAGGGCCAAAGAACAGACCCTCAGGGCTCCCAACTATACTCCTCTGAGTTATTATCTCAATTAATGAATTCACCATATATTTTATTTTATTTTATTTTTTGTCATTTGGTTTCAGGCATCTCCTGAATCTGTAACCTAGTCTTCTTACCTCCATTTAGGGCAGCAATTCTCAACCTGTGGGTTATGTTCAATTTGTAACAATGAAAATACATCCTGCATATCAGATATTTACATTAAGATTCATAACAGTAGCATAATTACAGTTATGAAGTAGCGAGGAAAATAATTTTATGGTTGGGGGTCACCACAACATGAGGAACTGTATTAAAGGGTTGCAGCATTAGGAAGGTTGAGAACCACTGATTTAGGGTTTCTTTTCTATCTTTCCAGAACTCATCTTTTATTCTTTTCAATCTCTGGTCTTGCCCTTTCCCTGTCTAATCTTTCCCCCTTCCTGTCATTTCACTTTCTGGTACAGAGGAACCTTACAGAATCCCAAATTACAGATAACTTTTAATTATTTCAGTTCATTAAAGGCTTGACCTAGATAACCCAAATCTACAAATAAACCCTAACCCTCATTTGAATCATTACAGTTTGGTTATTTGCAATAATGAAGAAGCAGAGGATCTAAATCCAGATAATCCCAAAACTCTTATTTGCCTTTAGAATCAGTATGTATGACAAATATAAAGAGATAGATATAAATATCTACGCATACACACACAGAGCAGTAGATGGATAATGTATGTAGGAACATACATTATAAATTATTTATATATAAATTATATGTAAAATAAATACATAAAAATATTTCAATGCTAACATCAAAATAAATGTGCATTCTCTAAGCACCCCAAAATCAGAGAGAGGGAATTAGGCCAAAGGTAGCACTATGAGGCAGAGAAAATGAAGCCATGGCAAATCCACACATGGATAAGATAATTATTACAGAAACTGAATATGTTTAACTTGGAGAAGACTAGAAGACAGCATGATACTAAGTATTTGAAGGGCTGGCAAATGGAGGAGTAATTAAATTTGTCCTGTTTGACTTTAGGGTGCAGAGTCAGGAATAAGGGATAAAAGCTGCAAAGAAAATTTAAGCTTTATAAAAACTTACTGACATTTATGTTGTTCGGTCATTTCAGTAATATCCAACTCAGTGACTTCATTTGGGGATTTTCTTGGCAAAGATACTGGAGTGGTTTGCCTTTTCTTTCTCCAGTTCATTTCACAGATGAGGAAACTGAGGCAAACAGGGTTAAGCTACCGGCTACATTTGAACTCAGAAAATTGAGTCTTCCTTATTTTAAACACAATGTTTTATCCACTAGAGGCTTTTCCTAACAATTAGAGCTATCCAAAAGTGGAAAGAACTGCCTGGAGAGAGTGTAAGTCCCCCCACCTTTGCACAGACCTCTCTCCCATAAAGCCAATTCCCTTGCATATCACCACCTCACCTCCAGAAGTCAAAGGACAACCTCTATGAATAGAAGGAGTTGTCCCACTGGGGACTCAACTGCAACTGGGCAATTGGGCAGCATAGTCCTCCCTCCCTTCCTTTCCTGGGGCTGCTCTGCCCAAAGAAATGTAAATTTTGATCCCTGAAACCTCTCAAGATACCTAGCTGGCCAACAACAGGTCCCAGGCCAAGCCCCACCTAATCATTATTTGGGCCCTGATTGGCTCAGAGTGACTGCAAATAGCAATTGTTTCTGTTTTGGTCAGAAACCCAGAGGGTCTTCCCCTCTCAGATTGGTTTTAAGAGGCCATTCTCTGCCACATTTCTTACTTACTTTAGCCTTAATCACTGAAAGGGTGTCGCCTTAGTCAAAATAAGACTAAAGACCTTAGTTTGAAAAGGTCAAGGTCTCCTATGGCATACAGTAGCATCTCCAGTCATCCTGATCTCTGTCTTTCCACAGGACCCAGATGGCTCCAGAGGATAAAGTGAGGCTGGTGACAGCCCTTAAATCCAATTCACTTGCATGTCATAGCATCACCTCCCTCAAGTCATGGTCCACGAATGAAGGGCAAATAACAACAAACAACAACAATCCAAAAATGGAAAGGGTTGCCTTAAGAGAAGGTGGGTTCCCCCACCTGGGAGGTCTTCAAATAGAGGTTGGAATGAAGAGGTGCAGGCTCTGGGAGCCCCCTGGAGCTCTCCTACAATCCTCCCAGCAAAGGCATTTGCCTGAGGCCACGGACCTTAACTTGTGGCTCTGCCCAAGTCTTTAGCCCTCCTTTGTCCAGCAGTTTCCCACCCTCAATCGGGCCTGACCCACCACAGTCGGTCCCCTCCAGATAGCCTCCAGCAACTTCTCACCCTTAATCACTCTTTACAGAAGTCCGACCTCAGCTGGACAACTGCTTATCAGATGGGTTATAGTAGAAATTCCTTTGTTACAGAACGGGCCAACCTTGCTCTCATTGAATTTGGCTTAGGGAAGGAAGGACGTACACTCTAAATTGGGTATCTTGGCCTACAGGAGAGTAGGACAGGAAGGAGGGAAATATCGTCAGCCTTTCACAGTATGCCCACTGTGGAGATGTTCTGCGTAACTACACATGTACGGCCTGTATTGAAGTGCTTGTCTTTCCAGTTGGGGTGGGTGATGAGGAAGGGAAAGAACCTAGAATTTAAAGTTCTAAAGTCAAATGTTAAAAATATGTGTGTGCACACACATTATTATTACTATTGTTATTATTTTCATGCATCTGGGAAATCAGAGACACAGGCACTGGGGCAGGGAGACCCATCCCGCCCCACCGGAAAGCCAGAGGGGGGAGGGGGGAGGACATAGGAGAGAGCAGATTGGGGGAGGGGGTATATAGTGGGATCGCTGTTTTGGGGTGGTGGGTAGGGGGAAGACAGAGAGAAAATTTATAACTTAAAATCTCGTGGAAATGAATGATGTAAACTAAAAATAAACAAAAGTTAATTAAAAGGAAAAAAAAAAGAAATTCCTTTGTTTAGGTGAACTATTTGAATGACCACTGAGATCCCTGGCACTGGAAGTACTTGGCTTTACAATGCAGTTGGAGACAAACTCAAAACCACCCTCTACTTAGATCTTGCTTCCTCCTATCCACAAACTGCAACCAAGAGACCTGGCTACCAGGCTACAGAGTGGGGACAAAGGAGACTCATAAAACTCGCAAAGTAAACAGCTGAGATTTTACTATAGTAATAACAACTTACCTCATATAGCTTAAAACACTTTCTTCATCATACCCCTAGGAAGCTGATACTATAATTATTACCCCCAGGACCCAGTAGCTTGACAGCAGAGGCTGTTTCATGTCTGTCCTGGTATCCTCTGTGTCTAACACATAATAGGCCCTTTTATAAATACCATCCGTAAATACTGATTGGAAGGAGACTTGAGCCATTGACTCCCTACTATGTCCAGTGCTATCCACTACATATTCCACTAACTGTAACCCTCTAAAGAACTGGAATGAACAGTATGAGCTTTCCTTCCTATTTCCTGCCCCCTGAAGACCCCCCCTCTGGTGGAACTTCAAACAGGCAAGTGCATGCTACTGGAAAGAAATGAAGCTACAGGCAGAGCAAGCAAGGGGCTCAGCAGCCTCTTTCTAATCGGCTTGTGAACAGAAGAAGCTTCTATGCCTAAGCCAGAAAAGTCTCAAAAGGGGAAATGTTTAAGAAGATATATATATTCCAATGTCAGAACTCTTACCTTTAAAAAGAAGGTGAAAGATCACTGATCTGGTATGAGTTACCATCAATGTGCATTCAGGTAACAATTATTATTTGGAGACTGAACAAATTAAAAACAAATTAAAAAATTAAAAGCTCAACCACTATTCAGAGGACAAGTAGAAGATTCACAACAAAACAGATAAGATACTCTTTGGATTATTCCTGGGTGATTTTTATTACTATTATCATTACCCATACCACTATCAAACTCAAAAGCTGACAGCCACACTGGTCTCTGTTTTCTAGATTCTAGGGGCCTCACGGGCTATGCAGCAACTAACATGCAATCAACAAGTAGCCATCCAGCTTCTACTTAAAGAGCTCCAAAGGCGGAAATTCCCTTCTCCAAGGGGGAAAAAAAAAATCACTTTTCACAGCTGATCATCCCACTTTTAGACAACTCTAATCACTGGGAAGTTTTCCCTATTGTCAAGCCTAAATTGGCCTCTTTGTTAACTTTTACCCATTCACTGCTCCCACTTCTGCCCTCTAGAGCCAAAGAGAACAAGTCTAAAGCATCTTCACACACCATCCTTTCAAATGTTTTAAAAGCTTTCACATCTTTTCCCAGAATAGTCTCTTTGCTAAGCCAAATACCCCTGAGTGCCTTCATCCAATTTTCATATGACATAGACTTAAAAGTCCTTCACCAGCCTGAAGCCCCTCCTCAGGATGCTCTCTAACTTATCATGTCTTTACTATGTGATCGCCAGAACTAAACAAAATCATACAGAAGTGGTTTAACTAGAGCACAGTCCAGCAGGGCTAGCAGCTCAAGCAAATTATATTTTTTGGCTGCCAAATAACTGACTCATAGGCTTGACTCATAGAGATAACAGTCCAATAAAACCCTCTGATCTTTTTCAGACAAACCACTGACTAAAAAGGCCTCCCTTATGTTGTACCTGTGAACTTTTTTTTAAGCCAGATGTAAGATTTTACACTTATCTGTATTTAATTTTATCTGATTAAATTCAGCCAAATGTTCTAGGCTATCAAGTAAATGGCGAATCCTGACTCTATCATGCAGCATGTTAGCTCTAGGTCATCTGCAAATATGGATGAGCAGGCTATCTATGCCTTTCTCTAAGTTATAGATCCCTGGAGCAATCCACTGGAGAACTCCTGATCTGCTCTGAAGGAGCCATTACAGACAAAGTCCAGTCATTCAAAGAGTTCCAAATTCATCTAATTATACTGTCATCTAGTCCACATTTCTCCATCTTTTCCATAAGCATAGTATAATATACTTTGCTAAAAACTGAAATACCACTGCCTTCCTGAAGATTGCCCATATTCCTTCCCATCAATAAAGACCTCCCTCCACACATGCCTTGGTTTTACACTCCTCTAAAGCACTTATTCCACCACAGTAGTTATCTGTGTATCAGCCCTCTAAGAATGTAAACTACACAAGAACAGGATTTTATAGTAACTAAATTTATGTATCTTCCCTAGCTCCTAGAACAGTCTCCAACACAGTAAATGCTTAGTAAATGTTTGTTAAATTGAATTAAAAATATGGTATATGAATGTAATGTGCATTATTGTATTGTAAGAAATGACAAAACACCGCAAAGGAAAACTTTGAGACTTAAGAATTATGATCAATGCAATGACCAGCCATGATTCCAGAGGACTGATGACCTATCTTACCTACTTTCTTACATACAGATTCAAGTTTCAGAATGAGATACATTTTTGGACACGGATAAAATAGGAAATAGTTTTGCTTGACCATGCAAATTTGTTATGTATTTGTTATAAGGTTTTTGGTTTTCTTTTTTTCTTTTAAATGGGGGAAGTGAATGAGAGGGAAAATAAATGCTTGTATTTGAAAAATAAAATGGAAAAAAAAAAGATTACTGGATGGGAAGTCCACAAAGGGAGGTTGTTCTATCTCATATCCATCAGGATTAGTAAAATTAACAAGGGAAATGACAAATCCTGAAGAGGCTGTGGGGAAAAAAGATATATTAAATGCACTGTTGGTAGAGCTGTGAATTGGTCCAGTCATTCCGGGAAAACAATTTGGAATTATGCCTCCCAAATGTAAACCCTTTGACCTTATAATACAACTACTAGGTCTGTATCCCAAAGAGGTCAAAGAAAGAAGAAAAGGACTCGTGTACAAAAATATTTACAGCAATTTGGAATTGTGCCCCAAAAGTCACTAAACTGTACACGATCTTTGACTCAGCAACACCACCCGGGCCATGCCCCAAAGAGATCCAAGAAAGAAGGAAAGGTTCTATATGTATATATTCATAGCAGCTCTTTTTGTAATGGCAATGAATTGGAAAGTAAAGGGATGTTCATCAATTCTGGACAAAGGGTAAACAAGTAATTCCCATTAAGTGAATTACTGCGGAAGTAAGAAATGATGAAGCATATAGTTTCTGAGAAATCTGAAAAGACTTATCTGAACTGAGGCAGAGTGAAGTGAGCAGAACCAGGAGAACAAGTTACACAAAAACAACAATATTATAATCAGTTTTGAAAGTCAAAGTCTTAGAAATTCTGATCAACACAATTCCAGAGAACTCATGATAGAATATGCTACCAATCTCCTGTCAGAGAGGCTATGCATCCAGTGTGCAGATCAAGAACTATGCTTTTGGAGAAGGTCAACAGTGGAGTTTGTTTTGCTTTGTCAGAGAGGTTTTGTTTTTTCTTCTCTCAACAGACAAGGAGAGAAGATGAGTGACAGAGAAAAAGATTTTTTTGTTAATTTGAAAAATATAATTTAATTTTAAAAGCATTTAAAAAGAAGAAAAAAACCTATTCGACATAACAATCCACCATGATTCCAGAGGTCTCATGATGATCCTCCTCCTGACACAGAGTTGATGGACCTGAGCTTGATTGAAGCTTTTATTTTTTTCATGAACATAGCCAATGTGAGAATTTGTTTTGCTTGGCTATACTTGGCTTTGTACAAGACCTTTGGGCTTGTTCTTTCTCTTGGGGGGGGGGGGAGAGTGTGGGATGGAAAAGAGGATTGTGGTTAAATGAAAAAAAAAGAATTTTAAAAAAATCCACAGAGGCTGTACCTCTTCATCTGGCTCATCAACTTTATACTTCCTACCTAGAATTACAAATGCTTTTTTTAATTTTCACTGCAGAAGTCTAATTGCTTTTACCCATTCATTATTCACATGTCCCTTAATTTAGTCTGAGATTGAAGACTATGACAATAGTAGACAAGGAGCAAAAAATGGGAGAACCTATTTTTCTCTGCCTCATATATGTCCCTCCCCTTTATAGGACAGGGCAAGCTCCTTAAGAGATATCTCTGGGAAATTAAATGAATCGTTTCTGCCAGCTTTCAACTCAGGCCTAAGGAAGGTCTTATCAGTTAGGGTCTATGATACTGTGTTCTTCCTGAAGAGCACCCACACACGGATGGGAGAGTAAGTGAGTTGTATGTTTGTGGTCTGGGTTGTATTAGTGGTCTATAGTAAGATAGGGGAAATGATGAAAATCTTTGGGGAAAAGAATTAGCAACCCTGAGAATCTGTTATACTATGTCAGTCAGGAGACCAGCCAACAACTCAAAACAGGGCAGGGCTGAGTACTGCCTATTTAGGGAAAGGTGAAATCAGAGGGGAAAGTTAGAGAAAGAGTTTCTGGGGCATCCCTGAACTCTCTTTTAAAGAGAAAGTAACACCACCTCTGTTATGCTGTTCCAATAGAAAAGAAATCACTGAGACCAAGAGACAGAGAACCCAAGCACCTCCAATGACTGATAGCCTCAATGTCCCTGCCTTCCTTAGGTATAAATGGAAGAAAAGTGAGGGGGAAGGCAGTCCAGATTCACAAAGGTTCCCGAAGGAAACCTTTTCCAAAGATACTGATGGTTTTTAGTTGACACATCTTTCTGTACGAAGGGGAAGGAAAATGGACAGAAGTGCTCATAACTGAAGCTCACAGAGTCTGGGAAAGAAAGGTTAAAGTTATGATGCCATGGCCCTCATCCAGGAACAGAACTCGAAGGTCTGGCATCTATCTCGGCCTCCAGTTCTGTCTCTGTTATAAGGAGCACAAGCCCATGGGTGAGTGGGGTGAGGGAAAGAGGAGCCACAGAGAGCAGCAGAGAGGTGTCCGAGGTGCGGGGTCCTGATGTCGGTCATGGGACATCAACTGGACCCTTAGAAGAGCGGCCCAATTTAAGAAAAAGTGCAACGTGCAAGTCGCCCTAACTGTCACAACCCTGGAGCACAACCAAGTGGCTTCGGGTTCGGTGGACTGCAGGAGGCTCCGACCAGCAAAGGCGGCCCCCACTTGCAGCCCGAAGCCCGGAGCCAGGTGGTGGAGCTCGGCGGGGTGGGCAGCTCTGGGGGCGGGGCGGGGCGGGAGCGCGCTGCGGCTACTCACATCTCCCTGGTGCAGCTCGGGGGCCGCGATCCGCACCGGCTCCGTAGTCCTCTTCTTTGGCTTGGGGAGCCCCAGAGGGGGCCCGGCACCGCCGATCGGAGGGGGCAGGTTGAGGCCTGGAGCCCGCGGCAGGGGCAGCCCCAGCCCCAGCCCCTCGCCCACCCCCGCGGCCTCAGCCAGACTGAGGCCCGGGGGCGGGGGGAAGCCACCCAGGCCGAAGGGCAGCGGGGGCGGGGGCTGCAGCCGGGGGTCTCCGGCCGGCGGCGGGGGCAGCAGCAGCGGCGGGGGAAAGGCCGGGGGCAGCAGCTGGGGGGGTGGGGGCAGCAGGGCAGGACCCTTGGGCGGGGGAAGGGAGGCGAAGAGGCCCCCCAGGCTGGGTCCAGCGGCCGGGGCCACAGCACCCGCCTCCTCCTCGGGTTCCGCCTCGTCCGGCTCGCTCTCTTCACTGCTGGCGTAGGCGACTAGAGACATGGCGCTGCCCGCCCGCCTCCGGGGCGCCCTTGCCGGAAGGAGCGGCCTAATCGAGGCCGGGGACGCACAGAGGCCCAGCGGGCCCCACCGCGTGGCGGGGCGGGACAAGAGGCGGGAGGACCCACCTGCTCCGCTCTCCGAGGCCTAGCCTCGGCGGGAGCCCATGACCGCGGCTGCGTCCCCACCCGACCAAGGCCTCCCTCTTAGCTTGGGCTCCCGGTCCCAGGCAACTCCACACAGGTAATGGCCGCCGAGTCACTCCGCCTCCCCCTCGCCTCACCGCTCCTGTACTACAGCTCCCAGAGGCCACTTTGTCGAAAGTCCCCTTCGTCGCCTCCTGTGATTCGGCGCGGGGCACGGCGGGAGGTGGAGTCTCAAGGTGAGGGTCAGGCGGAAAGCAGAACCCGCCTCCGGCGCGAGGGAACCTGGGGTGAGTAGTTTCCTGTGCTTTGGCGCCTCCGACAGGACTACAATTCCCAAAGAACTTCGCAGTGGTCTCTGGTTGTGTGCGGGAGCATCTCGGGACCTGTAGTACCCAGTTTGGGGAAATTGCGGATTCTGCAGCTTAGACTTGTGGGAAATTTGGTTAACTCTGGGTAATTGTGCAGTGGTGCTAGGAAGGAAAGGGGTGCATGGGAATTTGGAGGACTCATAAAGGTTATTTAAAGGGAGAGTGACCAGGTTTGATTAAATGCTAGAGTTTTTTTTCTGCTCTTGGCTGGCACTCCCTGGGGATGTTAAAAACCCCCAAAGGTAGCAGGAGTGCTGACTTGGAGACTTGAATGAAATCCCACTGTTGGCCCGAAAGAAGTCCAAAAAGAGACATGCCACAAGCTATTCCTTTATAAATCTGAGATAAGATGGAAAACATGACCAGTGTCTGGACTTGCCCTCCCTTGCTCATGCTTCCACCCCATCCCCCAACCCGTTCTTCAACGGCCCTACTCTGACCTTAAATCATGACTCAGGCTCCCCATGCCAGGTCATAGGGACGTTTCCAGGGGTTCCTTGGAAAGGGGCCAAAAATTCAAGTTTGACTGCAAACACTTCTTCTCTCTCCCCATCTCTGCCCCTGTGCCAGGGAATCTCTTCTCCAGGTTGATCTCAACTCAGTGGCTTCCCAGAGCAATGCTGCCTTCAAATAGAAGAACATAGTTTGATGATGGAATTTCATGGTTGGAAAAGGTCATTTAATTCAACGAATTGAATTAACAACATACTTTCCTGTATATCTCTGACGATCCTTATCCAGCTTCTGCTCAAAGACATCTAATAAAACAGAACTTTGGAATAGATCTGAATAGCTAAGAAGTTTTTTTCCTCTGAAAATATAAATTACTTGGAAAGGAACTCCATATATAATAAGAAATGTTGGGAAAACTGGAAATCGATCTGGCAGAAACTGAGCTTGGACCAACATATTACACTGTATTCCAAAATAAATTGAAAATGGATATAAGCTTTGATCATACCATAAAAGAATCTGAAGACAAGTTGATCATATACTTTTCACAACTACGTAGGAAATGAATCCTCAGCTGAACAATGGAGAGAAGCAATTGCTAAAGAACTGTAACACTTAAAAAGAGATCATTTTGATTATATAAAATTGGAAAGCCTTTGTAAATAACTTGCATTTATTGTTGTTTTTCAGTCTTGTCCGACTCTTCCTGACCCATTTGGGATTTTCTCAGCAAACACCAGAGTGGTGGCAAACATCAGGTGATTTGCTCAAGGTCGCTACTAAACGTCTGAAGTCAAATTTGAACTCGGGAAGGCGAATCTTCCTGACTCCAGGCTCAGTTCTCCATCCACTGCGCCCCCTAGCAGCTACAACTAGTATTTATATAGCACTAAAATATATCATGACTCTCAAGACAAATCTGTGAGTTACGTGCTATTATTACCCTCATTTTACAGATGAAGAAACAGGGACAGACAGAGGTTAAGTGACTTGTCCATGGCCATATAGCTAGTAAGTGTCAGACTTATCGCCCCAACTTAAACCATCTAACTACCAGTGGAAAACAAAATTAATGCATCTAGGATAGGGAAAAGCAGTGAGTAGGATAAAAAATTTTTATCAAATTTCATAGATAATATTTTGACATCAAGGTATATATTACAGACAATTAACAAATATGAGACCAAAAGCCATTTTCCAACAGATAAGCAATCAAATGATATAAACAGTTCTCAGAAGAGCTATAAACTATTAATGGTCATATAAAAGAATGACCAAATGATTAATAAAAGAAACATAAAAACAGCACTGAGGTTTCACCTCACACCTAGCAAACTGGCAAAGCTAATAAAAACCTGAAATAGTCCAAGAGGGGTTGCAGAAAGACAGGCATACTAATGCATTGTTGGTGGAGCTACAAATTAGTACAACCATTCTGAAAAAGCAATTCAGGATTAAAATGGCTAAAATGTCCATAACCTCTGATCCAGAGATTCTACTGTTAGGTATATACTTTGGGGAAGTCATTGCTGAAAAGAAAAAGAAAAACTTCATAAACACCAAAATATTTATAGCAGTACTTCTTGTGGTAGCAAAGAACTGAAATCAAAGTAGATGCCTATTGACTGGGGAATGGCTAAATAAATTGTGGTACATGAATGTGATAGAATATTACTGTGCCAAATGTGATTAATACAGAGAGTTCTGAAATGACTTACATGAAATGATGTAAAATGAAGCAGAGTCCAGAAAATAATATACCCAATAACTATAACCATGTAAATGGAAAGAGCATTAAAACAATCAAAACTGCTGTGAGATTGTAACACCTAGCATTTATATAGCTACCTTGCCAAGTGCTTTACAAAAATTTTCTCATTTTATCCTCATAATAATCCTGGGAAGGGAGGTGCTGTTATTACCTCCATTTTACAGATATGGAAACTGAGGCAGACAGAAGTTAAGTAATTTGGCCAGGGTCGTTCAGCTAATCAGTGTCTTACGCCAGATTTAAATTCAGGTCTTCCTGACTCTAGGTCTTGTGCTCTATCCACTACAGCTACTTCCTAGTTATTAAATTTAATGGCACAAGTTTAACCTCAAAGGAGAGATAGGAGAAATCACTTCCACAAACTCTTATGTAGAAGTAGGGGAACCACAGGTATGGAACATTGAAGTCAATAGTCAATAAACATTTATTAAGTATTTGCCCATATATCAGGTTCTGAGCTAAGTGCTGGGGGTACAAAGAAAGGCAAAAGATAGTCCCTATGCTCAAGGAGCTCACCCTCCCAACATGCAAACTATGTACAGACAAGATATATCCAAGATAAAATGGAGAAAATTGACAGAGGGAAGACATTAGCATTATGGGGCATTATTAAAACCTTGTGGCTGGTGGGATTTCATCCGGGACTTGAAGGAGGCCTAGGAAGCCAGTAGGTGGAAATGACAAGAAAGAGAATATCAGCCAATGAGAATGCCTGAAGTAGGGAGATTGATTATCTTATGCAAGGAACAGTAAGGTGACCTGTGTCATGAGAGTACAAGGCAGGGCAGGGAGTAAGGTATAAGAAGACTGGAGAAAGGAGGTGTTGGGGGGGAGGGTTGTGAAGGACTTTGAATGCCAAGCATTATATTTGATTCCTGGACATTTGATAGGGAGCCACTCGAGTGTATTGAATGGAGTTGGAGTGAGGGTGACATGATCAGACCTACACTTTGAGAAGATCATTTTGACTGCTAAGTAGGGGATGGACTGGAGTTTAGGGACAAATTTGTGCTGGGGATACCCACCAGCAAGCTATTGCATTAGTCCAAGCATGAGGTGATGAAAACCTGTACCAGAATGGTAACAGTGTCACAGGAAAGAAGGGAGTATATTCAAGAGATTCTATTAAGGTAAAATCAACAGACCTTGTCAATAAATTGGCAGTGGGGGTGGGGAGAGTTAATAATTGAGGATGACACCTAGGTTTCAAGCCTGAGTATCTGGGAGGATGGTGGTGCCCACAAATGTCAGACAACATATTGATCAGTTTTGCTGAATTTTTTTCCTTTTCCTTTTTTTCAAAAAAATTCTTTATTATGAAGGTTGACATTTGGGAAAGGAGAGGGAAAGGAAAGGAATAGTTGGGAAGATCTAGGAAATATTAAAACAAAAGATATCAAATAATTTAATTTAAAGTTGTTTTAAAATTATTTTTGAACTGTTTATTCTTAATTTATGGAATAAAACAAGCATTTTCATAACATAGTACTGTAAAAAAGATGATTGTACATGAAATTGCAAATCTACTCTATACAACTTGTTCCTTTCAAATATACACCAAAATTGTCATGTAAATTTCTTATCCTCCTTTTTTTCTCATCCCCCCCCAAGATGGCTACCATTAGACACAAATAGGCAAAAATCATTCTATACATACTTCTATTTCTCTTTCTCTGGATGCAGATGGCGTCTTTCTTCACGTGTCCTTTGTAGTTAATCTGGGTATTGATAATAATCAAAATGACTTAGTCATTCAAAGTTGTTCTTAAAACAACAATTCTGTGACTATATGCCACGTTTTCTCTTGATTCTGCTCATTTTGCTCTTCTTATAGCACAATGGTGTTCCATCACAATTGTATACCACAACTTGTTCAGCCATTCCCTAATTGATGGACATCCCCGAAATTTCCAGTTCTTTGCCACCACAAAGAGAGCTGGTATGAATATTTTGGAACATATAAGTTGTTTTCCTTTTTCCCTAGTCATCTTTGGAAATAGACCTACTAGTGGTATTGATGGGTCAAAGGATATTGGCAGTTTAATAACTCTTTGGGCATAATTCCAGATTGCTCTACAAAATGGTTGGATCAGTTCACAATTCTACCAACAAAGAATTAGTGTCCCAATTTTTCCATATACCCTCCAACATTTGTTGATTTTCCCTTCAATCATTTTAGCCAATCTTGTATATATAGTTATATTTATTTTTAAAGAAAATTAATTTCTCCTTACATGGAATCTGAATCTGCCTCTCTGAAACTTCCACCCATTGCTCAGATGTCTCAAGGTTCTCTCCAAGGGAGGTTCTAGCCCAGTGTTTTTTAGGCACTTAAACCAGCTGAATTGAAGACACTTGCCTCTGGAATTTACTCATTCTGTGACCTCAGGCAAGTCAGTTAATCTTTCTGAGCTTTCTTTTCTTTAATCTTTAAAATAGGCACTTTCTTCATTCTGAGAAACTTGAAAACCATAAGAACTACTGGGAGGCAATGTGACCTAGTGGAAAAAAACAATGAATTTAGGGTTAGAATTTGAAGAGGTCAAATTTGGCATCTGTCACTTAATGTGTCACTGTGGACAAATCATTTAACCTCTCAAGGTGTCTGTTTCCTTATCTGTAAAATGGAGCTGATAATGCCGGAAATGACTATGTCACAGGAAAATATTTCTCTAGGAAAATATTTTGTAAATCTTAAAGTGCTATTAAAATGTGAGCTATCTTTAGAGAAATACAAGATAAGGTTAGTTGGGTTTTCGTCCCATTATTATCATCAGTATTCTATAACATCTGTGTTCTATACATCTTTGAGGCTAGGTCCCAGAAGGCAAGGACATTGTATAATCCACTGTATACATAAATTCCTCAGCCTAGGGAGAGCTGCTTCATAAGATTTTGTGCCAGTGAAGAAGCAGCAGGATATTGTAGGGAGAAGCTAGGTTCTAGCCCCACCTCTGTCCCAGAGATCTTGGGTGAGTCAATTCTCTGATCCTCTGTAAAACAGGGTTACTAAGATTCCCACCACCTGCTTCATTGGGGGGAGGGGAGGGATTTCTTACAAGACTTGTGATGCCATCAGTTGGGAGCTCTTAGTGAGTAACTTCCTCTACTAATGGTGATCCATATGATGTGGTTACCCATAAAGAGGATTAAGGGTGCTCAAGATCCCAAAATACCAACATGCAGGGTCTTGCCCAATGAATTCGACTCAAGTCTTCTCTCAGCCAAAGAAAAGCAAAGTTTATTGAAAGTTCACCATATGGGGTAGACTCTTAAGGAGCCTAGGTATCTGTGATGCTTGCATTGGGCAAGCAGGACAGAGTAAGTCTATGCTAGATCATTCTATGGCACTCTCACACCACATGGAAGTAAGATGGGATCTTATATATAGAAAGGTTGTGGGAATCTAGGGCTGGTAGTTCAGGGAGGGTCTTCAGGAGTCAGATGAGGTCAGACTCCAGGAATGAGTGATTAAGAGTGGGAAGTTGCTGAAGGCTATCTGGAGACCACAGACAATGGTGGGGTAGGCCAGCTCAAGGGTGGAACGGGAGGCTCAAAGGTGGGAAATTGCTGGACAAGAAGACTAGCTAAAGACTTGGGCAGAGCCACAACTTAAGGCCCATGGCCTCAGGCAAATGCCTTCCATGGGAATATTCAAGGAGAGCTCAAGGGGCTCCCTGAGCCTGTACCTCATCACATAGGTACCTTCTCTTCCAAATATTGTGTTAGAGAGTTGCCTGAAGCATTAGCCGGTTAAGGGATTTGCCCAGAATCACAAAGTCCCTATGTATCAGTGGTGGGACTTGAATCCAGATCTTCCTAATTACTCACTAATACACTAATACACTAACAGGGCAGGTAGGTGAAGTGGACAGAGTGCCAGGCCTTAAGTCAGGAATATTCATTTTCCTGAGTTAAAATCTGACCTCAAACACTTACTAGCTGTGTGACCCTGGGCAAATCACTTAATCCTGTTTGCCTCAGTTTCCTCATCTGTAAAACGAGCTATAGAAGGAAATGGCAAAACTCCAGTGTTTTTGCAAAGGTAACCCCAATGGGGTCATGAAGAGTCAGACACCACTGAACAATTACAGCAATTTAATACGCTATTTTCTATACCAGGATCTTTCTCTTAGGGACTTATGAGGACTGACTGAGGTAAAGTTCTTCATAACCATGAAGAACTTTATAGGTATGACCAGGCTCTTAATAAATGTGTATTGACCTTGGTGGCTGGGTATAGTGGTATAGGCCCATAATTCCTGCAGCTTCGGGAGGCTGAGTCTGGTGGATTGCTTGGGTTAGGCAGCTCTGAGCCCTTGGTCGCATGGTGAGCTCTGGGGACAGGGGGCTGCCAGGCTTCTAATCAACTTCTTCCAACACTTTTTGACTTGCCTCTCTTCCTAACCTACAGGTACTTATCTCACTAACCAGCTCTGTGGATAATCTTATCAGGCCAGAAATATATTTCTCCTCTACCAGAACTCTCAATTTTTTTCATTCCTAAGATGGACAAACCAGCCCAGGTCAGAAATGGAGCAGGTTAAAGCTCCTCAGGGATCAGGTCCATGAGTGATCATTGTGCTTAGAGCCTAGACCAGCTAGAGAGATACAGGTGTAGTAGTAATAGGAGTAGTATTAGTGATGAGGTGTAGGCTCTGGGACCCCCCCTTGAGTTCTCCTTGAATCTTTGAGGTACGGGCTCTGGGAAACCCCTTGAAGTCTGATTAAATCTTCCCACTTGATGGGGCATTTG
This sequence comes from Pseudochirops cupreus, assembly GCA_028627135.1. Classification (NCBI taxonomy): domain Eukaryota; kingdom Metazoa; phylum Chordata; class Mammalia; order Diprotodontia; family Pseudocheiridae; genus Pseudochirops; species Pseudochirops cupreus. The sequence continues at coordinate 128,941,456 of CM053584.1, forward strand.
CAGAGGCCATAAGTATTTCATTGTGGCTGGGCCCAAACCTCTGTTACTAGCCTGTCCTTGTCCATCTGCTTCCCACCCTTGAGCCTATCAAAATACCAATCCACTCTTGCATTGACTTCATTAACTCCTCCTGACTACCCTTCCCAAACTCATTACTGGAGTCTGACCTCATTGACTCCTCCTGAAGACCCTCCCCAAACTCCTCTTCTAAACCACTCCTAGATTCCTCTGTATATAAGACCCCATCTTCCCTCCATGTGATGTGAGAGTGCCATAGAATAGCTTAGCACAGACTTGCTGTGTCCAATACAGGCGAACTTTTAATAAACTTTACTTTTCTTTGGCTGAGAAGACTTGAGTCAAATTCTTTCGGCAGGATCCAGCATGTTGGTATGTTGGGGTCTCAGGCAACCTCTTCAGTAGTAGTAGTAGTAGTAGTAGTGGTAGTCGTCTTCTCCGCCGTCGTCGTCGTCGTCGTCGTCGTCGTCGTCGTCGTCGTTGTCGTCGTCGTCTTCGTCGTCATCATCGTGGTATTTTGGGGAAAGCTTCATGTAAACCATGAAGTGTTAGAGAAGGCGAGGTCACCATACTCGTGTACCAGACGCTGGGTTAAGCAGTGATGATAAATACGAATACAAGTAAAGAAGGAAACCAGTCCCGGCCGTTAAGGAACTAGATTTTAACGGAGGAAGACATCATGGCCCATCTCCTTCGAGAGGCTTCCATGGGAGAGAAGGGCACGGGCACCAGCATAGTGAAGGGATGCTCCAGGGTGAGAAGGCCTCAGGCACTTAGGGAAGTGCCAAGCTGAAAAGGTGGCTGAGACACGGTGGCAAAGTCCTGAGCATCAAAAGTGGAGCCAGGGGGGAAATGAAACATGGACTGCTTGGCCCGTCCCCAAAATTGAGGCTCCTGAAGAAAATATTCAGTTCCACAGACAATTCAGCAAACATATATTAAATACATACTATGTTCTAGGCACCAAAATGATGATGGTATAGGATTAGATAAGCCCCAAGTCTAAGTCACCAAGCACTTGGCTTAAGACAAGAGCCTCCTGACCTCCACCTCCAACCTGCCCCCAATTTTCCTGCTAATGGAATCAACTTCTTCCGACATTTTTTGAGCTGCCTGTCTTCCTAACCTGCAGGTGCTTATCTCACCAACCAGCTTCTATAGACAATCTTATCCGGCCAGAAACATGTTGCCCCTCTCCAACAGAGCCCTCCCAGTTTTTCTCTATGCCTCCTCCCAAGTATTTGAGAGATAATGCAAATAAACATTTCTCTAGGGTTTTAAGGTTTTACATAGAGTTTGTGAGTGAGGTAGTGTCTTATTATCCCCATTTCACCGATAAGGGTACTGAGGCACAGGATCATGCAGCTACTGAGTTTCTCAGGCAAAATTCAAGCCCCAGTCACCTGGCACCAAATCCAATTCTCTTTCAACTACAACACCCTGCCTATGATGGGAGGGATCTAAAAAGTCTCTGAGAACAGAGACAATAGCAAGGCTGGGAAAGGGGCAGAGAGAGTGTTGCTTTCCCCTTGTCCAGATCCTCATGCCTTCCATCTGGGAGCAACATTTATTTTAAGGTCTCAGAGCCTGGACTAAGGGTGAGGGGATTGGAAGGCTGCTGGTCCACAGGTTCCCTATCAAGCATTCACAGATTTTACTGTCTTCCTTCATATTTGTACTTGGAGGTCCCCATGTACTTTTTACTTCTCTTTTCTGAATTGAGGCTTCTCTAGAGACCAATTAGAGCGCCAGGAATGGGAAAGCCTAGTGTCACCTGGGCAAAACTGAAATCCAGGTGGTTGGTATTGGAAAGAACAATGAACTCAATGGAGTCACATGAACTGAATTTGAATCTTAGCTTAGCCACTTACTACCTATGAGATCTCAGACCTGACCCTTAACCATCCTGAGCCTTACTTAGTCTTATCTGTGAAAGGAGGTCATTTAGCTAGATGAAGGGCTCTTAACATTTCTTTGAGTCAGGGATCCCTTTGGGTAGTCTGGTGAAGCCATGGACCCCTTCTCAGAATAAGGTTTTTAAATATATAAAGTAAAATACACAAGAGAACAAAGGAAACAAATTATATTGAAATATAGTTATCAAAATATTTTTCTTACAAACAAGTTCATGACAAAAGGTACAGAATCTCAAGGGAATCAATGACACCAAATGCTAGGAAAGGTGGCCTAGCCATACCAGATCTTAAGTTGTATTATAAAGTAGCAATCACAAAACTACTTAGTACTGGCTAAGAAATAGTGGTGGATCAGTGGAATAGGTTAGGCACACAAGACACAGTAGTCAATGACTACAGTAATCTACTGTTTGATAAGCCCAAAGACTCCAGCTTCTGGGATAAGAACTCACTATTTGACAAAAACTGCTGGGAAAACTGGAAAATAGTATGGAAGAAACTGAGCATAGAACAATATCTTACACCATATACCAAAATAAAGTCAAAATAGATACATGATTTAGATATAAATGATGCTATAAGCAAACTGGGAGGGCAAGGAATGGTTTACCTGTCAGATTTATGGAGAACAGAAGAATTTATGACAAAACAGGAGATAGAGAACATTATGAAATGCAAAATGGATAATTTTAATTACGTTAAATTGAAAAGTTTTTGTACAAAGCCAACCAAAATTAGGAGGGAAGTGGAAAACTGAGAAAGAATTTTTATAACCAAGGTCTCTGATAAAGGCCTCATTTCTAAACTATACAGAGAACTGAGTCAAATTTATAAGAATACAAGTCATTCCCTAGTTTATAAATGGTCAAAGGAAATGAATAGGCAATTTTTAGAGGAAAAAATTAAAGATATCTATACCATAGATATCTTTGTATCTTTAAAGTGCTTTAAATCATTATTGATTAGAGAAATGCAAATCAAAACAACTCTGAAGTACCACATCACACCTGTCAGATCAGCTAACATGACCAAACAGGAAATAATAAATACTGTAGAAAGTGTGGGAAAATTGGAACACTAATGCATTGTTGGTAGAATTGTGAACTCATCCAAGCATTTTGGAGAGCAATTTGGAACTATACTCAAAGGGCTATAAAACTGTGCACATACCCTTTAACCCAGCAATACCATTTCTAGGGCTGTATCCCAAAGAGATCATACAAATGGGAAAAGGACCGCATGTACAAAAATATTTATAGCAGCTCTTTTTGTGGTGGCAAGGAATTGGAAATTGAGGGAATGCCCATCAGTTGGGGAATGGCTGAACAAGTTGTGGTGTATAAATGTAATGGAATATTATTGTACGATAAGAAATGATTTGCAGAAAAACCTGGAAAGATATATATGAATTGATGCTGAGTGAGGGGAGCAGAACTATGAAAACAGGGTACACAGTTACAGCCACATTGTATGCTAACTAACTTTGATAGACTTAACTTTTCAACAATGCAAGGTTTAAAGACAACTCCAAAAGGCTCATGATAGAAAATGCTATCCACATCCAGAGAAAGAATTACAGAATCTGAATGGAGATGGAAGTGTACTATTTGCTTTATCTCCTTTTTGTTTCATTTTGTTTCTTCTTTCTCATGATTCATTCCATTGGTTATAATTCTTCTTTACAACATGACTAATGTGACAACAATATGAATATATGTAGAGCCTGTATTAGATTGCATGCCATCATGGGGAGGGGGAAGAGGAGGAAGGGGAGAAAATTTAAAACTCAAAAGCTTGTGGAACTGAATGTTCTAAACTCAAAATAAATAAATAAAAGAATACGCTAAATTGTTTAAAAAACAACAACAACAATGAAACAAGTTCATGGACCCCAGATTAAGAATTCCTGGACTGGATGATCTCCAAGGTTTCTCCCAGATCTATTTCTATGGTCTTATGATCTTGAAATCTTGCTCTTGTGGAGCCTTCAATCATCACCAAATTTAATTTTTTTAAATTAACAAAAACCTACCCTCCTTCCCACCTCTACTCCTCTCCCCACCATTGGAAAAAAAATAATAAAACCTTTGTAACAAATATATATAGTCAAGCAAAACAAATTCCTTCATTGACCATGTCCAATATATATGCCTCAATCCGCAACCTGAGTCTATCACTTCTCTCTGTCAGGAGGTGGATAGCACATTTCATCATGAGTCCTCTGGAATATGGTTGGTTCCTAAGTCTTTCAAAGTTGTTTGTCTTATAGTATTGTTACTATATAAATTGTTCTCCTAGTTCCACTCACTTCACTCTGTACCATTTCATATAAGTCTTCTCAGGTTTCTCTGAAACTGTCACCTTTATAATTTCTTACAGCATGTTAGTATTCCATAATATTCCTAAACCATGATGTGTTCAACCTGTCCCAAACTGATGAGTACTCTACTTATTTCTAGTTCTTTGTCAACATAGAAATTGCCGCTATATATTTTTTTTAGGTATGGGTCCTTTTTTTCCCCCTTTTCTTTGATTTTTTTTGTGTTATAGACCTAGGAGCAAAACATATACTTTCAACATAAATGTGATGGACATTGTCCTGCAGGAGAAAGAGCTATTTTTAAAAAGATTTCAATGTTCTTGGCTCAAATGTTCATTTGAAGCTTATTAGGTTTATATTCATGTTATCTTTTCAATAACTTTCCAGTTGGCCTCCCTGCCTCTAGTTTCTCCTTCATTCAATCTATCCTATATACACCATAACAGAATGACTTTCATCAAGTCAAACATCTTCTCTCTCCCCATAAAAAACCATCAGTTGTGCTCCATTGCCTACCACATAAAAGCCAGACTTTAAAAACATTTCTTCATAATCACCTTCTATGTTCTATACCTTTTTTTCTCTCTTCCTAGAATGTCATCCTTCCTTCTCTCCCCATCACATGCTTGGAACCCTTTTTCTCCTAATCTCTACCACTTAGCTTCCATAACGTCCTTAAAATTTCTGCTGAAATTCCACCTTCTAATCTCCCTTAATGCTAGTTCCTTCCCTCTATTGATTATACCTAATTTATCTCAAATCTATCTTATCTACACATAATTGTTTACATCTGTAATTTCCCTGAAGGTAAAAATGTCATTTGCTTTTCTTTGTATCCCAATACTTTGCACAGTGGCTAGCACAGAAATTCTCAACCTGTGGATCTCGACCCCTTGGGGGAAGGGGTATCAAATGACCCTTTCACAGGGGACGCCTCAGACCATGGGAAAACACATATTTCCTATGGTCTTAGGAACCGAGACACCCTCGTCTATCCGTCCTCCAGGGGGGTTCACCCACATGCAGATATGCCCACGTAGAAGTATTAAAGGGTCCAGGCATTAGGCAGGTTGAGAACCACTGGGCTAGCATATAGTAGACCCTTAATAAATGCTTGTTGATTAATTGACTGATCACTGCTACATCTCTGTAAAAAATTCTGCTTATTTCTATACTTCTAGGTCCAGCTCAAATTTTACTTCCTTCATGAAGCCTTTTCTAATGATCACAGATGAAAGATCTCTCTTCTTCCTCTTAATTCTTAGTATATTTTGTGCTGTTCACATAGTTCTAATGTGTGTTGTCATGATCTGTATACATGTCTCATCTCTCCTGTTAGATTGTAAGTTTCTCAAGGGGACAGGACTTTGTTTTATCCATTTTTATATTTCCCATGGTACCATGCACATAATAAGTTTCAATAAATATTTTTTGAGTGAATGAATGTAGATATTCTGATTATAGCATTTTATACAATACTTCCCCTCCCCCAAGGACTTACCCAATATCATAGCATGGGGTTCTTCAAGTATTGTATTTCCTCTTCTGTTAATCTGGGCAATTTATATTTTTGTAAATATTCATCCATTTCACTTAGGTTGTCAGATTTATTGGCATAAAAATTGGGCAAAAAAGTTCCTAATTATTGCTGTAATTTCCTCTTCATTGGTGGTAAATTCACCCTTTTCATTTTTGATACCAGTAATCTGGTTTTCTTCTTTCTTTTTTAAAATCAAATTAACCAAAGGTTTATTTATTTTATTTATCTCTTTTTCATAAAACTAGCACTTAGTTTTATTAATTAGTTCAATAATTTTATTTATCTCTCCTTTCATGACATGAAAAGTAGCTTAGAAATAATTTAAGACAACCCTCTTCCTTCCCTGCCCTCCCACTCCCAGATCACTATTAGGAAAGAAAGGTCCAGAGAACAGCATGGTAACTAGTTAATTTTATGTCTGTAACAAGAATGTAAAACCCTTATCCTATTGGTATGTTGTGCATGAGATCATAGATGCCTATTTTATATAATTTTCTGTGCCTCTTCAGCTTTCATGCCTTAGACAAGCACCTCATTTACCTTGGCCTCTTTATAGCTCTGCCAAAGAAGGAAAATGATTTGTTTAAGTTCACACAATAGTTAAAGTTAAGATAAGAACCAGGGCTCCTAACTTTTCATTCAGTATCTTTTCTACTACTTCATACCTTCTACTCTTGGCTGTCCAAAAGTTCCTACTAGCCACCATCATCCATCTGCTGCTGACATTTCCTCCTTCATTTCTCTCCTCTGAAAGGAACCTAGTGGAATATTTTCATATACCCTCCAACAGAGAATCTCTCTGTCTACATTGCTTTCTCACCTATAATTTTGTTCTCACTTCATCAAGCTTCCTCTTTTCTAGATTCCCCAGAAACTTGGGCCTTTTTCCCCTCAGCATCTAAATAGTAGTTTTAGGGACAGAATGAATTGAGTCATTTCTTTGTGATACTTGGTTCGAAGATAATGACCCAGGGGAGGGAAACCTCTGACCTTGAGGCCACATGTGGCCCTCTAGGTCCTCATATGGGGCCCTCTGACTGAATCCAAATTTTACAGAACAAATCCTCTTATTAAAAGGATTTGTTCTGTAAAACTTGGACTCAGTCAAAAGGCTGCACCCAAAGGCCTAGAAAGCTACAGGTTTCCCACCCCTGGCTGGGCTCTGTGGGCCCATTATCCAACTGTCTTAACTGAGAACATGCAGGAAGCAGGGAGCTACCTACTGTGACTATAACTGGGTCTGTACATGCTCAGCTCAGTCATTAATAAGAGCAGCTATGTTATGATGATGCCCATCTTATATGGCAGCTAAGGTCAGGAAGATTATTGCAACAAGAAGCTTCACATTTTATTCCAATGAGAATCCTTACTGTTGTTTTACAGCTTCTCTTTAAGAAGTGAGTAGGAGCAAAGGGAGAAGCTTGTTGCCACCAGATCTGGGATGTTCTGTTGCCACCAGCCCTATGTTGTGTGGCAACAAAGGTCAGGAAAGGATTGAAGCAGTAACAGGGACACCTTGTTGCAACCAAGTCCAGAGTAGTCTACTGAGACAAAGATCAACAAAACTTGTTGCAACAAGACTGTGTATGTTTTACTGCAATGGGATCCTGGCCACTTTGAAGCAAAGCTTGCACATGGTATGTTGCAGCAAAGACTATAATGCAAACCTGGATCCTTTATTGCTCCATCTGAAATAAAAACTAAGAGCTTTTGACCAGAATTCCAACCAAATTTGGGCTTTTTTTTTTTTGGTAAATTCTATTTTATGTTTTCCAATTATGTGTAAAGATAGTTTTCAACATTCATTTTTATAATATTTTGAATTCCAAATTTTTCTCCCTTCCTCCTCTCCATCCTCCCCAAAATGGCAAGTAATCTGATATAGTTTATACAGGTATAATAATGGAAACATATTTCCACATTAGTCATGTTGTGAAAGAAGAAACAAAACAAAAGGGAAAAGCCACTACCCTCCCCCCCCCAAAAAAGTGAAATATGCTTCAATATGCATTCAGATTCCATGATTCCTTCTCTGAATGTGGACAGCATTTTCCATCATGAGTCTTTTGGAATTGTCTTAGATCAGACATGTACAACTTGGTAATAGGTAGGGGCCAAAATTAAAATAAGCTAAATTTCTTTGAGCCACAGATAGGTTTTTAGTGACTCGCTTTCCAAGTAAAGGTATAATTAATGATTATACTATTTTGCAAATAAACTATATTTTAAAAGGGGAAATTTCAATTAATATCAATTAATTACAGTTATTGCATAAGATTTTTATCATGAAGTCACATTAATGCTAAAACAATTACTTTGCTAAGTGGTACAAGTTTTAATACATTTTTCAGGTTTTCTTACTGTTTAGTTTTAGTTATAGTTATCTAGTTAATGGGACATATTACACTTCTTGTCAGCAATCAGTTTATCATACACCAGAATCATGTTTGAAATCAATTTCTTTGGAAATCTGAAAATTATTGAGGAAGAAATTAAAGTTATCTATAAGCATATAAAAATGCTCTAAATCCCTATTGATTAGAGAAATGCAAATCAAAACAACTCTGAGGTACCACATCTCACCTGTCAGATTGGCTAACATGACAAAACAAGAAAATAATAAATATTGTAGAAGATGTGGGGAAATTGGAACACTAATGCATTCTAGGTAGAATTGTGAACTGATCCAACCATTTTGGAGAGCAATTTGGAACTATACCCAAATGGTTATAAAAAAAAAGTACATACCCTTTGACCCAGCAATACCACTTCTAGAGCTGTATCCCAAAGATATCATACAAATGGGAAAAGAACCCACATGTACAAAAAATATTTATAGCAGCTCTTTTTGTGGTAGCAAAGAATTGGAAATCAAGGGCATGCCCATCAATTGGGGAATGGCTAAACAAGTTGAGGTATATGAATATAATGGAATACTATTGTGCTATAAGAAATGAGGAGCAGATAGACTCCATAATAATCTTGAGAGACTTACATAAACTGATTCTGAGTGAGGAGAGCAAAACCAGGAGAACTTTGTACACAATTACAGACACACCATATCTGTGACAACTAACTGATAGACTGAGCTCCTTTCAGCAATGCAAGGTTATAAGACAACTCCAAAAGACTCATGATGGAAAAGGCTATCCATATCCAGAGCAAGAACTAGAGTCTGAATGCAGATTGAAGCAAACTACTTGTTCTCTTTCTTTTTTGTTTTGTTTTGTTTCATTCCTTCTTTCTTCTTCACTCCATTAGTTATAATTCTTCTTTACAACTTGACTAATGTTTAATGTGAAGGTATCTGTAGAACCTGTGTTGGGTTGTATGCTGCTATGGGGGAGGGGGAGAGGAGAAGGAGGAAGAGAAAATTTGGAACTCAAGGGATTGTGGAACTGAATGTTATATACTAAAAGTAAATTTTTAAAAAGACTTCAGAAAAAAAGAAAAAGAAGGAAAGAAGAAAAAAGAAGAAGAAGAAGAAGAAATCTGAAAACTAACTGTAGCAGCTATCTCATTTTCTGAGTTTACTTTCTTGAAAAACCATAGTTCCCCACTGAGATTTTTCAACAATTTGGACACTTTTGTTTTGATTCAAAATGGCGACAAAGATTGTATTCCTTCAAAATGGCTATTACTTCTCAGCAAATAAGGCACAATATTTTGTCTCTTGTGTAAGTAAACATGTATCTATTTGTCCACTCCAGATTAAACCCTTTATGTACTGATTCAGTCTTCTATTTTTTTATCACCCATTTTACAAAGTCACCTCCAAAACTTTAATGTTAGAACCAAAAAATCTCCATAGCAACTGCTCACATATGAAGAAATACTGAACTGAGTGTCTGACCTTGGAGAGAATGCCAGACACTCGTGTAACTTAGAGGGCAACAGCACAAGAAGGGTGGGAAAGAAGCCCTCATGTTGTTACTGCTCATTGAGTAGTAGGTGTTAGCTTCATTGGCACTTGGCTACACTCACTTTGTCCGTGTTCAACACCAGTAATGACTGAAAACACAGGGAAAAGATACAACAACTCTCACTTCTCTCAGACTAGAGACAGACAATTATTGGTTGCCATGGGTCACACCCATGTGGCAACCCACCTACCAAGTTACATGACAGGCACATGACTAATGGAAAGCGAGTTAAACAGGGCATGGACAAAGCACTTGTTACATCTTTACTTTCTTTTACACTTCAAGGGCTGCCTGAAATCATTTGGTGGGCTGCAACAGGCCTGTGGACCATATGTTGTACAGGTCTGTCTTAGACCATTGTATTGCTGAGAAGAGCCAAGTCAGTCATAGTTGATCATTGCACAGTGTTACTGTTACCATGTACAATGTTCTCCTGGTTCTGCTCAGTTCACTCAGCATTAATTCATGTAAGTTTTTCCAGGTTTTTCTGAAATCTACCTGCTCATTTCTTATAGCACAATGGTATTCCATTATATTAATTTACCACAATTTGTTCAGTCATTCCCCTGTTGATGGGCATTCCCTCAATTTCCAATTCTTTGCCACTACAAAAAGAGCTACTATAAATATTTTTGTACATGTAGATCCTTTTCGCTTTTTTGGTAAACTCTTTGGGATACAGACCTAGTAGTGGTATTGCTAGATCAAAGGTTATGCATGGTTTCATTGCTCTTTGGGCATAGTTCCAAATTGTTTTGCAGAATGATTGAATCAGTTCACAATTCCACCAACAATGCATTAGTGTCCCATTTTCCCTACATCTTCTTCACCATTTATCATTTTCCTTTTCTATCATATTAACCAATATGATAGGTGTGAGGTAGTACTCAGAATTGTTTTAATTTGTATTTCACTAACCAAGAGTGATTTAGAGCATTTAAAAAATATATAACTATAGATAGCTTGAATTTCTTCATTTGAAAACTGCCTATTCATGTCCTTTGACCATTTATTGATTGGGGAGTGACTTGTGTTTTTAGAAATTTAACTGAGTCTTCTCTATATTTGAGAAATGAGATCTTCATCAGAAATACTTGCTGTTAAAATTGATTCCCATCTTTTTGCTTTCCTTCTAATCTTGGTTGCATTGGTTTTCTTTGTGCAAAACCTTTTTAATCTAATGTAACCTAAATTATCCGCTTTGCATTTCATAATGTTCTCTATCTCTTGTTTGGTCATAAATTCTTCCCTTCTCCATAGATCTGACAGGCAAACCATTCCTTATTCTCCTAATTTACTTATGCTATCACCTTTTATATCTAAATCATATACTACTTTGAACTTTTTTTTTTACAAAAAAAAAGTGTGAGATATTGATCTTTGCCTAGTTTCTGCCATACTATTTTCCAGTTTTTCCAGCAGTTTTTGTCAAATAGTGAGTTCTTATCCCAGAAGCTGGAGTCTTTGGGTTTTCTAGACAGTAGATTACTTTAGCCATTGACTACTGTGTCTTGTGTGCCTAATCTGTTCCACTGATCTACCACTTTGTTTTTTTAGCCAGTACCAAATAATTGTGATGATTGCTGCCTTGTAATATAGTTGTAGATCTGGTATGGCTAGGCCACCTTTCTTTGCATTTTCCCCCCATTAATTCCCTTGATATTATTGACCTTTTGTTCTTCCAGATGAATTTTGTTATTTTTTTTCTAGCTCTATGAAATAATTTTTGGTAGTTTGATTGGTATGGCACTGAATAGGTAAATTAATTTAGAGAGAGTTATCATTTTTATTATATTAGCTCAGCCTACCTATAAGCAATTGATATTTTTCCAATTATTTAGATCTTACTTTATTTGGGTGAGAAAATGTTTTGTAATTGTGTTCATATAGTTGCTGCATTTGTCTTGGCAAGTAGACTCCCAAATATTTTATACTGTTTACAGTTATTTTAAATGGAGTTTCTCTTTCTATCTCTTGCTGCTGAACTTTGTTGGTAATATTTGAAAATACTGATGATTTATGTGACTTTATTTTGTATTCTGCAACTTTGCTAAAGTTGTTAATAATTTCAAATAGTTTTTTTAGTTGATTCTCTAAGTATACCATCATATCATCTGCAAAGAGTGATAGTTCTGTCTTCTCATTGCATATTCTAATTCCTTCAATGTCTTTTTCTTCTCTTATTGCTAAAGCTAACATTTCTATATGATATTGAATAATAGTGGTGATAATGGACATTCTTGTTTCATCCCTGATCTTATTGGGAAGGCTTCTAGCTATTCCCATTACAGATAATGCTTCCTGATGGTTTTAGATAGATATTACTTATCATTTTAAGGAAAGCTCCATTTATGCCTATGCTCTCTAGTGTTTTTAATAGGAATGGGTGCTGTATTTTGTCAAAAGTTTTTTCTGCATCTATTAAGATAATCATATGATTTCTATTAGTTTTGTTATTGAACATGATCAATTATGCTAATAGTTTTTTCTAATATTGAGCCAGCCCTGCATTCCTGGTATATATCCCCCACATTCATAGTGTATTATTCTGGTGATAAATTGCTATAATCTCTTTGCTAATATTTTATTTAAAATTTTTGTATCAATATTCATTAGGGAAACTGGTCTATAATTTTCTTTCTATTTTTTTGGTTCTTCCTGGTTTAGGTGTCAGCACAACACTTGTGTCATAAAAGGAATTTGGTAGGACTCCTTCTTTGCCTATTTTTCCAAATAGTTTATATAGTATTGGAATTAATTGTTCTTTAAATGTTTAGCAGAATTCACTTATAAATCCATCTGGCACTGGAGGATTTTTCTTAGAGAGTTCATTGATGGCTTGTTTAATTCCTTTTTCTAAAATGGGTTATTTAAGTATTTTACTTTCTCTTCTGTTAATTTGGGCAATTTATATTTTTGTAAAATATTCATCCATTTCTCTTAGATTGTCAGATTTATTGATTTACAGTTGGGCAAAAAGCTCCTTACCATTGCTTTAATTCCCTCTTTGTTGGTGGTGAATTTTACCCTTTTAATTTTTTATACTGGTAATTTGATTTTCTTCTTTCTTTTTTTTTTTGCAAATTCACTAAAATGTTATCTATTTTACTGTTTTTTTCATGAGACCACCTCTTAGTTTTATTTATTAGTTCAATAGTTTTCTTACTTTCCATTTTACTAATCTCTCCTTTGATTTTCAGAATTTCTAACTTGGTGTTTAGTTGGGGATTTTTAATTTGTTCTTTTTCTAGCTTTTAAAATTTTGCATGCCTAATTCATTGATCTACTCTTTTTCTATTTTATTCATGTAAGCATTTAGAGATATAAAATTTTCCCTAAGTACTGCTTTGACTAGATCCCATAAATTTTGGTATATTGTCTCATTGTTGTCATTCTCTTTGATGAAATGATTGATTGCTTCTATGATTTGTTATTTGACCCACTCATTCTTTAGGATTAGATTATTTAGTTTTCAATTAATTTTTAATCTATCATTCCATGGCCTTTTATTACACATAATTTTTATTACATCATGATCCACAAAGGATACATTTAATATTTCCGCCTTTCTGCATTTGATTGTTAGGTTTTAATACCCTAACACATGGTCAGTTTTTGTGTAGGTTCCATACACTGCTGAGAAAAATGGCATATTTATTTCTATCCCCATTCACTTTTCTCCAGAGATCTATCATATCTAACTTTTCAAAAATTCTATTCACATCCTTAACTTCTTTTTTATTTATTTTGTGGTTAGATTAATCTAGTTCTGAGAGGCAAAGATTGAGGCACCCAACTAGTATAATTTTGCTATCTGTTTCTTCCTGTAACTCTCTTAACTTCTCCTCTAAGAATTTGGATGCATTTATGTTTAGTATTGATATTACTTCATTGTGTCTTTTAGCAAGATGTAGTTTCCTACCTTGTCTCTTTTAATTGGATCTATTTTTGCTTTTCCTTTGTCTGAAATCAGGATTGCTACCCCAGCTTTTTTTTTTTTTACATTAGCTGAAGCATATTGTATTCTGCTCCAACCTTTTACCTTTTCTCTGCCTGTGTTCCTCTGCTTCACATATGTTTCTTGTAAACAATGTATTTTTAGATTCTGGTTTTTAATCCACTCTGCTATCTACTTCTGTTTTATGGGAGAGTTCATCCCATTCACATTTACAGTTATAATTACTGTGAATTTCCCTCTATCCTATTTTCTTCTGTTTGTACTTTTCTCTCTCTCCTTTCAGTCTGTCCCTCCTCACCAGTGTTTTGCTTTTGATTACTGCCTCCCTCAATCTGCCAGCCCTTCTATCAGCACCACCCCACCCTCCTTTCTTTCCCCCTTTCCCTCCTACTTCCCTATATGGTAAGGTAGATATCTTTACCCAACTAAGTGTCTGTTATTCCCTCTTTGAGCCAAATTGAGTGAGAGTAAGGCTCAAACAACGATCACTTACCCCCTTCTTTCCCTCTGCTGTAATAGGTCTTTCATTCCTCTTCATGTGATACAATTAGATCCATTCTGCCTCCCCCTTACTTCTTTTCCCAGTACAATTCTTTTTTTCACACCTTAATTTTTTTGATCATCACATCAAAGTCAACTTACACCCATACCCTCTGTCTAACTGTATTCCTTCTAACAGCCATAATAGAGATATAGTCCTTAAGAATTACAAGTATTGGGACCCCTAGGTAGCACACTGAGCAGAGCACTGGCCCTGGAGTCAGGAGGACCTGTGTTCAAATCCAACTTACCACTTACTAGCCGTTTAACCCTGAGCAAGTCACTTAACCCCAGTTGCCCTGCCTTCCCCCTTCCAAAAAGCAAAAAAAAGAAGACTTACAAGTGTCATCTTCCCATGTAAGAATGTAACAAGTCTGACCTTTTTGAATACCATAGTTTGGTTTTGTTTTCTTTCCTGTTTATCTTTATACTTCTCTTGAGTATTGTATTTGAAGATCAAATTTTCTGTTTGGCTCTGGTCTTTTAATCAGGAAATTTTGAAAGTCCCCTATTTCATTGAATATTCATCTTTCCCTGAAAGAATATGTTCACTTTTGCTGGATAGTTGATTCTTGGTTGTAATTCAAGCTCCTTTGCCTTCCTGAATATCACATTCCAAGCCCCCCAATCCTTTAATATAGAGGTTGCTAAATCCTGTGTAATCCTGACTGTGACTCCTTGATATTTGAATTGTTTCCTTCTGGCTGCTTGCATTATTTTCTCCTTGACATGATAGCTCTGGAATTTGACTACAATATTCCTTGGACTTTTCATTTTGTGATCTCTTTCAGGAGATGGTCAGTAGATTCTTTCAATGACTATTTTACCCTCTAATTCTTTGATATCAGGGCAGTTTTCTTTGATAATTTCTTGAAAGGTGCTGTCCAGGCTCTTTTGTTGATCACAGCTTTTAGGTAGCCCGATAATTCTTAAATTATCTCCCCTGGATCTATTTTGTAAGTCAGTTGTTTTTCCAATGAGATATTTTACATTTTCTTCTATTTTTTCGTTCTTTTGATTTTATTTGACTGATTCTTAATGTCTCTTAGAGTCATTAGCTTCCACTTCCTCAGTCTTAATTTTTAAGGAATTATTTTCTTCAGTTAGCTTTTGTACTTCCTTTTCCATTGGACTACTTCTACTTTTAAAGGAGTTATTTTCTTCAGTTTTTGTGTTTCCTTTTCCAAGCTGTTGAGTCTTTTTTCAAAATTCTCTTCTACAACTCTCATTTCTTTCTCCAATTATTCTTTTACTTCTCTTACTTGATTCTAAAATCCTTTTTGAGCTCCTCCAACATAACTTTTTGGGCTTGAGACCAACTCATATTTCCCTTTGAAGCTTCACATGTAGATATTTTGACATTGTTGTCCTCTTCTGAGTTTGTGTTTTAATCTTCCCCAATGCCATAGCATCTTTCTATGGTCAGGGTTCTTTTTTGGTTATTGCTCATTTTTAAAAGTTGAAATCAGCTCCTGGGGTAGAGGAAGCACTGTCTCAAGCTTCTTTTTTTAATTTTTTTATTTAAATTTTTTAAAATTGATTTATTTACTTTTAGTTTACAAGATTCAGTTCCACAATCCCTTAAGTTTCAAATTTTCTCCACTCCCTACTCCCCTACCCCCCATGGTAGCTTGCAATCAAGTATAGGATCTACAAATGCTTTCAAATTGGACATTAATCTGGTTGTATAGAAGGGTTGTAACCAATGGAATGAACAATGGGAAAGAGGAAACAAAACCAAACCTGGAAAAGAAAGAGAGCAGGTAGTTTGCTTCAGTCTCCATTTAAACTCTGTTCTTTCTAGATCTTTCTCTAAATGTAGACATCTCCTTCCATCCTGAGTCTTTTAGAGTTGTCTTATAACCTTGCGTTGCTGAGAAGAGTCCAGTTTATCAAAGTTGGTCATCACACATACATTGTGTCTGTCATTGTGTAAAAATTTCTCCTGCTTCTGCTCTTCTCACTTAATATCAGTTTGTATAAGCCTCTCCAGGTAAATATGAAGTCTGTCTGCTCCTCATTTGTTATAGCACAATAGTATTCAATTACACTCATATACCACAACTTGTTTAGCCACTCCACAATTGATGAGCATCCCCTTAATTTCCAATTTTTTGCCACTACAAAGAGAGCTACAATAAATATTTTTGTATATATGGGTTGTCTCAAGCTTCTTGCACTGGGGATGAGGGGTCTGGTCTGCACCAAGGCCTCTGGGACTGGTGGCTTGCCCACTGTGGTAGGGTGGCCTGGCCTAGTTGTGCCTGTTATGCCCTGGTTTCCAGGGCTAGCAGTTTGCCTTCTAGGCTGGGGCTGGAGGCCTCACAGATGGCCTGCTGAATCTGGACAATGAGGCCTTGGTTGCTAATCTGTGCTCTAAGAGCCTCCTGATGGCTTGCCTGGACATTGCCTATGCTGGGCTGTACTTTCCTTTTACCTAAGTGAGACAGACCTTTCCTAAAGTCCTTCTAAGTCAGTGGTTCTCAACCTTCCTAAGGCCACGACCCTTTAATACTCGTGTGTGGGTGTATCTGCATGTGGGCGGACCCACCTGGAGATGGATAGAGGTGTGGTGTGTTGGTTCCTAAGACCATTGAAGATATGTGTTTTCTGATGGTCTTAGGTGATAACTGTGACCCCTGTGAAAGGGTTGTTTGACCTCCCAAGGGGTCGTGACCCACAGGTTGAGAACTGCTGTTCTAAGTTATCTTGGGCTGGAAAATTGTTTCACTCCATCTTTTTGTGGATTCTGTCACTCCAAAATTCTTTTAGAAGCTTTATTTAACATTGTTTTAAAGGGAAACCGGGGAGAGCTTAAGCAACTTCCTGGCTTCTCTCTGCCATCTCTGCTCCCTAAATTTGGCCTTTTTATACTGATTACAGTGAAAAGTGGATTGCCGGAGCAGCTAGGTGGAGTAGTGAGTAGAGCACTGGTCCTGGAGTCAGGAGGACTTGAGTTCAAAACCATCCTCAGACGCTTAACACTAACTAGCCATGGGACCTTAAGCAAGTCACTTAACCCCAATTGCCCTGCCTTCCCCCCTCCAAAAAGACCCCCCCCCAAAAAAAGAAAAGAAAAGTAGATTGCCTTGTTGTAATGAAAAACCCTGACACTGTTGCAACAGCAGCCAGGATTTGCTATTGAAACAGAGATGCAGAACCTTATGGCAAGCAAGAAATCAGATACTTTGTTGCAACTAAATGGGGCCACATGTCACATTATAACAAAGGCTTTATAACTGCATGGAGGAGAGAAGCCAAAAGCACTTATGGCCTTGGGAAAGGAGGCACTTTGTGAGGCTGGCCTGTGCCACTGTAACAAAGGCAAAGGAACTTGTTACAAAGCAAACCTGGCTGCCTGTCTTGCAAAAGGAACCTAGACACTTTTGCATGGACACTTTGTATCCTCCTATTGAAACAGAAATTAAGAAACTTGTGACAAGAAAAAAAACTGGATACTTTGCTGTACTAAAAGCCTGAGGCTGTTCTCCTGCAATTAGATGGCAACTTATTTCACTGTAAACTTGAACTTTTGTTACATCCAAGACAAGGATACATTGTTGTTACTTTTAATAAGTTTTAAAGATGTCTTTTGGTTTTACATCATAGCCATTTCCAGATATTCTCCCTCATTGCTAAATAAGCCCTTCTTTCAACAAAGAAAAAAAAGCAAAACCAACAAAATGATCTAAAGGTATATATAATATTTCACAAACTCTCACTTAATTCTCCTCCCTCACATATCCACTTAACAAAAAAAGCTGTTCTCTTATCTTTTTCTCAGGGACCAAGATTAATTGTTACTCAGGTTCATTATTGTAGCCAGTGTGTATGTCATTCTCCTGGCTCTGTTTATTTCATTCTGCCTCAGTTCATATAATTCTTCCCATGATTCTCTGAATTCTTTTGTATTTTTAAAAATGTCTTAGCATGCAATAATATTGCATTATGTTCATTTAACAGCTCACTCAGTTATTCTCCTATCACTGGGCACCTACTTTGTTTCCACATTTTTAATACCACCAAAAGTGTTACTACAAATTTATATTTTGGCCTCCTTGGACTACATAAATAGTCGGGCTGTTTTTGTTTTTCAGTCAAAGGGTATGAATTTAGGGACCTTTCCTGACATGGGTACATTTTTGCAATAAGATAATCTTTTTGGGAGAAAAAGTATGATGCCTTTGGTTTTCAAAACCATAGTCATTTCTCTATATTACTCCCCCTCCCATTTAAACCTCTCTTGTAAGAAAAAGTTAAGCAAAACTTACCCACCAAAGTGACCTTGTATGTAATATTACTCACCAATATTTCCCTACCTCCCTATTGAAGGGAGATAAGTATGTTTTATTATCAATCAGTTCTCCCCCAAAGATCTTTCTTTCCAACAATCATAAGGAAGTGTATGGCAACCTTGACACTGAATTATATTGCTCATGTCTTTTTATTCTTTATTGTAACAAAACTTTGATTATGCCACTTGGACAAAGGCCTGGAACTCTGTGGCAACAGATACTGGATATTCTTTGGAAGGAGGGGTCCAGGGTAAGGTGAAAAGAGCCATGCAGGAATCAGGAAACCTGAATCTGCCACTCTCTACTTTTATTACCTTGAGCAAATCATTTCATCTGTCTTCACTTTCCTCCCTTTTTAGATAAGGATGAAAAAAAATTTGCCTTGTTGACCTCACAGAGTTATTATGTGACTAAAAAAATAAAAAAGATAGAATTCGAGAGTTAGAAAGGACTTTGTGAACCATCTAGTCCAATCCATACATCCTTAGTATTAGCAAGCATTTGATTAGCCTCTGTTTCTGGAGCAGCTTTAATTGTTAGGAAGCTTTTCCTAACATCAAGCCTAGATCTGGCTCTTTGCAGTTTCTACCCTTGCTGCTGGTTGTGCCCTCTAGAACCAAAATGAATAAATCTAATCTCTTCTTCATGTAACAGTCCTTGGCTAATTGAAAAGAACTCTTTCTCCCTTCCTCTCTCTCTCCCCCCTTTCTTATTCCTCACCTGTTCCTCCATCACTCTTCTCCCTTCTTCCCCTCCTTCCTTTTATTATCTCTTCCCCTTCTCTTCTCCAGGCTAAATAACCCCAGTTCCTTTACTGATTCATATACAACACAGAGTCAAGGCTCTTCATCATCCTGTTTGCTCATCTCTGTACCCTTGTTATAGGTGTCACACATTTAAAGGTACCATGGAAATAATTCATTTTGGCCAAAGCTTGGAAAGCAAACAAATAAAACCACTCTGAAAACCAGATCTAAGAGCTCATGAAGCAAGCTCTTTCTTTTTCTAGAGGCTGCAGCTAGTCCTTGCTAAGCTCTAGGTTCCCACCCCACCCTAGATTTCCAGTCAAGTTTAGGACACTTATTGTAAAGAATTACAGGTTAGCCTGGAAGGGATCTCAAAGATTATCTACTCCAACCCCTTTATTTTAGAGATGAGGAAACTGAAGCCCAAAGAGATGAACTAGACTTGACCAAGGCTACATAGTGGAAAAGCTAGGATCTGAAGCTCTCCCAGGACCCTGTACAGTGCTGTCGCTGTTATTCTACTCCCATCATCCCTCCCCCCCCAAGCCCCCTTAATTGTAATCTTAATAGTAAGACATTGTAGGTGCTTATTAGGAGTGGAATACTTATGAAACACTTATAAGTTATTATATATATATTATATATAATATATATATTTTATATATATATACATATATATGTATATATATATAAAATTAAAAAATACTTATAAAACACTTAGCACAATAGCTGGCCTGTAGTAGATAACACATAAACACTTATTCTCTTTTCCCCTTCACTGCTAGGGATGTAATGCCAAGCAAAAGCAACTTCTAAGGTTTGGATTACCAGCATAGTAAACCCCATTTATTCAGTGACAGATTAAGGCAAAACATTCACAGAACAGAGAAAATCAAAATACAATGTAATTCATTCATTTAGCAAGTAAGTTCTCAATTCAATTGCAAAGCACCAAGGTCCAAGTACCCCACCCCTGGCCAGTATATTAGTCAAAGTGGCCCACTCCTGGGCAGTACCTTCATTTAGTCAGTCAAAGTCTTTCTTCTCAAATGGAGATTAGTTTCCAATCATAAGCAAAGTACATTCATTTGGTCAATCACAGAGCACAAAAAAATCAAAGGTTTCCCATCCCTGGATCACAACTGAATTACAATACCATCCATTAATGCCAAGCACTTTCCCAAAAGGGGCAGGAGAGCATAAAAGGCCATCTACCCTTAAGCTACAACAAGGTTAAGATATCATCACAGCATTGAGAACCCAAGGAAAGGCCCCTCCTTCATCTTGACAGGAGGCAAGCTCTCAGCAATCTCAGTTCCTGGGGAGATAAGGCTCAACAGTGCCATTGCCAGTGTCCTCATCAAGTCACTCTCTGCCTGTAGAACAGTCCCAGAACCCCTGAAAACATCAGCAAGGCCCTCTTCCAGGATTTTTGTAAACATACAACAAGAAAATCCTCCTTCAAGGCTTCTGAACTAACAGCAAGATTCCAGGACCTCTACTACAGCAGCACTGTCCTTCACCAGCAGGGGAATCTGGCAAAACAACATCAAAACAGACAGACAAAATACCGGCATCACAGCCATGCCTCCTCAGTTCCTGGCAGCTTCGGGTGGCAGTTCCCAAAAGTCTTTCTGGTCTCCTCTGCTTGGGCCTTCTCTTGGCTTGGGCTTTTCTCTGCTTGGGCTTCTCTCTAAATCCATGGCTCCCTGAAGTTCAGCCCTCTCTCTTCACATCAACAAGTCCATCCCACAAGTGGGATTCCCAGGCTCTGGGTTTTAACACTCAATCCAAAAACCAAGTCAATACAGGGGGATCTTTAAATTCCATTACCATTACATGGGGGCAGATACAATGTTTACATAAAATATAGTCCCTTCCCTCAAGGATCTTACAGTAAGGTTGGGGAAATTGACTGACAGAAAAAAAAGAACAAAACTATTTCTCAGTTCAGATCCTACTTTGGGTGACCATGGGCAAAATTCTCTTTGCATCTCAAACAACTCAAACTATAAATTATAGAATCTGAGTTGGTTTACAGCTCTTTCCTTGTGAGATAGGAGATGCCAGGATTACTACCCCCATTTTGCATATTAGGAAATGAAGGCTCAGAAAAATGACTTTTTCTGTTATCCAAATAATTCAAGGTGCTGTTGTTCAGTCACATCTGACTTTTTCTGACCCCAGTTGGAGATTTCTTGGTAAAGACATCAGAGAGGTTTGCCATTTCCTCCTACAGCTCATTTTACAAGTGAGGAAACTGAGGCAAGCAGGGTTAAGTGTCTTGCCCAGGGTCCCACAGCTAGTACATGTCTGAGACCAGATTTGAATTAATCTTCCTGATTCCCCCCCTGGCCCGCTATGCACTTCACCTATTGCCCTAATTCTGGGAGGACCTAGAATTCGAACCCAGGCCTTCCAGCATCTGAGTTAAAACCACCAAGAGAAATGGTTATTTAGACATATAGTAGTAAGGGAGAACCTGCTTCCTAGGAGACAAGACCATTCCATTTTGGGATGATCCTCAAAGAGGTCTCGACTCAGTCCAGCACTCTTTTCCTTGTTCCATGCGTTGATGGAATATTGCTGCCACATTTCCACTATTCCATAATAACCTTACTAGACTATAAACTCCTCAAGGGCAGCCACAGTCTTCTACATTTGTGTCCCTCCTCCCCTTGCCGGGGTTGCAGAGTGCTGGGCACGAAGCAGACTCAGAGTAAAACATCTGCTGACATGAAACAAACAGGGAGAAGGCAAGGCACTTAAAAGTAATGGTATTTGGAAACTCAGTTTCTGTGCCAATAGTGATGGGATGCTTTTCTGCCCTTGGATCTCTGTAACCACAATGCAATTCAAGTCGGGGAGCCAGAGAAGCAGGCCCTTTGAGTCCTGGATTCCCTTTCCCTAGCTATCCAGCAGAGCATCTGTCCACCTTGCCTCTGCCACCCAGCTAAGCTGCTGCACACAAAGCCCAATCGCTGCGCTCGGCACTTCGCTCCTCCTGCCTGGCCCCCCAGGGTCCCCAGAAGCCTGGGGTTGGGAAGGCGGGCAGGGACAGGCGCTAGGCATCGAGTGGCCGGTCTCATCGAACCAGAGCCAGAGGCCGAGGGCTGGAGAGGAAGGGAGAAGTGGAAAAGGGAGGGAGGAGGGGGGAGGAGGTAAGGGGAGGGAGGAGGAGGAGGAGGAGGCGGAGTAGGGACTGGAGGGAGTGGGGGGGAAGAGGCCTCGCTCCGAGGAGGGAGCAATTGAATTTCAAACACAAACAACTGCATGAGCGCTCACCCACCTCCCGGGAGCTAAGGACCCCCAATCGGCTGCCCGCACCCCTTTGCTGGAGGCGGAGAAGAAGGAGAAGGCGCGGGGAGCTGAGCTTCGGGAGCCGGGGCCGGGGGGTGGGCTCCTGTTTCAGGGCAGGGGGGATTGCACGAGGAAGAGGAGGGGGCCCGAGCGGCGCCTCCCCCTGTCCCCCCTTCGCGGTAGCGGAGTCAAACTTCAGCTCTCTCCTTTCCCGGGCCCCCCTCCGGCTCCAGAATTGAGTTTGGGGGAGCCACCGGAACCCCCAAGATGTCCCGCTCCAACAGGCAGAAGGAATACAAATGCGGAGACCTGGTGTTCGCCAAAATGAAGGGATACCCTCACTGGCCGGCCCGGGTAAGGAAGGAAAGGGATGTGCGAGCCGCTGGGGCCAGGGCTGGGGCTGGGGCCGGGCCGAGCTGGGCCGGGCCGAGCCGAGCTGGGGGAGCAGATGGGTCCCGGAGGGGAGTGCGTGGTTGGTAGGGGAGCGGGGAGGGAGGGATAGGCCACGCTTATGCCCTAGCCGCCCGGGTTGCATAACGCGGGCACTAGCACATTGCACCCGGAGGGGGTGGGGGCAGGGGACGCCTGGGTCCCCGATTTTGCCCCCTCCCTTCCCCCATCACTGCTGGGTTTTCGGTCTCTCCACCTCCGTGTTATATAATGGTCCGGGCAGCTCGTGGGTCGGGGCAGCCAGGCCTCTCTGCCCGGGGACCGGGTAGGACTTGGCGGAGAAGAGAGGGGAGGGGAAAGGAGGAGGCGAGCACCTGGATCGGAAAGGGTGAGGGCCGGATTCAAAGTATATGTGTGTAAGGGACGACGTGCAGGTCAATTTTATTACCCTTCACCGAATGGCCAACGTCCCCCTCCCCAGGCCCCATCCTGGTCAATTTCGCCCATGGGGCAGTCTCGCCAGCTTGTCTGCCTCACTTGAGGGGCTGGCTCAGTCCCTTTCCAGAAACTCCTCCCACCCCCTGGGATGAGAGATGTAACCTCCCCTATATCCCTGCTCCCTCTAACACCTCCATTCTGGGGTTCCCCTCCCCAGTTCCCTGTTTCGCTCTTTCTGTTTCACTCACAGCAGCACCACCACCACAGTGAAGGGGAGGGAAAACGTGCCTAGACCAGCGTGTGCGTTTGCGTGTTTGGCCGTGGGAAAAGAGTTTGCTCCTAAATCTTGGAAAACTTTGGGCTTGGGAGTGGGGGTATCTACCTGGCTAGGGAGGTAATTGGAGAGAAAAGCGCCCCCTCCCCACCAAAAGAAAATCCATCTAATGAACCAAACCCTAATTTAGGAGCCACTGGAGAGATCTGGGCTGTTCTTGGGACTAGGGGTTCATGGGAGAAGGGAGCTTCTTTGTCGTTGAGGAGGGAAAGGATGGTTGCTCCTCCCTCCCAGGTGTGTGCATCTCCCGCCACAACCGTCCTAGTCTCGGCCATGTGGTTGATCGCCCCGCAGTCCCTCTGCCTGTAGTAGGCCCCTCAGGGAAAGGCTAGGCTGCTCTCTCAGTTGTGCCTTGGGCCTTCCCTGCCCTCCGTACCTGTCTAGGTGCGAGGGAGGTAAGGAGGAAGAGGGAAAATCAAACCTATAACTTAACTTTGTTTCTTCAAGTTGTACCCTTAGAACTGAAGTGGAAGTAGGGGGTTGGGAGGAAGAGTAGGCACTCTGATTAAGGAGAGGAGGGGAGGTGGTGGATACAGGAAGGAAGAGGAAGGACAGAGTTGAGGGAGTGAGTATCCCCTACTCCTGATTTTTTTTTTTTAGATTTGTGTTATTAGTCACTTAGAGATAGTAAGGGAGGGGGACTCTAAGGTAGCTTAAATTATAAGATTTCCTTTAGAATAAATATCAGAATGAGGGACCACATGAAATTAGGAAGGGGAAACCTGAGGGCGAATCCTACAGGAAAAGGTCCACTTAGAGGGCAAATGTCAACTTGTTGAAAAAGAGCAGGGGCAGGGAGGGGAATTTTTCCTCTACTTGTGTCCCTGGATGTTATGTGATTAAGCCCTTAAATCTTAGATATTTGGAGTAAGGGGAATTTCATTGTGTATTTGTTAAGTCTGGAGGGTGCTATTTGTGCCAGTGACTATACTTGAGAGGGAAGATCTCTTCTTGTGTGAGGTGTCTGAATGTCCAGAAGGGAGGGGGGGAGAGAGAGAGAGAGACAGAGACAGAGAGAGACAGAGACAGAAGGAGGGATGTCTTTCAGGGGCATCTATTTCATGTGTGTTTTGGGTTTGGTGGAGAGTTGCTTTTCTCTGGGTTTGTATGTGGGGGGAGTTTCTATGTTTGTGTGTTTGGGGGTGGAATGTCTTTTGCATGGGTCAGTTTGGAGAGAGGGAGACTTTCCAATGTGTTGGGTGAGTGAGGGAGTAATATGGTGATCAGTAACAACAACAATAATAGCTCATTTTTGTTTAAGATTTGTAAAGCGTTTTATATACGTGGTTTCATTTGGTCCTCATAATAATCCTTTGAGGTAGGTCCTGTTCCCATTTTACAAATAAGGAGATTGAAGATGAGAGGTTACGTGACCTGCCCATGGTCTGTAAGTATTGTAGGCTGGATCTGGATGTCTCTTTTGACCCCAAGTCTAGAGATCATTCCACTCTATCACTTCCACCTAGTAGTGGATGGGGGAGGTTAAAAATGGAGGGAGGGAGAATCTTCTTGTGTATGCATCTGGTTGGTAGAAGAATCTCCTTGTGTCTACTGAGAGGGGAGGGAGTTTGCTTGTTCTGCACTGGTAATCAAGTCTCTTCATGTAGGTGTCAGAGAGGGAATCTTCTTGTGTTTTGGGTTATATGCTGAAGGGGAAATAATGTGTATATTTGCTGGGGGTGGGAGGAATATCCTCCTTGTATGTCTACTGGGGAGGGAGGGAACCTCCCTGAGTGTGTCTGATAGTGTCCAGGTAGTTTCATGTGTTTGTCTGCTGCTGGGGTGGAGGTGGGGAGTTTCCATGACTGTATCTGCTGGAGAGGGGAGCAGAGCATCAATCTTGTGTGTGTATATGTGTGTGTCTGTCTGTCTGCATGTCTGCGTGTCTGTGTGTCTATGTCTGTGTCTACTGGTGAAGTCTCCCTGGGTATACCTACTGGATGGGGGCGGGGGCAGGAATTACTGTCTGCATCTGTGTGTGTGTGTGTATCTAGTGGGATGAAGTCTACAACATATCTGCTGATGGGAGAGAGATTATGTGTGTACCTGCAGGGGAATGGGGGGGGAAAGTGCTTCTTATATATTTCTGCTTGGGGGGAGGATCCTACTTGTCTGTATGTCCACTGGCAAAGGAGGGAATCTCCTTTGTCTGTCTCTGTCTGGTTGTGGTCCGAGGGAGTCTTCTTATGGGTGCTTCCTAGGAGAAGAGTCCCATGGTGTGTGTGTCTGCTGGGGGTGGAGGAGTTACCTTGTGTGTAGGTCTTGGGGTGTTCTTGATTTGTGTGTGGCTGCTGGGGATGTGTGTGTGTGGAGATCTTCAATGTGTCAAGACAGGGAATCTCCTTGCTGTATGTTCTGGAAAGGGGTATACTTTTTGTATATGTGGGTGGTGTCTCCTTCTGGTTAGTATCTGCTTGGGGGGTGGAAATTTTGTTTTTTGTATGTCCTAGGGGTAAGCGTGTGTGCGTTTGTGTGTGTGTATCAGTATATCTGTGTCCTTGTTGGTCCATCTTGGGAAGGATCTTGTTATGTGTGTCTGCTAGGAGGGGGTGTGTGGAAATCTTGTGTGTATCTGCTGGGGGGAATCTCATTTCATGTGTATACTATCTGGTGGGAAGGTAATCTCTTTTTTTGGTGTGGATGTCCACTGGAAAGGGGATCTTGTATGTGTATCTGGTGGGAGGCAAGTGTCCTTATGGTGCTGGTGCCGTGTGTGTGTGTGTGTGTGTGTGTGTGTGTGTGTGTGTGTGTATGTGTGTGTGTGTGTGTGTGTGTCTGTCTGTCTGTCTGTCTGTCTTGTCTTCTGGGAGTAGGGGGGAGGAAGTCTATTTCTTGTGTAGAAGGGGAGGAATCTTTGCTCCTATGGGGGTGGGGAGGTAGAGAGCCTCTAGCTCCTGAACTTCCGGACCCTTTTTATAAACCTGAGCCACACCCTCCTTTTGGCCTTTTGGAGGACTATCAACCAGGCCTTTGATCTCCCTAGGAAAGTCTAGGAGGCCTCAACCCCAAGCCATCTCCTCAGAGGCCGAAGATGTGTTCTGAATGACAGACAGACAGACAGACAGACACACACACACACACACACACATACACACACACGAGGGCGCGCGGTCTTTATCACTCTTTCATGCTCTTCTCCATCCTCCTCACCCCTTCATGTGGAGAAAGGAAGTTCCAAGTCACCAGTATCATTAGTACATATGAGCACATGTGTGTGGATAATGTGCACACTTGGACTTTAACCTACCCTTTTGACCCAGCTGGCATCTTGGTCCTGGTGCCAGAGTTGCAGTGGGTCAGCACAAGCACCAAATGCAGGACTCCCAGCTCCAACTCCTATGGGGGGACAAAGTCCAGAGGCTAAGCTGGGGGCACCATGAAGGAAGTGGCCTAGGCTGGAAGAGATGCCTTCCTGGGTCCCCTTCTTGATTAGAGGGGAGATTGAAGATGGCTGAAACCCCAAACATCTATTCCTATTGGTAGACTTTGGGGAAAGGCTAATATCTGGTTCCCTTTGACATAAGACTGAGTCTTGGGATTAAAGAATGGGGAAATTGGAGTTCAATCTTTCCCCACCTCTATTCACCTTGGGCCCAATTCTGGTGAGAGGATGGGGAGGGAATGGGCCAAAACTATTGCAAGGTTCCATAATCTAACCCTCCTCAGGCCTCAAGCCTGGACCTTTCAGATAGGGTTATGTGGGAGCAAGGAGATCAGGCAGGGCCACTGTCAGCAGATAGGAACCCAGGCTCTCCCTCTCTCTTCCCCCATGGGAGCCTGTTTTACTAGTAACCCTTAGTGTCCAGAATCACACCCTTTCCTGACCTGCTCCCTTTCCACACCTACCTATTCCTCCCCAGTCTGTTGATTCTTTGATAATAAGAATACTGGAGAAGGCCTAGCACATGGGACCTGGAATATACTAGGTCTTCAACTGATGTCTGTTGAATGAATGAATAGGAATACAAAGAATCCTTCAAAGATGAAGTTTAGACTGGATGATCACAATGCACTAAATCTAGCTCTAAATCCAGTGATTCGGTCATAGGTATGTGATATGAGAATATCATGGGGAGATGCCTCAAGGAGGGGCATCATGATATAGTGGGAAGAATACTGGACTTGGCCTGGGTCCAAATCCTGTTTTTAACACTAAACGTGTGGCCTTGAGCTTGCCACTTCCCTTCTTCAAGTCTTAGTTTCCTCATCTGTAAAATGGGGAAGCTAATGCTTGTACTCCGTACTCACAAGGTGATTGAGAGGAAATAGATTTGTAATCCTTAAAAGAGTATAAAAATGTGAGATGTTAGTATTATAGGTTTGTCATAAGACTGGGGCCCCAAAGGGAATCAGCTTTGATGAGAAGGGAGACTGGTCATTCTCTTTCCTCTCATGAATCTAAATCACAGAACCAGAGAGATTGAGAGCTTGGAAGGACCTCAAGGATCATCTAGTCCAACTCTGTCATTTGACAGATGTTGAAACATCCCAAAGAAATGAAGTGGCTTGTGCCAGCTCACATTGCAAGTCAGTAGCAAAACTGGGACTAAATTGGATTCCCTTACCTTTTCCTAGAGGAGTGGTTCGTTACCCCAGGGACATCACAGAGTCATAGACTTTTAGACTCATATAATACAGAAGCTGGGGACCTGGGATTGGCTCCTAGGTTTGATATACCATAGCTGTATGATCAGTCTTTTTGCTTGTCCTTGCCATTTCCTTATCCATAAAGTGAGACAAGGCATTGGGGTATAACAGATGAAGAAGAGATTGCCCTGGATCAGGAAGTTCTGGAATCTTCTGAATGTACTGCCTACATATTGGCTGTGTGACCTTGGACAAATCAACCTCTCCTTTGTGCAGGAACTGTCTTTTGCCTCTTTTTGTATCCCCAGTGCTCAGCACAGTGCCTGGCACACTGTAGTTGCTCAATAAAGGTTGACTGATTGACTGACTGACCTACATGGGAAGAAGTTTTCCTCATCCAAGAGGGAATTCCCTATTCCAATAAAATCATAGGTCTAACCCTTATCCCTGAAATGGAGATAATATACCATTTACCTCACAGGATAATTGTAGGGAAAGTACTTTGCAGACCTTCAAGCACTGTTGTTGGTGTTGTTATTACTGCTAATAAGAAGAGCTGAAGGTACCTCAGAGATCTAATTGACTCTAACCCCTCATTTGGCAGATGAGAAGTGAGAGGGTAGAGCCAAAGTGCCTCCTTTATTTAAAACACCTTCACTGGGGTTGCCTGGAATCAACTTAGTTATGAGAAAGGGAATACAATTTTCTCAATCTGGGGCAAAGCATGGCTTTGCCCGCAGAACAGTTCCAGGTATAATTGAATAGGGCAGGGCTGGGGTCTAGGAGTCCAGATAGTTCCAAATCTTGGGTCTTCTCTAGCCTGTGGAGATCCCCTAGTACCTCTCAGACACTAGCAGTGTGAACCTGGGAAAGTCATTTAACCCCTTTTGCCTCAGTTTCCTTATTGGTAAAAATGAGCTGGAGAAGGAAATAACAAACCGCCCCAGTATCTTTGCCAAGAAAATTCAAATGAGGTCACAAAGTGTCAGAATGGACTGAAATGACTGAACAACAAAGATCCCCAGAGAAAGAAATAGTGGTGGGTGAGTGGTTAACTATAAAGAGATTAGTACTGTTAACTAGCTGATAATCACTATCATCATTAACTTCCTTTGAGATCTCCAAGCATTTGGTAGCTGCCCTCCTCTTTGCCTTTACCCTCACAATCTCTAGCAGGGAAACTCAGTGAGTGGGGTGTTTGTGTGTGAAACCTGAATTCTTGATAGGATCACACATACCTAGACATAACATCTTTTCTCTGTCTACTTTCCAGTTCTTGCCCACCCTCCCATACAGACATCCGTGGTTTCCCTCTGTCTTCCCTGGTTCATTCCCCACCTCCTCCAGTCCCAACTGTCTCCTGCCCCAGATTTTCCGGTTCCTAGGTCAAATTGAACCTAGGCTATTGGGTGTGTCAGTCAGACTGGCAGTGATCCAGTACCTATTTGGGCTCTGTGTCCCTGGCTCAGCCTTGCCTTGGTCTGAGCTCTCTCAATAAAATGGTTGGTTTTAAGATTTTAGAGATTCCTCAGGGGAGATTCCCCAGACTCAAGGTGGTCTCCAGACCAGGGAAGAATTATTTGGAGGTCCTTTCACACCCAGCCCCCTAAATCATTGAAAATTACTGAGTACTTGTAAATTCATCTTGGAGGCCTCCCTGACCCTGGACCTGGGAGCCAAATAAATAAGGCAGGGACAGGACTTCATAAAAGTCACAGAATGTCACAGCTGGAAGAGTCTTTAAAAATCATCAAGTACACTGTAATCTCTGTACAGATGAAGAAACAGTCCTAGAGAGGGTAGGGAAAGTGGAAGAACCAGGATTCTCTGAACCCTATGTCTTACTATACCAACCTTGAATTCAAACAGAACTTGGGAATATCTTGAGTAAGTACCTGATATGGCCAGCTATAAATAGCTCAGTGGCCTCTTACCTCCCCACCGGAAAAACCCCAGTGTGTATGTATTGGGTGGGGGGGTTGAAGGCAGCTAGGAGAATATGGGGGGCAGGAGACAGGGTCCCTTGCCATTTGCTTGGGCTCCACCCTGACCCATTTAGCTCTGACTCATCTCCTCTGAGTCACCCCCTGGGGTTGAAGTCAGTGCTCAGAGATTCAGGTCCTTTGGGAGGAGGAATATATGTATGTGCCTTCATGCGAATGTTCACAAGCATATATGTGTATTTTAGGGGAGAGAGACCCTGGACTCCAGATCTCCCACTCATTAGAAGTGCACTCTTGTTTCTGAATGAGAGGAAATATTCTTTTGCAGCATGAAAAACTGATATCAGACTGCAGAGAGGTCTTTTTCCCTTTTTGAATGGCAAGGAAGACTTGTAGGATCCTAGAATTTAGAGGTAGAAAGGAACCTTAAGAGATCGAGTTCACCTCTCATTTTACAGATGAGGAAACTGAGCACAACAGATTTTAAACAACTTTCTCACACAGTTAATGGCAGAACCCAGTTGCAAGATCAGTTCCTTTGTACCCTAAATCTTGTTTTCTGTCCTTTCTTTGAATCCCTAGTACCTTTAGCACAATGACTGGCCCATAGTGAGCCTTTAATAAATGCTTGTTGACTGCCACACTGCTTGCCCTCCCCCTACCCGCCATGGATCAGGGTGAGAGATTGAGATGTCAATCTCTTTGGGAGATCCAGAAGTGGGAAAGAGGATCCTCCTCCACCCCAACACACATACACTAAGAAAGCCCATTCTTTACAGGGGGCAAGTGCCAGGACAGAATGGTCCCTTTGGCTGTGGGGTGCCATAATCAGGCCTAGACAGATTAGGAGGGCCTTGGGGGCTCCCTTACCCTCGGATCCTGCCCTCTCTTTGCATGGAATTTGGGATTGTAAGTTTAGTGTCTTGAATCCTTTCTATTTTTAATTTCCATTCTTTGTTTTCCCTCTTCCCCCACCCCCAGACCTGGGCAACTGGATGCCTGGGTTCTTTGCCATGCTGTGAGGCTTTGGGGAGGGGAGTGGCTGACCCTTTCTAGGGCAGTTTTCCGCTGGGGGTGTGTACTTGTGCGTGGGCTCCAGTGGAGACTTATGAGGGAGGTGTAAGTTCTTTGAGATCTCTGGAATCTGGTGTAATGGAAGTCTCAGGCCTTTCCCTGGCTCTGACCCATAAGTGACTGGAGTCACATCGTGGGAGTGAGGAGCTGCCGAGTGGGTGCTTGCTTCCTTGGGAGACCCTCCATATTCGATTCTTTTCTCTTGGCCTCAGTGAGGCCTGCCTATCTGGCCCTTGGACCTTAATCTTCATCCCCACCCCCAGCCCTGGTTTATAGTTCCTGAAGCTATACCAAGAAGGAAGGGCTGGGACCCGGAGCTTTTGCTATTATTATCATTTGTCTCCCTCCTGGGATCTCTAAGCACTGGTGTTTCAGATTTTGCTTCTTGTTGGCCCCTCGGGGAGGTTGGGGAGGCGGGGTGGGAAGGCTGCTCCTAATAGGGCCCAGGTGTCCTGGCAGGGGCACTCTCCCTCCCGCCCCTAGCCAGGTCTGAGGGTTCCAGGCATTGGTCTCTCGTGCTGTTCTCCATGTTGGGAACCTTGGTGCTCCAGTGTCCCTGCTGTGGTTTGATGGAGAGGACTCAGGTGTCCGACTCCGGGCCCGAGACCAAGGGAGTGGGGCGAGAGTTTTGTGTAGTGGCCCAGGTTCCCCTCCCCCCCCCCCCCCCCCGCTTATCCTGAAGGGCCAGTGGGGGAGGGGTGGCCACATTCCTGGTTGCTGAGTGGCCCGGGGGCGGGGCCGGGGCCTGGTTGTCATGGCGACAGGGATTGTGTGTTGGGGAGGGGAGAACCTGGCTTTCCACCCCCCCACCCCCACCCTGAGCACACGTGCATGTGGGGAAGACCACGTTCTCGGGTTCTGGGCTGGGCTGCTGCTTTGCCCCTGGGGGAGGAGGCAGCTGGGGACCAGGACTTCTGCCCTGGGGAGGAGCTATGGATGAGACGCATGGGGGGGGGGGAGGTTGTGGTTTAAGGAAGTGAGGGTGGGGGTGGGGACAAAACTGAGCTCAAATTAAAAAACCAGGAACAAAAAATCTTTCTTTGAGTTTAAATTATTCTATTTTTTTTGAGGGGCGCTCTGTTTGCCTTTCTGAAGGATGTCTCCCATCTCTCGTGAGGTTCTTTGTAGGTTTTTTCCCTGCCCTTTCTCCCTCTCTCTATTTCTTTCTGCTGCCTTTGTCTGTCAGTCTGTCTGTCTGTCTCTGTCTTGTCTGTGTTAATCATACCCCAGGTCAGCTATCAGTCCTGATTCCCCCACCCTGAATCAACCTCTGCGTTCTCAACCAACATGGCTACCCAGCCTCTGTCCGGCGGGAAGCCAAGCTGCTTGCGGTGCTGCTGCAGGGGCTACTGGGAGCTGTAGTTTCCCAGGCTTTGTAGGCTGCTCTTGATGGCCTAGCC
Source organism: Pseudochirops cupreus (assembly GCA_028627135.1). Lineage (NCBI taxonomy): Eukaryota > Metazoa > Chordata > Mammalia > Diprotodontia > Pseudocheiridae > Pseudochirops > Pseudochirops cupreus. The sequence goes on from CM053584.1 coordinate 128,974,178, forward strand.
CAGAATGCTGGGAGCCCTTGCTGGGCTTCGTGCTCCCTCTGCTATGGGGCGTCATGCCTCCTCTGCTGAGGGCCCTCCTGCGCTTGCCAACCCACCAGAGCCCTCCCCTTTCTCCTTTCCCGTTTGTCCACATACTAATCGTCTCACACCTTTTAATAACCACCATCCAGACCTTGGAGGTTGAGAGCTGGGAGAGGAAAGAGATATTGTTTCCATAGCTATGGTTAAGCTTTGTTCTTTCCAGAGGGACCTGGAGGAGGTGGTTGTTTCTGCTGCCCCAGGAGGTGGAAGGGGCATGATTTGGATTTAGGATATCTGGGTTTTGGTCTCAGAGAGGACACCCAACTATTAGCAGTGTGTCCTCATTTATAAAATCAGGGGATTAGTCCCAATGATCTCTATCTAAGGCTCTTCCATGGCTCAAATGATGTCTTGTAATTCCCTTAGAAGTGACTCCCTCTCCCTCAAGCAGATGTCTCTAACACTTAGATGAAAGGCTGAGTGAGCCATCAGGTTCATGTTCCCTTCTCCTATTCCCTCCACCCTACTCTAGATTGATGAAATGCCGGAAGCTGCAGTGAAGTCAACAGCCAACAAGTACCAAGTTTTTTTTTTCGGGACCCATGAGACGTGAGTGAGGTTTGGGGGGGGAGAGGAAAAGAGGGGAAGGAGGGACTGGAGAGGTAGAAAGACAAAGTGTTGTAGGGTGGTTAAAAGGGACAGAAGGATGGAGGGGTAGGGAGAAAGTGGGGGGGGGTGAAGGAGGGTCTGCTTTTCCCTCTGCATGGAGGCAGCCCAGTAGAATGACTTTGCATTTCCTTCATCTCTCAGAGCATTCTTGGGTCCCAAAGACCTCTTCCCATACGAGGAATCCAAGGAGAAGTTTGGCAAACCCAACAAGAGGAAAGGTTTCAGTGAGGGTCTGTGGGAGATAGAAAATAATCCTACTGTGAAGGCCTCCGGTTACCAGGTAAGACCCACTCCCACACACCTGGGAGCCTCCAAGGAGAGGAAATAGTCACTTTTCTCAAGTTGCTGCAATGAAAATTTAAAAAAAACCTACTGATACACACTTGAGGGATAGACTTGACTTCTGGCAGTGGTTTTGGGTGGGGGCAATATTAGCAGGAGTTGAAAACATGGGGGTGAAACAGCTTATTTTGAAGCTCAGGTGAGGGAGGGTGAAGCACTGGGGCAGGACTGGTGCTTAACCCACCAGACTACAGAGTCAGAACTTTAAGGAGTCTAGAACTCTGAGGCCCAGGGAAAGGAGGGACAGGAAGTGAGGAGAGAAGGGAGCTAGGGAGTTGGAAGTAGACAGAGGGAAATTTCTGTCTTGGTGAAGAAGGGTGTTTTGGTGATAGTGAAGCAGAATTTTTATTCGATTCTTCCTGCTTCCTCACCTCTTATATCCAGGCAGTTACCAAGTCCTAAATCACAATAAAATATCTCTGGCTTCTGGTCATTTCTCCTTATCTCTACTGCCACCTCATTCCTTCATCATCATCCATCTTAAATGACAATATTAGCCTCCTAACAGACTTTCCTCCACTCTTCCCTGCAATACAACCTTCTTATTACTGAAAATATTTTAGTTTTTAAAAAAATGCATGCTTCCAGTCTTATTACTCTTATTTGCAAATTTTCATTGGCCCCCTCTTGCCAGCAGACTGAAGTTCAAAGTCTGACCTGACATTTGAAGCCTTCCACCACCTCTATATGATCAATAAACATTTTTAAAACATTTACTACATGCCATCTACTATAAGCACTGGGTATACAAAGAAAGGTAAAAGACAGTCCTTGCCCTCAAGGAGTTCACAATCTAATATGGGAAAACAACACAGAAGATGGCTGCCCTGGGTCATCTCCTTAAATGGATAATTCTGGAAGAATTCTCCACTGTCCACCTTTCACCCTCTCCCAACAGGGTACCTCATCTCATACTCTTCTCTTGTATCTGCTCTATACTGGACTGCTCCTTTCCCGTTGGACACACTGAGCTTTCCTCCCTTTGTTTATCCTATTCCTAAACCTGGAATGTCTCACCCCTCCACCTGCTAAAAGCCTACTCCTTCTTTAAAGCCCAGTTTCACAGCTACCCCTTTTCAAGAAGTTTTCCCTGGTTCCTCTAATCTAGGTCTTAACAACCTTCTTTCTCACATTTCACTGAGCACTTTTCTGGTGGCATTTATCTGGTGCTTTATCATGTCATATTCTGTGTTATAGTACCTAGTCTTTGGATCTTATCTACCTACTAGAATATGAGTTCTAGAGTCCAGGGATCTTATCTAAACTTTGTATCTCTCTCTGTGCTCTAATCTGAGTAGGTAAACTCACATCAACACGTATTAATTAGGCACCTATTTTGTGATGGAGTATAAGTCCCTTCCCATCAGAGGCTTACATTCTACTGAGACGGTTCATGTGATATAACATGTAGAGTAATTAGTAAGTAAAAGGCAACAATGTTGAAATGAATGGAGATTTTTTTTAAGTGAATTCAATTAATCTGTCCAAGATAAAAATAGAGATTTGAGGAAATAACTCTGATCAAAGAGACTTCCTGGGATAAGGTATCCTCTGGATTGGAAAGAAAGGAATGTTCATCACAGAGAGAAGGGGACGTGCATCTTCCTCCCCATCAAATCATCTTGTCTGATTTTGGCGGGAGGCTTAGAACCAAGATCTCCTTTTTAAACAAGGACAGGGTAGAGAAGGAGTTGCTCAAAGGAAAAGGAAGCAGCTGACTAGGGAAAGAGGCCCAAATAAGGGGTCCTAAACCACTTCCTGAGACCTACCTCTTGTTTTTGCTGCTCCCCACCAGCCATCCCAGAAAAAAGGGTGTCCGGAAGATGCCGAGCCAGATCGAGAGGTGTCAGAGGGGGATGGGGAGAAGAAGGGGAACACAGATGGCAGCAGCGATGAGGAGGGAAAGCTGGTGATTGATGAACCTTCAAAGGAAAAGAACGAGAAGGGAGCGCTGAAGAGGCGAGCAGGGGACTCACTGGAGGTAACACCATCCTTACTACTGGCTACCTGGGATGGGGAATACTCCGTCTCTCCCCAAAGTTGCAAAGAGAGGCAAATTTCAGCTCAGTAGGAGGAGAAACTTGCAAACAATTAGCTCTATTCTAAAGCACAGGCTGCCTTGGGAGCTAGTAGGTTCCCCTTCGTGGGAGTTTTTCAGATGGAAACTTGCTCTCCACTTATTGGAGATGGCTCTAGAAGGGATTCCTTCTCAGGCATAGGTTAAGTTATATTATGATAAATGTTATCTTATAGCTAGCACTGATGTAGCACTTTTAGTTTTGTAGGTAGATATAAACCTCAGACAAATGTGTGTGCACATATATTTGTATACATACATGTGTGTGTGTATGTGTATAAAATTTGCTCCTCGCAACAACCTTGTAAGGTAGCTGCTATTTTTATCCACATTTTGCAGATGAGGAAACTGAGTCTGAGAGAGGTTAGGTTACCATTATACCATGCTGCCTCTTGGGGTTTTTCCACCTCTGAGATTCTGGGAAGTTGGGTAATGAACCTGAATTGAGAGGTAGAATAAATTGGAGAAGGGAGTGAAAGAGAAGGAACCTGTGAGGAAGTTCAGGAAGCCCTGAGCTTGGAGTCAGGATACTTGTATTGAATCCCAGCTCTATAAGCTCCTAGCTGTATGACCTTGGGCAAGTCAACCTCTCTGAGCCTCAGTGTCTCCATCTGTAAAACGATAATTTACCTCATGGTGTTGCTGTGAAGATTAAATGAAATAATGTATCTGCAAGTGCTCTGTAAGATATAAGGCTTTGTAGAAGTATATTATTATTTAAAATCATTATAACTAAAAACAGGAGGGTGAGATGGGAGTGGTAATGATTGAGGTTAGTTTGGAATGAACTGAGTGGGAAGGAGGCACATGTAAAGATCCATTTAACCTAATCTATGTGTCATTCTTTTCCAACTCTTCCCTCTCACCTCCCCAATTGAATTTAGGATTCCCCCAAACGACTTAAGGAAACCCAGGACCCTGAGGGGGAGGGGGATGAGAAAGAAGAGCTGGCCCTAGAGGGAGAAAGAGCCCTCCCCATGGAGGGGGAGAAGAACAGCGCCCCCTCAGAGCCAGGCCCCGGCCGGGGTTTGGTTGAAGAGGAAGAGGAGGAGGAGGAAGAAGAAGAAGAGGAAGAAGAAGAAGAGGCTGCCAAGGAGGAAGGCCCTACCCAGGGTGTCAGAGATCACAAAGAGAGGTAAATGAGTAAGGAATAAGAAAGGATCCACTCCTGTGTAAGAGCCCTTTTAGGATCCTTCCCAGAGATTCATTTGCACATTGACCCTTCAAACTGAAAACAGAGACTATTTTTATTTTATCTAAGAGGTGGGACTTAGCACAGCATTAAATAGTTTTGGAATAATCAACAAGTATTTGTTTTACAATTAGTATGTACCAGGTACTGTCCTGGCATAGGAAAAAGGAAAGGATGGAGGACAGTCTATAGAAAAGACTTTCCAAGGCCTGGGATAGTATACATTAGGATGTGGGAATCTGGAGGAGAAGGGGATTGTCTCTGCCTGTAGACCAGGAAGGAATTTCCTGTGGTCTGTCTCCTGATGTCTGTATGAATGTAGGGGTGGGGAGGGGGGATGTATCCTGTGCTAGAAGCAGCTTGTATGAAGTATGAGGGGAGAAGTCAGTGAGCTGGAAGGAGGATGGACCCAAAGTAACTCTTCTCTCCTGCTTGTCTTCTTCAGCCTGTAGCCGACGATGTTTCCAGAGGAGCCCCCACCCTGTTCCTGCTGCTGTCTGGGTGCTATCGGGGAAACTGGTCATTGCCTGCAAACTGGGAACCCCCCTTCTCCTGCCCCTTGTCCCTGATACCCTGACATCGGCAGCTCTCTCTTTCTCTCTCTTTGAGCACCCCCTCCCCACTCTCCCTTGGACCCAGCCCACACTGGGTAAGGAAGGAAGGGATCAGGGCCTGGCACCACTGTTTCTCACCACTCTCTCTGACCCTCTTCTACTTGGCGGTGGAATGCCTTTTCCCTTTCTCAGGTCTCAGCCCTTCCCCGCTGTCCTCATTGCCCCCAGCTCTAATTCTTGGAGGACCCAGTTTTGGGCAGGGTGCTAGCTTCTGAGGGCTGTTATTACAGTGGGGAGTTGACAGGGGGTTTCCTGGACTAGCTAACTTCCTGATCTTTCCCTCGGCCTTTCCCCACCTCCACCCCCATCCCTGGAAAGACTGGTGAATTAGGATGTGGGTTTTGGAACGGAAAGGATGGAAGGTGGGCTATAGGAAGGGGGCTGCCCAAAGTCTGGGAGGAGGGAGCAGCATTACATGAGGAAAGGGCTTGTCTTCTGAGAGAATAATCTCTGCCCTCTACCCCTGATCTATCGTCCCCATGACCTGGGATGATCTGCTGATTCAGGGAAAGTCTGACAACTGAAGTGGGGCTAGGTAGGGGAATAAATGCTTGGTGATTGGTCCCCATTCCTGCCTCTGGTACCCTAGAGCATTCTGGGAGTGACAGTTGTTCCATTCATTGTTTCTAGGGTTACCACCTTGGGGCACTGAGGGTCTAGCAGGGGGTTAGGGTAGTCCTTTAGTAGGTTCATGGAGAAGGTAGCCCAGGGAGGGTGTGACTGTATTTGAAAGACCATCTCCAGTGAGGGGTGAGAGATTGTTCTTCATACTGCTATCTTTCTTCCTGCTCTTAGCATCGTAAGTCTCTCTCCCAGGGTCCAACACCTGGGAAGATGTTGCCCAAGTGAGATGAGGTGGGGAAGATGGGCATTAGATCCCTCCCCTTCACTCCTTCTAATCCTCACCCCCTGGTGCTTCAGGCCCTCCCTACAGGAATATTTATCACCAAGGCAAAGAAAAAGTAAAGTGGCATTTTTTAGGAAACATTTTTAAGAAAAAAAAATTACAAAAAAAAATTTAAAAGATTCCCTAATCCTCCATGCCCCTCTTCTCCCCTCCCCCCACCCCTATCTGCCTACTTCTTCTTCTCCAGCCTCTTGTCTTTCCTGACCCTTACTTCCCCTATCTCCATCCTATCCTCATCCCCTACTGCTGCACCTGGATTTTCTGATTTGGTGGAAATGTAGATGTCTTATTTGGGGTTTAATGACTTTCTTTTCTGTAGCTGGGCTTTGGTTTTTTCCTCCTTGTGTCTTTCTTGTGTTTCTTCCTCTTCCCTTGTGTCTCCCCACCTACCCCCAAGAAATAAACCCATTCCTCTTGCTATTACCACCAGATTCAATTTGTAACCTACAGAGAGAACAAAAAGAGGGAAAAAAAAGTCCCCTACCCTTCCCCAATAATCTCTCTCTCTCTTTCTTTTTCTCTTTCTTTCACATCTGCTCCCCTCCCCAACAACCTCCTCCTCCCCTCTCCCTGGGCTCTGATGAAAAGTTGCCGACTGTAGCTTTGGAAGATTAGCTCTAAGAACCGGTAGACAATTTCAGTTCTAGGACAATAAACCTGTTGATTATTATTTGGGGCCCTGGCTGGTTCTGTTTTTTTGTTGGAGGACATTGGGAAGGAGACTGGGTATGGGCTTTTCCCTTCCCTGCCCCCTGGCTCAGACTATTTGGAACTAGGACCACATGTATAACAGCTTGGTTGGAGCTTAGGACCATCTTACAGAATTTGAAAACTGGGTGCAATTTAGTAGTGTAGATTTTACTGCCCTAAACTTAAAAAATAACAAGTCTTAGGCCCTTTCATCATAACAGTGAGCATTTATATAACATTTTAAGATTTGCGAATTGCTTTACATATGTGATCTTATGACAGTCCCGTGAGGGAAATGCCATTATCGCCATCTTACAGATGAAGAAACCAAAAGCAGGTAAGTTAAGCAAGTTGCTCAGGGTCACACAGCTAAGTGTTTAAACAACTCTAGTCCTTGTGACTCAAGACTGGTAGCCTCTATTCATTCTACCACTTAGCTGCCTTTTTATCCTGGTGACATAAGGATTCTTTACTAGAATTGTCCTCAGATGCCTCAGCAAGGCATGGATGAGACCTTGAGGTCTCAAAAGCTGTGCCAGTGGAGCACAAATTCCTCCAAGTCCCACTGAGCTGACATGGCACTGAGCGTGGCAGTGGAACCATACCATGTTAGAACTAGAAGGACCTTCTATAGAGCCCAACCCTTTCATTTTGCAAGCAACAGAGGCACAGAGGAGGGGAAATACTTCATCTAAGGCCACACAGGGAGTTAGTGGTAGAGAAAGGACATACACCCAACTTCATGTGTTTTGCTCATCTACCCTGCTGTCTCAGTCACACAAGGACCCACCTGTCTAAAGAGAGAGAGTCTCATCTCCAGAACATTGGCCATCCAGGGGTGAGTCTTTTTTGGTCACGGCAACATGTGAGACTGCTAAGGTTTGGAAGGGTTTTTATTTGCATCAGTATGAAGGGGTGTCTATATTAGGACTGCTAGCTGGCCCAGTGAGTAGAGTGTAGAATAGAGTCAGGAAGATGAGTTCAAATCATGTCTCAGATACTAGCTGTGTGACCCATGAGCAAGTCACTTAACTGCCTCAGTTTCCTCTTCTGTAAAATGGGTATAATAATAGCACCTATGTCCCAGGGTTTTTGTGAGGATCAAATCAAGATAATGTATATAAAACATTTTATAAATGTTCACTATTAATATTATTAAACTCATTTTCAAAGTATCAAAAAAGCATTAGGCTACAATGAACACTAAAGGGAGCCTTAAATAGGGAAGAACAAGAATACAGTCTGCTCATGGAGGGTGTGTGTGTGTGTGTGTGTGTGTGTGTGTGTGTGTGTGTGTGTGTGTGTGTGTGTGTGTGTGTGTGTGTGTGTAAGGGTGTGGGGGGGGGAGGACCCATGGAATCATAGGAGTTGGAATGGACCTCACAGGTCATCTAGCAGATCTACTATAACTAAAACAGATTCCCTCTATAACATCGCCAAAGGCTCATTCTAGCATTTATTTGAAGACTTTTGGTGATGAGTAACCCACTTCAGAAGCAGTCCATTCCACCTTGGGACAGCTCTGATTTGGCAAGGTCTGTAATCTCACTACCCTGATTTCTATCCACCCCAACCCTCAACAAATAGGAATTCATCATTGCCATTCATGTGGCATGTTAAGATGTGGTCCCATATACAACAGGACTATTACCTTCCTCACTTTGGGCACTTCTGTGTAGCCAAAGATTATACCTCACCTTTCAAAATGTCAATGGATCTGTGATCCCACCAATCTAGATAATCTCCAGAGATAGAGATCCGAAGCCATTTTAACTTGTGTGGTTCTTGTCCATGTTATCCCTATACCCACCTTCCTTTTTGCCATTCAGTCATTCTTCAATTGTGTTCAATTTTTCATGACCCTATTTGGGGTTTTCTTGGCAAAGATACTTGGAGTGGTTTGCCATTTCTTTCTCCAGCTCATTTGCCAGATGAGGAAACTGAGGCAAACAGGGCTAAGTGACTTGCCCAAGGTCACATAGCTAGTAAGTGTCTGAGGCTGAATTTGAACTCAGGCTGAATTTGAACTTCCTGATTCTACGCCTGGTACTCTATCCACTGTGCCACCTAGCTGCCTCTAACTTACCTTTAAACATCTACATTTTGTGCACACCAATAGTCTTCTGTTATCTTTTGTTCTCCCTCTGTGACCAGCTCACCTCTTCTAAACGTACATGTCCTTGAAGACGTCCATTCTTCTATGTTCAACTGATACTCTTATCTTTTTCTTTGGTCATGCCCTTCAAATCGTCCCTTGTGTCAAAGAAAACAAGCCAAAGTGACACATTTGATAATGCATACAGTAATCTGTCAGCATTGTCCCTCACCTTTCTGTAGTAAGGGAAGAGGTGTACTTCATCTCATCTCTAGTACTTGACACTAGTTTTTTCCATTACTCCGAATTCAACTTGCTCTTTGCAATCTTTTCATTAACATTGTTACAGTGTTTATAGTTATTCTCTATCTCTTGACTCTGCCTCCATTCACACAAAACTCTTCATGTTTCTCTCAAGGTTGATATTTGTTGAATCTCACTGCATAATAATATTTTATCATAGTTTTTTCAGCCATCCTTCAGTTGATGGGCACCTCCTTTGTTTCTTTGCTACCAAAGAGTGCTTCCGTGAATATTTTGCTATACATTGGCCTATGAGTTCTGTCTTTGACTTTCTTGGGGATATGCGCCCAGTGGCTGGACAACTGGGTCAATGCATATGGGCAGTTTAGTGCCCCCTCCCACCCCCCGTTTTGGTTTTATTGAAACTAAAATCCAAAGCACTTGCACCCTTTTACAACATCAGCAGGCTATCTGTGTGTGCCCACTTTCCACTGCTCCTTTCTCCCCCATCTTTTGTCAACTTCGCCAATTTGTAGAGTGAGATGAAACTTCAGAGCTGTTTTAACTTGTATTTCTCTATTAGTCATTTGGAGTGTTTTTCTCATGAACATGTAAGGTTTTCAATTCTTTTGGAAACAGCTGATATCCTTTGACCACATGTCTTAAAGGGGATTGCACTTGGTGTCTTCTATTTTGTATTTGTGCCGATTCTTTGCATGTTTTGGTTATCATATTTCTACTGGTAATATATATTGCAAATATTTTTCTCTTTACTATTTCTCTAATTCTGTCTTCATCAATCTTATTGATCAAAAGCTTTTTAATTTTATGTAGTAAACATTTTCTATCTTATCTTTTATGATGTCTAGTGCTTATTTAGTTAAGAATTCTCCCCGAGGTACCTAAAAGGTACCTAACTTTGTTCTTTCATTTTTATTTAATGCTGTGGTCTTTTATGTTCAAGTCTTATCTCTATTTGGGCCCTATTGTGCTACATGGTATAAAATCTTGGTCGAAGCTTAACTTTGGCCAAGCTACTTTATAGTTTTCCCAGAAGTTTTTGTTAAAAAGGACATCCTTTGGCCAATAATTTATTTATTTATCAAACCCTGGACCACTGTTTTCAATTGTTTCTGGTTTTTGGTTATCTGGTCTGTTCCACTTGTCTGCTTTTCTGTTTAACCAGTATCAAATAGTTTTGAGACTTCTGCACTGGAACATAGTTTGAGGTCTGATAACGAAGATATCCTTTGCTAAAGCCTCCTTGCACTTACCATGTGTCTATCAATGGCCCTGTCAGTCCCCAGCAAATGTGATTGTTGGGTTTTCAGAGTCTTTGTGGAGAGGAGCAATTTTGAACTGTTGAAATTCCTGCACAATTTTCCAAATGTAATCTGCCATTCTCTTTTATTCAATTCTGGCATAGGCCCACTGTCTTCTTCTATATGTATATGCAGACACATACATGTGTATACACATGTAAAATGCATGTACATGTACACATATACATGTATGTTCATACACTAGATTGGCCATCCAACTGCATGTCATAGCCTAGACCAATGGTGTCAAACTCAAATAGACTCCTGCTGCACATACTGTCTTAGAAAACCACAAATTAACATTATATATATTCTATTGTATTTTTTGTTTTATTTTGTTAAACATTTTCCAATTTTATTTTGATTTTTTTAAGTTAATTATTTTTAGTTTTCAACATTCACTTTTATAAGATTTTGAGTTCTAAATTTTCCCCCTCCCTCCCCTCCTCCCTAAGATAGCATGTAATCTCATATAGGCTATACATGTATATTCATATTAAACATATTTCTACATTAATCATGTTATAAAGAAGAATCAGAACCAAAGGGAAAAATCACAAGAAAGAAAAAAGAGAGAGAAAATACTATGCTTTGATTTGCATTCAGACTCCATAGTTCTTTCTCTGGATGTGGATAGCATTTTCCATATTTAGTCTTTTGGAATTGTCTTAGATCATTGCTTCCAATTATATTTTAATATGGTTCTCCCTGCACTTGGAATTTTGCTGGCTTCGAGTTTGACACCTCTGGCTTAAACAATAGGCATCCTTCATCTATTTTGTTTTTCCTGTGCCAATTGTTAAGCCAATCTCCTTTGAGTGGCCACAGATCTTATTGAAAACAACCTATAATATTCTGGGAAAGATCACATTAACTTTTTTGGCCACCTTGTCACATTGTTGACTTATATTAAATCTACTCAGAGTCTCTGGGTTTTTTTTTTCACACGGACTGTCATATCTCCTTTATCCTATGCTTGTACACTTGATTTTTTGAACCCAAGAGTAGATTCATGGACTCATAGAACTAAAAGTGAAAGGAACCTGAGCTCAAATCTGGCCTCAGACACTAGCTGTGTGACCCTGGGCAAGTCACCTAACCTCTGCCTGCCTCAGTTTCCTCATCTATAAAAGAAAGATAATAATAGCCCCTACCTCCCAGAATTGTTGTGAGGCTCAAATGAGATGATAATTGTAAAGCATTTAGCACAGGGCCTGGCACATAATAAATATTACATAAATGTTAACTATTATTATGATCTGATCTAATTCCCTCATTTAATGGGAGAGGAAACTGTGAAGTTGCTCAAAACATAGAGCAAATTTGATAGGTGGAATATGAATCTAATTCTGATGATTCTAGAGTAATAAGCCAGTGGTCCTTCCATTGTACCATGACTTTTTCATATATTGTCAACAGCAGCTCAGCAATTCTGCCCATTCTTTCTGTACCTTTGAATGGTGCTGTGAACCTGGGTTCAAATTTTACCTCTGCTCCTTTCTCTTTGCTTCATTTACTCAGATGTAAAAGGGGAGTGCTGGACTGGGTAACTTCTAAGGAGCTCTAAATCCCTCGATCCCTATTTGATTACTCATTGAGAGCCCCTAGGTTCATTCTGTAATCAATAGAAATAGTGTTGGGTTTAGAATCAGTCAAACTAGATTCATATGCTAAACTAAAACACAGTGTAGTGGAAATAGTGTAGACTTTGGAGTCAGACCTGGGTTCTAATCCTGCTTCTGAAATTTATTTGTTACATGATCCTGAGCAAATGACTTAAACTGTTTCCACTTCAATGTCTTCATTCATCTGTAAAATCTGGATAATAAGAGTTGCATGACTTACCTCACAGGGTTATTGAGGAAAGGGCTTCGTTAACCTTAGGTGTTGTATGAGTGAGTTGTTATTACCATCTCAGAACTTATCTTTTCCTTATTGACATGATGGATCATTTTTAGTAGAGAAACATTAATACTTCAAAAGCCTTGGATTTTACAGGTTTGGGAATCTCCTTAACTAAGGCAGGTCATAACTTGGCTATAACTTAGGAGTTAAGCTATAACTTAAGTTAAGACTTAACTGCATCTCAGAAGTTAAATGACTTGCCTAAGGTCACACAAGTAGTAAGTTTCAGAGGCAGGATTGGAATCCAGGTCTCCCTGACTCCAGGGCTAGCGATTTTTTTGCTATATCATGATGTCTTCCTGTCTTAGTAAAGAAATCAGAAAAAAAGACCCGAAGAGTTGAGTAGTTCTATCTTGTCTCTATATTTGTCCATTATCCTTTATGTTTGGTTGGATTTGTTGTTGAACCCTCCCTAAACAGAGGGGGTATCAATTTTCAACCCTGCTACTTAGGATTCATCTCCGGCCTTACTACCTTCCCATCTTAGCTGGTCTCAACCCTTTCCTTTAAGATAGTCAATATAGTGTGATGGATACTGGGCTTGGAATTAGGAAGACTTGGGTTCACATCTCTACCTCAGATACTTACTAGCTGTGTGACTCTGGTTGGACATGATGGTTTTTGAGGTCTCTTCCAGTACTAAAACTATGATCCTTAAGACTCTACTTAATTTTGTCAGTTTCCTGAGTTTCCACACGTCTATTTAAACCAATCCTTTTGTGACTAATTAGAAAGATTAGCTTTTGTGTTTTTAGAATTATTTTTTAAACCACTCCAGTCTTCTGGTGTTTACTTTCCATGTAGAATTTTAGGTCTTCAGATCCTACTTATCCTTTTCTCTGAATCCTTTTAAAATTTCTTCCTCTGTAAAATAATGCAAACTACATGACCTCCAAGGTCCCTTTCAGCTATAGCCCCAAAATCTAAATTGTGCCTTACAGAAAGATTTCCTAAGCCATCATGAAATTTAAAATCAATTCTATTTAGGCAGTAGGTTCCTCCTTTTTGGTCAGACTCAGATCTTTATATTGAAGAATAAAATCGTCATCAAGGCAAGTCAGGAGTTTCCTATCACTGTTATGCCATGTCTCTGTCCATTCCATGATATCTTTCCCAGATTGATCATCCATTTCCTTCCTCTGTGGGAGTGGTTTGTAGTATACTTCCATGACAATATCCCTTCTATTTTCAACACATTCAGTTCAATTAAACAAACACAGAAACAGTGTGGAATAGTAGTCTTAGAGTCAGGAATACCTGATAAGACTATAAATTACAGAACAGTTGCTGATCTGCATTGATAGTGAGGCTTCCCTAAACCAATGAAATCACAGGTAAACAAACAAAACAAACAAAATGCAAAATAAATCATGCTAGAAGTACCTACTACAGGTAGGTCTTATGCTAGGTTTGCTATACAAAGACAAAAATAAAATAGTCCCTCTACTCCAGGTGCTTAAATTCTAATGGAGAGATACATGTATACAAAATAACCCAAGGAAAAAGAACCCTAATAACGTGTGTGTGTGTGTGTGTGTGTGTGTGTGTGTGTGTGTGTGTGTGTCCCTGAGGAGAGAGCGCCTTAGGTGATCCTTGAAGAAAAACATACAGAGGTTCCAGATAGAACAGAGAAATCAGGGAATAGCTTGTAATCCAGTTTGGCTGGAATGTAGAGATGCATAAGTCTATTCTAATAATAGCACTGTTTAATCACCTCTTTGGTCTATTCTTTTTGAATGAAGTGTATCTTTCTGGGTGAGAGGAAGCATGATGTAATGGAGAGCATGCTGGACCAGGAGTCAGAAAAATCCCCTAGGTTCAAGTCCAGCTTCTGATAGAGGTGGTTTACTCGTTGTGTCATGACTGGCCTGTCACTCACCCTGTTGGTGCCCAGGCAACTGACTAAGATTACAAATAACAGTTGCCTGTCCACGTGGGTGAGTCCCCACACTGATAATTCATTGTACTGGTGAAATCACAGATCCAGATCACCAAAAACATTTTTAATTTTTCATAGCTATATTTCATTAATGAGTCTAGCACTTAGGGCTAGAAGGATCCCTAGAATTTTAGGGTACATCTAATCTAACTCCCTTGTTTTATAGGCAAGGAAACAGTCTTACAGGGGGTACGTGACTGAGATTTGACTCTAGTTAGGTGGCACAGTGGATAGAGCACTTGACCTGGAGTCAGGAAATCCTGACTTCAAATCCAGCCTCAGTTACTTAATAACTGTGTGACTCTGGGCAAGTTGATTAACCCTGTTTGCCTCAGTTTCCTTAACTGTAAAATGAACTGGAGAAGGAAACAGCAAAACCACTCTAGTATCTTTGCCAAGAAAATCCCAAATGGCATCACAGGGTCTGACGAGACTGAAATGACTGAACAACTACATCTATTACAAACAACTAATTTTGGTAGTATATATGACATTAATTTTTACTTGGATCTGTTAAGAGGAAGAAGAGTCATACAGTGGAAAGAATGGTGATTCAGAATCAGAACCTGGGTCTGAATCTTAACTCTCCCATTTACTACCTCTGTGTCCTTGGAAAAGTCACTTAACTTCTCTAGGACTCAGTTTCCTCCCCTGTCAAACAAAGGGGTTGGACTATATCCTGGTTCTAAATCTATGATCCTTTGACCACTAATTCACCTTGATTATTATCCATATTTTGTCCATTTGTATAAAGATATCAACAGCCATGGGTCTTATTACTCTACTTCCTCTTGAAGATCATCTCTGGAGAATCATGTTTTCTCCACTGAGGCCTCTGCCAGATGACCATTCCATGTCCTTTAAGGTTCAGGGTGTGCTCTTTGCTGAGGAAGAACCTCAAGTCTTCTACTTCTCACCTACACTACTTCCCAAGTCCTTCTCATACCTTGTCATACTACAGATCACACACTGATACAAAGGCAATAAACTCTGATTTACTCTACCTTAAGGGATGCTTTGTTTTGGAGACAGACATTTTTCACATGAGGAAACAGGCTCAGAGAGGTTTAATGCCCAGGTCACAGTTACTAAATAGCAGAGCCACAATCAGAGCTCAGATTGGCTTTCTGGTTTTGTTTTTAACTCCAAATAGCAGAATTCACAATGTAGCAGAAGAAATGACACACACAGAAACAACTAAGAACAATACCTAATAGCAACAATTCGGTGAAAGAGGGCTGTATTTGGAATCAGGAAAGATCTGGATTACAAGCCCATCTCTGACACTAGGATTAGCTTCAGTTTCCTCCTCTATAAAGCAGGGATAATAATTCTTGCATTAAGTAATTCCCTAGATTGTTGTAGAGGTCCTTCACTGTAAACATGAAAGGATTATAGAAATGAGGAGTTATGAGTACAGCAGGAGATGTGCAGTGAAAGTGTTATATAAGATCTTGAGAGGATCAGAGAAAGCTTTCTGGAAGAGGCAGCATTTGAACTAGGCTTTTTTTAATCAATGAACAGGCATGGGGGGAGGGCTGTTTGGGTTGAGTCTATACAAAGGCGAGCAGTAGAGAGGGAGTGGATATGTTACTTTGGTGGACATTTGAATAGTCCAATTTGGCTGCCATACAGAGTAAGTAGAGGGATGTGATATAAGGCTTGGGAAAAAAGAACCAGCAGGAAGACGGGGAAGCAGGGGGGACTTAAATTCCAGTTAAGGATTTCAAACATCAATCAAGAGTCATTACAGATTTTTGAGACGGGAGTAATATGAATAGATCTATGAGTTAAAAAAAAACACAACAGTATGAAGGAAGGATTGGAGAAGAGATCTGGAAGACCTTGTAGGCTTGGTGATGACAGCAGTGGGAACAGAGGATGGGATGGACGTGAGATGAACTTGGTAACTGGGTAACAGCAAAGGATGGCGAAGAAAGAATGAAATACAACAGCATATGAGCAGCTGAGAGGATTTCAGAGGTTAGTAAGCCTGCTACTGGTTAATACAGGAAAGGCTGGTTGGTAACGTCGGGGACTAGTGTGAACTGGTATGTGTAAATCCGTATCTCCCTTTCTGTAAACTACACGTTCAATCCACAAACCCACCCAGATGGCTAGAAGATGGGGGCGATGGAGAGACAGAGAGAGCGCTCTGTATTCTCCCATCAATCACAGATTTAAAGTGAGAAGAGACCTTAGAAGGCACGTGCGTCCTCATTTAAGAGAGGAGGGAGCTGTAGCCCGGTTAAATTCAGTGATTTGCCCAAGGCCACACTGGCACAGGTTCTAAGGTTCCAGTTCAAATGCTTTTTGCATTCAATATACCTCCCTTATGCATCCGGTTCTCTCCTGGTCTCCCTCCTCCCCTTTATGGGAAGGCTCATCCCAGAACAGAGGAGTCTGGAAGGCATGAGCTGATGGAGGAGGGAGGATGGAGGAGGGGGTTCGCCATGTGCCCTAATTGCCCAGCCATCACCACCTAGAAAATGGAGCAGCTTTTTTTGCTCCTCGTGGAACTACAATTCCCAGGCACCCCAACTTGGGACATGCGCAGAAATTCACCGGACCAGGAAGCCCGTTCTGCCCAGGTCGTGACTCCAACGCCCAAGGTGCACCTCGGCGTTCCGGTCTCATCATGTCTTCCTCAACTACTACTCCCGACATGCTCAGCAGCGTTGGACTACAACTACCAGCATGCCTAGAGTCCTGATCGTCCTGCTAGCTTCCTTTCCTGCGCCGGCCAACATTTCCCAGAAAGCCAAGCGGCTCAGTTTTGTCGTCCCACGTGCGAAGGTGAGAGGCGGAGTCGGAACTGAATGTACCCCAGCATCTGGAGTTAAGGGGATCTGAGATTTGGGCTGGAGGCGGAATTCGTTCCTTTCACCTTCAGTAGGAACCTGATTTACCTTTGGGAAAAGGGTCCTGGCCCCTGGGATATCAGGGTAAGGTGCTTGGAGATCCTGAACCCTGGGGTGCTGAGTGTGCCAAGATGAGAAAGGGTCAGTCAGACCTTGACAGAAATCTGACAGCTGGAAGATGGAGGGAAGGGGATACTGGGAGAGGACAAGGTCTTTCCTTCCTCCCTTCCCCCTTCCTAAGCCTAGAGTTTATCTGGATGGAGGCCGGGGGAGGGACTCGATGACCTGAAGAAAGCCTCCTTCCCCCTTTCCCCCCCCCCCCAGGTTTGGCGGGGGGGGGAGGGTGCTGTCCCAGAAATAGTTGGTTCTCCCATAGAACTCTTCACATGGAGGTTGGATGGCGCTTGCCAAGGAAGTTGTGAGTATTCAGGTAACGGCATGGTAGCTTTAGAGGGCAAGGGAACTTAGAGGCCATCTCGTCCAGCACTTACATTAGTGTGAAGCCAGGGGCTGCCGTCTCTTATAGGGATAAGGTCATCAGAATCACAGAACTGGAGAATTGGAACGGGAGCAATTAAAGGAAATAAGCAATTATTAAACACCTACTATGTGGCAGGTACCGGGTTAAGTGACTTACAAGTTTCTCACTTGATTCCCACTACAACCCTTCGAGGTAGGTGCTGCTGTTATTCCCATTTTACAGTTGGGGAAAGGGAGGCACAGAGATTGAGATTTGCCCTGCATCTGAGGTTGGATTTGAACTTGGGTCTTCCA
Source organism: Pseudochirops cupreus (assembly GCA_028627135.1). Taxonomy (NCBI): domain Eukaryota; kingdom Metazoa; phylum Chordata; class Mammalia; order Diprotodontia; family Pseudocheiridae; genus Pseudochirops; species Pseudochirops cupreus. The sequence continues at coordinate 128,991,829 of CM053584.1, forward strand.
GATTCTAGGCCCATGGCTCTATGCCTGTAAGAGAACTTAGTCCGTCTACCCACCCAAAACATTTTCTGGTCTGGTCACACCATATCTGGAGTATTGTGTTTATTCTCGGCAGACATATTTTAAGGACATTAATAAGCCAAAATCCTACAGAGGAGGGCCACTAAAATGATGAAGGGCCTTTCATTGGGGAATTGTTTGGAAGAGTTGTGGATTTAGCTTGGAGAAGAGGAAGCTTAGAAGGGACATGTGATATTTCTCTTCCAGTACTTGAAAGGCTAAAAGGTGGGGATTACACTTGTTCTGCTTGGCCCAAGAGAGAGAACCAGAAGCTATGAGTGGATGTTGTGAAGAAACACATTTAAGCTTAAGGGAGTCCAAAAACCACCCTCCTAATAGTTAGAGCTCTCCAGAAGCAGGGTAGGCTGCCATTTGTGGCAGTGGGTTACCCCTCACTTGATGTCTTGAAGTAGAGATGTGAGTGCTCAGTTACTGGGTGTATGGTAGGATCATAAACTTAAGAGCTAGAAGAGAACCTTAGATATCATCTAGTATAACTCCTTTGTTTTACAGCTGAGGAAATGGAGACCCATAGAGGTTAAGTCACATCAGAGGCAAGATTTCAATGGTAGTATGGTGTCTAGAGTGCCAGGCCTAAAGTCAGCAAGACTCATTTTCCTGAGTTCAAATATGGCCTCAGATACTTACTAGCTGTGTTACCCTGAGCAAGTAACTTAACCTTGTTTGCCTCAGTTTCCTCATCTGTCAAATGAACTGTCTAGTACTTCCACATACTACTGATTCCTTTTCTGTTGTAGGATGGAATAGTTCAGAGGGGTCAGGTACGAGGCCCACAACACTCAAAAGTGCAGCCCAAACCAGATTAAAATGTAAATAGGAAATATTTAACTAAATAAAAACACAATAAAACAGGTAATGTTATAATTAAAACTAAGTCAATATGTGACCTAGAGAGATCCTTATGTATGGATTAGAGGCCTTGGTTTCTTTTTGAGTTTGACAGTTCTGGACTAGATTACCTCAGAGGTTCTTTCCAGCTGTCATCTTCAGGGCCCTTATCTACTCACAGCTAGACAATGAAATAGCCTGCAGGTTAATCTGCCTGCCCATTCTAGTCCATCCTCCATTCAGCCACCAAAGCCAATTCTTTTTGTTGTTGTTTTTGTCTTTTTTTGAGGGGGGAAGGCAGGGTAATTGGGGTTAAATGACTTTGCCCAAGGTCACATAGCTAGTAAATGTTAAGTGTCTGAGGTCCCGTTTGAACTCTGGTCCTCCTGACACCTGGGCTATCGCTCTCTATTCACTGCCCCACCTAGCTTCCCCTAGAGCAATTTTCTTAAAGCAGAGGTCTGATCATTAACCCCTTCCCCCCTCAATAAACTCCAGTGGCTCCCTATCACTTCTGAGAGGAGAAGATCCTCAAAGGTTCCAGTCAAAACAGAAACAATTTCTATTTACATTCATTCTGAGCCAATCAGGACCCAGTGACCAAGTAGGGCCAGAGTGATTTGGATTTAAGGTATGGTTCTTAAGAAAGAAATCTAGCCAGTAAACTCTAAGATATCTTTTCAAGATTTCAGCATTCAAAATTTACACTCCTTTGGCAGAGCACTTTGCAAGTAAGGCTATGATACCCTATGTGAACAGAGGGAAGGGGAAGAAAGGAAAGAAGAGCTGTGTTGCCCAACTGGCCAGTTTCAGTTGGGTCCCCAGTGGGGCAGCTCCTACTACTATTCACAGAAGTTTTTGTTTGTCCTTCGTTCTCAAAAACGACCATGACATCAGGGAGGTGATGCCATGACATACAAGTGAATTGGATTTAAGTGAGGCAGGGCTTTGCAAAGTCACCAGCCTCACTTTCTCCTCCAGAGCCATCTGTGTTCTGTGGCAAGATATAGATCAGGACTACTGGAGATGGCCCAGGATGCAACAGGAGATCCTGGCTCTCACTGATTGGCTAACAAGAGGTCCCGGGCCAAGCCCTATTTGGCCATTGTTTAGGCCCTTGTTGGTTTAGAGTGGATGTAAATTGTTTATTTTGGCCCCTCCTTTTTGACTAGGTAAAAGAGGCCATTCTCTGCCTCATTTCTTGCCTAGCTTAAATCACTGGATGGGTGTTGTCTCCGTCAAACTGAGACCTGTTAAAGACCATAGCTTAAAAAGGCCAAGATCTTGGGGTGCCTAGGTGGTGGAAGTGAATAGTGAGCACTGGCCCTGGAGTCAGGAGGATCTAGTTCAAATCTGGCCTCAGACACTTAACACTTACTGGCTGTGTGACCTTGGGCAAGTCACTTAACCCCAATTGCCCTGCCCTCCCCTCTCCAAAAACGGAAAAAAAAAAACCCACCCCCAAAACAAAACAAACAAACAAACAAAAAGGTCAAGATCTCCCACTGCATCCTGGGCCATCTCTAGTTGGCCTGATCTGTATCTGACCACTGGACCCAGATGGTTCAGGAGGAAAAAGTGAGGTTGATGACTTTGCACAGCCCTCCCTCACTTAAATCCAATTCACTTGCATGTCATAACATCACCTCCCTAATGTCATGGTCCTTTTTGAGAATGAAGGACAAACAATAAGGATCAAATACAAAATTGTATCTGTCATTCAAAATCATAACCTAGCCCTTCTTCATCTTATACCAACCCCTCCCACCATGCCTCTGATCGGTGACACTGACCTCTTTGCCATTCCTTAAACAAGACACCTATCTCATAGCTACAGACATTTTCTCTACCTCATTTTCTCCTTCATTTTCTCCCTCATCTGGGCCTCCTAAATTCCTTCAAGAACTAAAATCTCACCCACAAGAAGCCTCAGTCCCTCTTAATTCTAGTGCCTTCCCTCTGTTGATTATTTCCCATATTTCCTTGTTTGTACATAGTTGTTCACATGTTTATCTCCCCCTAGATTGAGAACTGTTTGAGGACTTTGCCTTTCTTTGTGGCTTTAGCACTTAGCACACAGTAAGTACTTAATGAATGATTGAGTCTGTGACAGTTTTCTTCAGGTATACAAAGAGCGGTAATGTAGAAAGGGGTTAGATTCAGATGACAGACTAGAAGCATTGGGCAAGTTACTGGACATAGTTCAGCTCATTAAAAAAAACAACTAACAACTAGAGCTATTTGAAAATGGCAGATATCTCATGACATGTAGTGAATTTCCCATCTTTGGAAGATAGAGGATGGTTGGTGATTTGTTGGAAGCTTTTGAGGAGCTGGGTACCCTACATGGAATAGGAGATTAGATGATCTCTTTGATCCATTCTAGCTGAGATCCTGGGGTATCTTTTGGGCTTAGAGACAACTTTTTGTATGATCAGCTTTTACCTCCTTTTTGGTTCCCTCAAGCTCATGTGTTTGATTCTTGGGTTGATTGATGCCATTTCTGGTCTAGACAATTAATTGACATTAGTGTTCAATTAGCCTCATCTCCTTTCACCTATATACTATTTTCCCAACCTCCAGATATGCGTTTGTCAGCCTTGCTAGCCCTGGCAGCCAAGGCCACTTTGCCTCATAATTACCGCTATGGAATGAGCCGACCTGGATCGATGGCTGACAAGCGGAGAAACCCTCCTTGGAAAAGGCAACGTCCAGTCCTTGTGGAGCCTATACCTGAGGATTCCTGGAATGTGTTTTGTGGGGACACGGTGAGAGATTCAGGGTTGACAGATATGAAGGTTGGAGCAAAGGAGAGAATGGGCCTGAGGTTCTTCCTTCCCTGACACTGTGTACCTACAGGTCGAGATCCTGGAAGGCAAAGATGCTGGGAAGCAGGGCAAAGTGGTTCAGATCATCAGGGAGAGGAACTGGGTTGTCTTAGAAGGACTGAACACAGTAAGTAGTGGGGACTGGGACCTTCTACACTGGACTCTATTAGCTCCACTTTTTTGCCCCATTCTCTACCAAAAATCAATTACTGATAATAGTAAAGGGAGAGATTGAGGACTGGATACTATCTCCAGCTCCTGGGATTGTCCTTGGGAGAGGTGGGAGGGGCTTCCTCATAGCTATTTCTGACTTCCCCCACTTCTTTCCCCACAGCATTTCCGATACATTGGCAGGAGCAAGGATTACCGGGGAACCATGATCCCCAGCGAGGCCCCCCTGCTTTTCCAACAGGTTAAGCTTGTGGATCCCACTGACAGGCAAGATGGCAGGACGTTGATCTTTGGAGGATCATGAGGGCAGAAGCCTGGCATTTCTAGGTGGTGAAAGGGATAGAATACTGGACTTACAAAGTCAGGAAAACCTGATATTTGAATCTTGCTCCAGGCACTTGCTTGCTGTGTGACCCGAAGCAAGCCCTTCATCATCTCTGTGCCTTGGGCTCATCAGTAAAATGAGAAGGAGCATTTGTGGCCAATTCTCACTTCTCAATCAAAATGATCTTTGTGGGGTTGGACTGAAACAGAACCTCAGGAAATGCTGCTCAGGGGGCAATAAGCAGGGGTACCATTTTGGAGAACAAGAGTAGAAATAGGTTAACTTTATAGCGAGAGAGTAGACGTCACACAGGACTTTGTAGGAGTCTGAAGAATTCAGTTTTTTATATCCTGAGAAGTTGATTCTTTGTGGTTGGAGAAAGCATTTGGGGCCATACAAACTTGGTTCACTCTCCTTCCCTGCAGAAAACCAACTGAAGTGGAATGGAGGTTTACAGAGGAAGGTGAGCGTGTACGAGTCTCCCTGAGGACAGGGAGGATTATCCCAAAGCCCGAGTTCCCCAGACCTGATGGCATCATTCCTGAGCAGTGGATTGGTGAGTCAGATTGTACAAAAGAGAGAATAGCTAAACAGAGATGGGTGGCTTGTCATACGAGGAGTCCCCTGGTAGGACTTAACATCACTGGCACAAACATGGGGTTTGTATTAGCAGTCCTTAGTTATCTAAAAGGTAGTGATATGGTGGAAAGAATATCTCTTTGGCCCCAGAGGGAGTAAGTGAAATTTGGCGAAGCTGATGATATAGATCACCTTGGAAGACTGAGAAACGCCTTCTAGTTAGGTGGTGGTAGGTGGTCCACTGGGCTTGAAGTCAGAAAGACCTGAATTCAAATCCAGTCTTATTTACTAGCTGTGTGATCCTTGGCAAGTCTTTAACCCCTTTCTGCCCTTTTCCCCAACTCTAAAATGGGGATGATAATAGCACCTACCCCCTAAAGAAGTTGTCAGATGAAGCTTTTAGCGTAATGCCTGGTACATATTAGGCACTTGATAAATGCTTATTCTCCTCCCACTTCTCTATGATCCTAAGTAACATGCAGAGTTAGGGGTTGGGGGAGAATCAGTGAGGGTAGAATGGGGCAGCTGGTGGGCAGAACAAAGTGGAGGAATGAGTCTTGTTCTGCTTGGTCTCAGAGAGCAGAACCAGGAGCAGTGGTAAGCATTTCCAGAGGTAGATTTTGGTTCATTATGAAGAAAACTTCCCAATACTTAGCTGTCTTCCACAGTAGAATGGCCTGCCACTGTGGGTAGTGAGGTAGCTGAGCACTTGTTAAGGGTGTGGTAGATAAGATTTTGCCCAGGTACAGGTCATACTGGGCTAGACGGCTTCTAAGCTTCCTTCCAACTCTGGGATTCAACAACTCACGTATCCCTAATGTAACCATGCTGGCTCTACAGATGGCCCCAAAGATACATCAGTGGAAGATGCTCTGGAGAGAACTTATGTCCCCTGTTTGAAGACTTTGGGAGAAGAGGTGATGGAGGCAATGGGGATCGTGGAGACTCGGAGGCATAGGAAGGTCTACTGGTATTAAAGCTACGAAGGGCACTGTCTTCTTGCCACCACCATGTCCCTTCAAGATCATGACTCCGGCGTCTGAGGACTGCTCTGTTTACTACTATCTAATAAAGATAAGGATTTTCTGAGGAATGTGTGGATCTCTGCCTTGTAGAAGAATAAAGGGATCCAGCTGAACTTCATTTCACCAGTGAGGCAGTGATGCTGCACTGGAGTAATCAGAGGTTAAACATTATGAAGACATTCTGGATCCTAAGGAATGAGAAATGGCACAAGGTGTGTGTAGGTTTGTCTCTTTCCTTTCCGCAGGGACCCACTGGGTCACTTGGCATGGTGGCAAGGAGGGTCAGAATATCAGGCCAATCTTGTTTATTTCATAGTGAGGAAACAGGACCAGAAAAGGGAGATAACTGGACAAGGTCTTTCACCTTGATGGGCCTCTTTAACCATCTTTCAAATAAGGGGATTGAATTGAATGGTCACTCAGGTACATTGAATTGAATGGTCACTCAGGTACATTACAGTTCTAAATTCTGTAATTTGAGTACTCCCTTGTGAATGCATAAAGAGGGCAGAAATGAGGCAGGTCAGTCTTGACACTGGATGGCAGTGGGTGAGGGGGCAGGAGTAGTAGAGGACTTAAACCTAATGGGGTACCTGTGAAATACACAGAAGAGATCTGGGTGGCAAGGTGGCCTCAAATTTACCCTTTGGGGAAGCTAGGTGGTGCCATGGATAGAGCACTGGCCCAAGGTCAGGACTGCATGCAAATCTGTCCTCAGACACTAACTGTGTGACCTGGGCAAGTCACTTAACCCTGATTATCTCCAAAACAACAACAAGGAGCTACCCTTTGCTCACCCAGCATTCAGAGAAATAAGAGGCAGGAAGTTTTTAATTTTTTTTTAAATTATTTTTTAAATGTTCATTTTTTTTTTTTTGTATGACAGGTAGGAAAAAAATCTGAGATCCAGGAAGAGTATGGTTAGAGATAAGCCAAAGGTAAAAAGATGTGGTTCCCTAAGTGACAGAAGATTCTCTATAGGGCCTCATCTTTACATGGATTCACGCATGTTCTTGGGAACTGGAGAGTTTTAAAGGGTCTCAAAGCCTCCCTTCCTCTAACACTGTCAGCTTTCCTCCATTTCCAGATCAGACAGTGCTGGGCCCAGTGGGGTCTTCGTGGCCACCAAGACCAGATTTCGAGGAGATAGTTCAGGCCTGAAGACAGGGAGGAGTTCGGCATGGCAACCTGAGGTGGGAAGAAGGGAGGGAAGCTCAAGATGGTAGAAGCTGCTCCTCCTTCAGTTCTGCCTTGGAGTCCCCACCTCTGAAGCCCCTCCAGTGGAGAGATCTTTTGAGTATCCCTTGGACCCCTGGGGAGGCCGGGGTTCCCTGGCACTAGCAGGCAAGAGAAGGAAAGGGTAGAGACATTTTTGACTCTATGCCCTCTCTGCTGGGGCACTAAGCTGATCCCTTTCAGCATCACACTCTCCCTTCACTCCACTTGTGCTGGAACTCACCTTGCTCTTGGAGGAAAAGCAGCCTATCCAGCAGGATTAATGTCTCCACCAGAGGTGCCAGCAGCAGTGCCAGGCTGAAGAATGCCACCACCCGATGTTCCTGTGCCATGCAGGCATGCAGGGAGGCCAAGTCCAAGGGCAGCCCAGGGTCCAGTCCCACCCGCTGTAGCCCTAGCCGTATATACCTGCAGGGAATGAGTGGCAACAACAGCATTATAAGGTAGTGGAGATTTCACTACTGGAAGTGTTCTGAGACAGAACCCTCCATCATAAGTTCTTTCCAGATTCCACTTTAAAAAGGATTACAGGCCAAAGTCTGGAGTAAGGCCTCTAGCTCCAGTGTTTGGAGACATCTCCAATTTCCCAACCTTTTCACTGAGGTGCCTTTCCCCTTTCCCCTTCCATACATCACCATTCCTTACTCTTCCAAGGGCAGCTCATGGGCCCTTGGGATACTTTGAACCCCAGGTCTGCAGAGCCCTGGCTGGGCACCCCGAATCACTGTCTCTAGTGCTGCTCGGTAGCAGTGAGTGCGGAGGGTAGGGGCTGCTCCCCGAAGCCGTTCTGCATACTCCTCCAAGGCGTGGCAGGCACCCTCTCGGAACTTATAGGGCAGCCTGTGGTCCTGGAGCCCACTAACCCAGTGGCTTAGGGGGTAGCCTCTAGGGGTTGTCAGCTTCATATAGCAGCAGCCCACAGATGCCAAGGCCACTGCCTCCGGGCAGCAGGCAAAATGCTGCAACAGAGTCACACTCAGGTCCCCACAGGCATGGAGGCCAGTCAGGAGCAGGCGTCGAGCAGGGGCCTGAGCTGCATCTGACTTCAGGAGAGAGAGGAGCTCCTGAGACAAGGCAGTTGGGTCAACCCAGCTAACAACATGATTTGGGGGTTGGTGCAGGACAGCTGAAGTGATCTGTGGGAGAAGGAAAAAACTAGCACTTAACACCGCACCTAGTGATGAGGTGCAGGCTCTGAGAGCCCCTTGAGCTCTCTTTGAATCTTCCCACATAAAGCATTTGCCTGAGGCCATGGGCCTTAAGTTGTGGCTCTGCCCAAGTCTTTAGCCCTCCTTTGTCTAGCAATTTCCCACCCTTGATCCTCCTGTTCCACCCTAGAACTGGCCTGGCCCACCACTGTCTGTCAGCTTCAGGTAGCATCCAACAATTTCCCACCCTTAATCACTCATTACTGGAATCTGACCTCATCTGACTCCCGAAGACCCTCCCCAGACTCCTCCTCTAGACCACCTCCAGATTCTTCTCACAACCTTTCTGTATATAAGACCCCATCTTCCCTCCATGTGGTGTGAGTGCCATAAAATGACCTAGCACAGACTTGCTCTAGCCTGCTTGCGTAATGCAAGTGTCACAGATACCTAGGCTCCTTAAGAGTCTACCCAGTATGGCGAACTTTTAACAAACTTTACTTTTCTTTGGCTGAGAGAAGACCTGTGTCAAATTCATTTGGCAGGACCCAGCGTGTTGGTATTTTGGGGTCTCGAGCACCCCTAACCCTCTACATTTTATGGGTAACCACATTATTTTTATGGTTCCCTGACTGGGAAACACTGCTAATCTCAAACTCTTCTCCAGCCAGGACTGGAAGGTACTTAAGCCTGTCTCTCTCTCTCTCTCT
>CM053584.1:129001256-129050406 GCA_028627135.1 Pseudochirops cupreus
TCTCTCTCTCTCTCTCTCTCTCTCTCTCTCTCTCGACTTCTTGTTCTCCAAGTACCTTGGAGGTGTGTTTTTTTTTTTGTGGTTTTTTTTTGAGCCTCTCAGGTCCCATTAGGTTACACAGCTAGGAAGCTGCCTTGTACTCAGCCTGACTTTAGGTTCTCAGTCCTATTTGGTTATGTTGGAGAACATGGACATGGGTGGAGCTTCTGAAGAATGGAGGACAAGGACAGATGCCCCATCTGGAAGTGTAAGGCAGATTCTTTCAATTCTCTTGGTGCTAGGGAATTGGGAAAACTCAAGGTATTTTTGTGTGTATGTGTTTTTTTGCCTTGTTTTGTCTGTTTTTCGAGGCTTACTCCCAAACTTTCCTTTATGAAGGAAGGGACTTCCAGGCCCTACGCCTGTAGCTCCCAAAAGTTCCGCCATATTGGGTAGACTCTTAAGGAGCCTAGGTATCTGTGACACTTGCATTGGGCAACTGGGCCAGAGCAAATCTATGCTCGGTCTGTCTTTCTATGGTGCTCTCACACCATATGGAGAGAAGATGGGGTCTTATATACAGAAAGGTTGTGGAAGGAATCTAGGGGTGGTCTAAAGGAAGAGTTTAGGGAGGGTCTTCAGGAGTAGTCAGATGAGGTCAGACTCCAGTAATGAGAGATTAAGGGTGGGAAACTCCTGGAGGCTACCTGCAGAGGACAGACAACGGTGGGCTAGGCCAGTTCAAGGGTGGGACAGGAGGATCAAGAGTGGAAAATTGTTGGAGGCTACCTGGAGCTAACAAACAATGTTGGGCCAGACCAGTTCAAGGGTGGAACAGGAGAATCAAGGGTGAGAAATTGTTGGACAAAGGAGAGCTAAAGACTTGGGCAGAGCCACAACTTAAGGCCCATGGCCTCAGGCAAATGCCTTATGTGGAAAGATTCAAGGAGAGCTCAACGTGCTCTCAGAGCCTGTACCTCAAAGATTCAAGGAGAGCTCAAGGGGGCTCCCACAGCCTGCACCTTATCACCTAGCATATAGCAGGTACTTAATAAGTACTTGCTGACTTGAGTTATGGGAGCCTAAATTCAGTAGTACCTTGCCTCTAGAGTAGTGGTTCTCAACCTTCCTAATGCCGCGACCCTTTAATACCAGTTCCTCATGTTGTGGTGACCCCCAACCATAAAATTATTTTCGTTGCTACTTCATAACTGTAATTTTGCTACTGTTATGAATCATAATGTAAATATCTGATATGCAGGATGTATTTTCATTGTTACAAATTGAACATAACCCACAGGTTGAGAACCGCTGCTCTAGAGGATCACAGTTTAGGCTGGAGAGAATATTACCCTGGAGATAACCAAATCCAACTCCCTGATTCGTACTGGTGACTAAATAGCCCAGAAAAGCAATGTCACAATCACAGTAAGAGGCAGGGCTGAGATTTGAACTCAGATTTTACAACTCCAAAGAGCATTCTTTCCACTTGGACAGAAATAAGAAGGCATCACATTGCCTTCCTTCTACCTGTCTCTAATCAGGTTAGTACTCTGCTCACTATCACCTATTTTCAAATGTTCATAATCCCTTGCTACAAAGGGTCCTTCACAATCTGGTACCTTCCTATCTTTTTAGCATTCTCTTACACTGTTCCCCTCCAAGTCCCCTAACAATCCCAGGGGGTGGGGAGCTGCCTCTAACCACCTCTAGAATGTTCTTTCATTCTTGTTACTGAATTCCTGCTCCTCCTTTAAGTCAACAAGCCCAGCTCAGGAAGGAAGCCTTCTCTGACCACCTCCTCCACCTCTCCTGGACATCACCCTTTCTGGTACATTTGTTAAGTATCACAGTACTATGTATTTCTCTTGGGAGGACTCTGCTTTATCCATCTAACATTACTCCCGCTCCCCCACCATGCTTGGCATTACTATGTACCTGTCAGGTAGGTAGCACTCTGTGTCTGTCTCTTTCTTTCCTTTGCTGTCATAATCTGCACAGCCCCACCAGGGGTAGTGGTAATCAGGGGCTGGAGATGAGATGGTGTATGTAGAGTCAGGATCCTTCTCCCCCATGGTCAAGAGTGGGAGCAACAGATTGGAGCAGGCCAGGCCTGTCTTGAGGAGAAAGTCTAAAATTATTTGATTCTGACAGCAGGGAAGAAAGATACAGGTGTATGTCGGGCCCAAGTCTTTGAAAATGACAGAAGAACCCCCAATTGAAAACCTCCTACTTCAGGAATTCTGGGGAATAACTGTCATAACCTGTTATAAATGCTGTTAAGTATCGTGAGTTTTATCATGTATTGCCAGGCCCCTCTCCAAGAAGAGAAGTTTCCACTATGTCCTTCCCAAGGTCAGAGATGGGAGCAGAGCTATACAAAAGACAGGAAGGAGATTGAAGCTGGGACCCTAGACTTTGGAAGTGAGCCAGCTCAAAGTGGGAGGTGGTCATTTTAGGATAAGAAAAGCCTTGCCTGGCTCTCTCAACCATATTCTTGGGGAACGAGTCTTACCTGTGGTTTCCTTCGTTCTTCCTTCTTCAGGATACTAAGGAGTTCCTGGTCCAGATGCTGGGCTCTTTCCACCAATCTCCTATCCTTTTCAATTCCAGTCACAGAGAGCCCCAGCCCCAAGGCCAGGAATCGGGTGAGATGACCCTGCAACCATGAGGGTAGGGGTCAGAGTATGACTCAGTTATCCTTTCCACCTTTCCCATCAGGGGCTCAGAGGCCTAAGATCATGAAGAAAGACTCAAGCATCCCTGTCTCTTCAATCATATCTCTTGAACATTCCCCCCTTTTTTTTTACTGCAGTTCAGATCCTTTCTTTTCACCTTTTTTCCAACTTTGTACCTATGGTAACATGCCCTTACCTCCCTCTTTCCTCAAATTCAGAATGGACCTTGGATGGACTACCTCCCAAATTCTACCTAATGTCTTGCAGGTGGCTTGCCAACAGAGATAAGGGTAATAGACCTAGGGAGGGCTGATATGAACTTACCTGGCCAGAGCCCACATCTACCACCTGGTTGCAGCCTGTAAGATCACTCAGTTTCTTCACCAGCTGGAGGAGGGGATTTAGAAGTAGAAAAAATATCTCAGGCACTGGCTCCTGCTGTTGTGAGCAGGCGCCAGTGAAAGAGGGTAGTCTGCTGCATGAAAGGATTAGTACAGAAAGCCAGGATACCCAGAAACTAGAGTAGGGAGTTAGGCAGAATGTGAGAAACAGAGTAGGATGCAGGTCTCTGCTCTTCTCAGAGAACAGAACCTGGCTTGACCTGCCCCAGCCTGTTCACTTTCTCCCTGGATCATGGAATGAAGGAGCCTACCTAGACACATCCAGAGAAGCAGACATAAACTGGGATATAAAGGGAAAAACAGAGAAACAAACTCAGAAAGATGGCAGCTAGAGAGAAGAGGAACATGGAGGGGGGAAGGGTTTAGGAAGACTGGAGTCCTTGGGAGGGCAGGGATCCCTACATTTCCCTCCTTGACATCACCAACCCTACTTCTGCCATTCTTCCCTCAGGCCTCCCTTCTCATTCCCAGGCCTGATGCTGGTATTTTCTCTGTCTGTTTTGATGGTTTGCCAGATTCATCTGCTGGTGAAGGACAGTGGTGTTGTTGCAGAGGTCCTGGTGATGAGGTGCAGGCTCTGGGAGCTGCCTTCCATAAAAATATTATGGTTAGGGTTAGGGGTGCTCAAGACCCCAAAATACCAACACGCCGGGTCCTGCCAAATGAATTTGACTCAAGTCTTCTCTTAGCCAAAGAAAAACAAAGTTTATTAAAAGTTCATCATAATGGGTAGACTCTTAAGGAGCCTAGGTATCTGTGACACTTGCACTGGGCAAGTAGGCTAGAGCAAGTCTGTGCTAGGTCATTCTATGGTGCTCTCACACTACATGGAGAGAAGATGGGGTCTTATATACAGAAAGGTTGTGGGAGGAATCCAGGGATGGTGTAGAGGAGGAGTTTGGGGAGAGTCTTCAGGAGTAGTCACATGAGGTCAGACTCCAGTAATTAAGGGTGGGAAGTTGCTGGAGGCTACCTGGAGAGGACAGACAAAGGTGGGCCAGGCCAGTTCAAGGGTGGAACAGTAGGATCAAGGGTGGGAAGTTGCTGGACAAAGGAGGGCTAAAGACTTGGGCATAGCCATGACTTAAGGCCCATGGCCTCAGGCAAATGTCTTCCCTGAGAGGATTCCAGGAGGTTCCCAGAGTCTGCACCTCATCACTGGAACCTTGCTGTTGGTTCAGAAGCCCTGAAGGAGGATTTTGTTATAGTCTTACTGATGTTTTCAGGGATTCTGCGGCTATTCTGCAGGCAGAGAGTGAACTGATAAGGAACTGGCAACGTACATTGCAGCTTTGTTAAGCTTTGTCTCCCCAGGAACAGGGATTGCTGAGAACTTGCCAAGTCAAGATGAAGACAGGACCTCTCCTTGGGCATTGAATGCTGTGATATCTTAACCTTGTTGTAGCTTAAGGGTGCATGGCCTTTTGTGCTCTCCTCCTCCTTTTGAGAAAGTGCTTGGCATTAATGGATGGTATTGTAATTCAGTTGTGATCCAGGGGTGGGAAACTTTTGACTTTTTGTGCTCTGTGACTGACCAAATGAATGTACTTTGTTTATGATTGGAAAGTAATCTCCCTTTGAGAAGAGAGACTTTGACTGAGTAAATGAATGTACAGTCCAGGGGTGGACTAGTACTTGAATTGAATTGAGAACTTTCTTGCTAAATGAATGAGTTACACTGTATTTTGATTTTCTCTGTTCTGTGAATGTTTTTTGCCTTGATTTGTCACTGAATAAAAGTTACTATGTTGGTATTCGGAAACTTGGAAGTTGCCTTTGCTTGGCATTACACTCACCTCTCCTAATCGCCTTATCTCATGTTGTTTCTTGGGCTTGACATGCTTCCGGAATTGGGCCGCCAGTCTGGAACTCTGGCTGGGGTTCTCCTGGAACTCGGATGGCCCCAGAGACTCAGGTGTCCGGGTAAAGGCCAAGGCACGGGCAGTAGCCTTCAGGGCCAGAAGGGTCAGTGGCCACACTGATCTGTACCTGAGACAGAGCAGGTCCTCCTGTGAATGTTCCCACCACAACCAGAACAGATCACCTGACCACAAAATAAGGTGTTCATGAAATTTTTGGGCAATTTTGTCTCCAAAGGACCCTGGTCATGAATTACAGATGGTTACATGAAATTAACTCTTGATAGTTTTCATTTACTTGGAAACTACTCCCATACCTGATCTCTTCCCCAGCACTAGGCATCTCAAGTAGCATGGTAGCAATTTGGGGTGGGGTCAGCCCATCTAGAACTTTTTGCCATGAGCTGGGGAGCTTCTCCCACAAGCAGTCTGTAAAAAACTCCTACGGAGTAAAAGAAAACCAGTCAGTAGCTACACACTAATGGGACCCCCTAGGCTCTCTATCATCACTTCTCCCTTGTGCCCCAGAGAGGGGATGTATGTTTCTAGGCACTCTGGAGTGTAATACTTAAAGATGGAAGAGCAGTTAGAGGCCTTCTTCCCTCCTAGTCTACTTTCTTGACTCATTCTGAAGATGGAAAAATGGACATTTGGAGAGCTTCCTGATATGAAAAATGAAAATTGTACTAGATGACCTCAAAGCTCTTTTTCATCTGGATGCTAGGAGGTCATAAAGATAGCAATGCCAGGGCCAGGATTTGAATCCATGTCATCTGATGCTTCTCCTTTGAACCTGCAACTTTATCATCTAGGCCTTAGTTGGAAGGAAGTGCAAAGGGCTAATGGACAAATGAAATCCATAGATGTCCCCAAAATATATACTTTGCATTACCATCCATTTCTTCTTCTATGCACATATCCTGCTCACCTTCCCCGCCCCACCATTACTGCCCTTAAACTACTCCAGTCCCCAGCCTTATTTACAATGATGTAGGCATCCAGGATGAATCCATAGAGGGGAAGAACACGGGTCAGGTCCACAGCTAGTTGTCGCCTTCCCTCCAAAGAGAGGTTTCTGGCAGCAAGACCAGGCATCCTGAGGACCTACAGAGAAAGCAGATAGAAGAACTCCACATGGGATGCTTCCTACCCCTAACTGAGGCTGTACCTAATGTGAAGAAGATCTATGCGACTTAGTGGGCTTAGGCTACAGGGACAGGCGTGTCTCCAAGAATAAGGTACCTCGTCTTAGTCAGATCATGCCTAGGTACTATGTTCAATTTTGAAGTTAGGAAGACAATCGATGAACTGGAGAGTGTCCAGAGGAGGCAGGCCAGGAGGGTGAAGGGCCTTGAGGATGTTTAGCTTGGAGAAGTGCTGGGAGGACATATACAGCTGTCTTCACCTATCTGAATGGCTATAATGGAGAAGGGATTGGCCCCAAAAGTAAGACCGCAGAGCAATGGGTAGAAGCTGAAAAGAACCAGGTTGAGGCTTTATGTAGGCAAATATTTAATAACAGAACTATGAAAACATGGAATGGGCTCCTTCAAGAGGCAATGGGGTTCTCATCACTAAAAGTCTTCCACATGGGCTGGATGAACACTGATTCAGGAAGCAACCATGTAGAATCTTGTCTGGGTATGCAAAAGACAATCTCTGAGGTCTCTTCTATGATCCCTAATGATCAAGGCTTTGACTGCTGGTCCTTGTGACAAAGGGGACCTTGGAAACACCAGGGACCTGTATTCTATTTCTTCAAGTCCCACTGCCCATGAGGAAAGAGTTACAGGATCATCCAATGTCAAGTCAGAAAGCATCTTGGACACCATGTACTTCAACCCTTTGATTTGAAAAATGGGGAAACTAGCACCCAGAGTAGTGTTCCCCATTCCATGTTCTGCCTCTCTTCCCCCAGAGACCAGATTCTTAGATGCCTATAACTGGTCCTAGTAAAATCAATAATCACTAGTACTGATATATCACTTCAAGGTTTGCAAAGCACTTTACAAATACTATCTCATTTGATCCTTACAACGACTCTTGGAGGTAGATAAATTTATCCCCATTTTACAGATAAGGAAGCTGAGGCAGACAGATTCAAGTCACAGCCCAGGGTCACATAGCTAGTAAGTGTCTGTGGCTAAATTTGAACTGAGGGCTTTCTGAATTCAGATCCAGCCCTCCATGTGCTTTGCCATCGAGCTGCTAGATTTTAAAGAAAGAGGAGGGCAGCTGGAGCATCCATAACAAAGAGGAAAAGATCTTTATATTTACAGCAGCTTTTTTTTGTAGCGGTAAAGAACTGGAAACTACATACGTGCCCATCATTTGGGGAATGGTTGTATGAATTATGGCTATAAATATAACAATACTACTATGCTGGAAGAAATTAAAAGATGATTTCAGAGAGACCTGGGAGGACTTGTAGGAAATCATACAGAGCCAAGTGAGCGGAGACAAACACTTTATAATATAACATCAATACTATAAAAACAAAAAATTCTGAAAATCTTAATTTAACTCTAACCAACTTAACAAGCAACCACAATTCCAGAGGAATGATGAATGCTGGGCACCTCTTGACAGATGATGGACTGACATGTAGAACAAGAAAATAATTCTTTGATGTGGCAAACTGTTTTGTTTGACTATGCTTCTATGAGACAATGGCTCTTTGTTTCTTTCTATTCAGTGGTTGGGAGGAGGTAGGAGAAAAAACTAAATGATAATTTTTTAAAAAAGAATGAAAAAAAGCACAGGCAGGAAGGAAAAACATTTATAAAGCACCTACTATGTACCAGGTGCTTTACAAATATCACATTTAAGATTCACAACAACTCTGGGAGGTAGGTGTTGACATCTTACAAGTGAGGAAAACAAAGCAGACAGGGGTGAAGTTGCTGCAGTTTGGTACAGGTCTGCCTCAAAAGAATTTGACCACTCAAAGACTTCTTTCAGTCAGAGTAGGGAGGTTTTATTCTAACACCGGTTAGGCAGGCAAGATTCCTAGCAAATCTCCTACCATGTTGATAATAGGAGTGAAAGAAATTCTAAGAATCTGTGTAATTTAATGGAGGTAAGATTAGTACTTATATACAAGAAAAGAGAGTGAGAAGATCTGGATGATGTGGCAGGAAGTCTGGGGTGGGCCAGATGCAGACAAAGAAAGGAATTAAGTGGTCTGAGTGAAAGGGCAGTTAAATAGATTGTTGAGGATTATTATTTGAAGGCTGGGTTGCCTTCAAAGACATGGTCTTTTCTTTTTAGGGGTCCAGTTCGAAACCCATAACCCCATCAAAATGACTTGCTCCAGGGTCACACAGCTAAGAAGTGACTAAGCGGGGCAGCTAGGTGGCGCAGTGAATGGAGCACCAGAGTCAGGAGGCCCTGAGCTCTAATCTAGCCTCAGACACATAACACTTACTTAGCTGTGTGACCCTGGGCAAGTCACTTAACCCCAATTGTCCCATCTAACCCCCCCCTCCAAAAAAGCAAAAAAGAAAAAAGTGACTGAGACCACTGAGGATACCACCCTTGCTCTACTTACTTCGATAATTATCAGAATAAAAATGCTATTTGGGGGAAAAAATGAACCTGATAATGGCAGGAGCTAATTTTGAAAATTATAGTTTCCTGGCATGAACAAGACACACCATCTCTCTGCTTAGAGCATTTTCTCTGGCTGTCTCCTATTCCTGTAACACTCTCACTCCTCTACTCCAGCTACTCCCAACTAAAACCCCACCTTCTACAGGCAGTCTTTCTCAGCCCCTCTAAATTCCAATGCCTTCCCTCTCTTATTTCTCATTTATCCTAGATATGACTTGCTTTGTATACAATTGTTTGCATGGTGTCTCTCCCATTAGATTGTAGGCTCCTTGAAGTCAAGAACTGTCTTTTCCCTTTTTTCTATCCTTCCCTCTCCCCTCTCCCTCCTTAGCCCAGGGATTGGCATATAGTAGGTACTTGGCTCTAAGTTTCTCCAGGGCAGGGACTGTCTTCTGCCTCTTTTTGCAACCTCAGCACTTAGCACAGCGGCTGGCTCGCATAGGCGCTGGGCAAATGTTTATTGGTTTTTTCTTATTTATCCTGTACAGAGATTGCTTTGTGCATATATGTAAGTATGTATGTGTATACACACAAATATGTCTGCATGTGGTCTGCGCTCCTTGACGCCAAGGGCTATCTTTTGCTTCTTTTTGTATGCCCAACACTTAGCACACAGCAGGCACTTAATAATCACTGACTGCCTGATTAAAAAAAGCTTAGAATGCAGATAGGTATGGAGAGGCGAGCCAGGTTCCTGGGACTCCTCACCCGACGGACGTACTCGTCACTGAGCTCAGACACGTGCCGAGAAAAGGGGAAAGAGAGAGAGTGGGAACGTAGAGACGTCACAGAGCAGTAAAGCAGGGCAACGTCACGCGCTGGGCGCTGTGAGGCGGAGCCTCTGGGCCCGGCAGGGATGAGGGCAAAGGAAAAGACTAGCCCCACAAGCCCAAGCTCCTCCCCGCCCGCCCTCCTCCCGGAAGTGAGGGCCAACCCCCACGGCGCCCCCTGGCCCCGCTCCCCTCTCTCCCCTATCTTACCCTCCGAGTTGTACTTCCACGGGGCCCGAGGGGCCGGGGAGCGTGTGCCGCCCCCGCCCCCACCGACCCCCCCCCCCCGCCAACCCCCTTTCCGCTTCTGCTCCCTTTTCCCCTGTGGGAGTCGCTCTCCTCCCTCCCCGAGGTGGGGGTCGCCAGGGTGCCCGTGGGTCCTCAGGCGCGATCCCGTCACACGCCTCCACGCGTTCGCCCGCGTGTTTGCCGCCCGCAGCCGCGCAGGCGCGGTCCCATCTCCACTTCCGCCTCCGGTCGCTTCCGGCCTCTACGGGGGCCGCCAGAGGAGGTGAGTGAAGCGCGATGGGCGTGCGCCCGGCGTCCGGCCCGTTGTTCCTCCGGCCGTGTTGGGGCTAGATCGGGGTGGGACCGTACCCCCGGGCCGGAAGACTCTCCGAGCCCCTGATTGATTCCCGCGACGCCGTTGGGAGTGATGCCATCCTGCAAGAGCTTCCCTGGCCTCAGCCTCAGTTTCCCCCCTTGTATTTTCATCCTTTCACGGGTCAGAAGTCTCCGCTCGGCAGGACGATTTTTGTAATCACAGGATTGAAAGCCGTAGGCGTCTTAGAGAGAATCTAGCCCAATCTCCCTATCTTAGAAATGGGGAAACTGAGGCCCAGAAAAGGGAAGGTGGACACCCGGGGCCCAAAGCCTTGAGTTACATTAGCTTTTGAAGTGCTGAAAGTGGGAGAGTCTGGGGGGAGCAGAAAAGCCTGGAGGATTCGGGTAGGCGACAAGGGCAGAGAGCAGATCCATTTTCTAGAGTTTAAACTTCAATGAGGTAGGTCAGGGACGCTTTGGTTGGCTGACATGGCCCATGGTAATAATAGAAGTCGAAAGTATTACAACCCACATTTTTGGGAAGGTGTTGGAATCTTGAACAGTGTGGGTTGTAACCACTTTTTAACTGCAGGACATTAGGCAAATCACTTCCTTTCAGCCTCAGTGCCTCAGTTTCCCAAGAAAACTGACTTACCATGAACTGGATTGAAACTTACATGTTCTTTTTACATCTCTTCCTCTGTATCATGCTGCCTCTCAACATCTCATTCATCCCTTTTCTTTTAAGTTGTCTTCCCTCACTCTCACTCCCTCTACACATTCTGGCTTTTAAAGTGATTCCTCTATTCTCTATCTTAAAACCCTTCAGGTTCGGTATTTTTCCTGATATCTAAGGTTATGCTGAAGCTTATAAAGAGTCATTTCACCATCCATCTATTGGACCCTTAGACTCTGGGGTCATCTTGGTCCCTCTTTTTTCCATAGGGTATGCTACACTCCTCAAGATGTGGGTCTCTGGCCTTTGGCCAGGAATAAGCCCTCAAGCTTCCCTGTTTTTAGAAGCCACTGTCTGAAGCGAGATCCCTCCTGGTCAGTCTTCTTTCCAACCCTTCTTGACAATGTCTACCCTGATTCTCAACTTGGACTTTGGGGACTGTCCTCCCCCAAAGAAAGCAACTGAGGGGAACCACAGGCACCAGCGTTTCATCCAACGACAACGGCGGATACAGAGGAACCTTAAGCAGAAACAGATGCAGGTCCCTGCTAGGCCTTCGGGATCAGGGCATTCTAAACTCCAAAATAAAGGGGGGACCCTTAGCACAAATAGTAAACAGAAACTTCATCCCCTCCCTGAACCTATAGAGGAGACACCCAGTCAGAAAAATGGAATTGAAAAGCCCTTGAGTAGGAAAGTATCAACAGTGTCTTGGTTGACACCTGCTCCTTCACGGAAGACCAGTTCAGTATCTGTGGCATCTAAGGTAGATCTCCTGTCAGAGTTCCAGAGTGGCCTCCGCCCCCTCCCATCTACCCGAACCCTCCCACCTGCACCAGAGAAGGGCTGCAACAAGAAGATGGTGGCTCTTGATTGTGAGATGGTGGGCACAGGGCCTAAAGGCCATACCAGTTCTTTGGCCCGATGTAGCATTGTAAGTTACAATGGTGACGTGCTATATGATGAATATATTCGTCCTCCCTGCAAAATTGTGGACTACCGGACCAAGTGGAGCGGTATCAAGAAGGAGCATATGGTTAATGCCACCCCTTTCAAGGCAGCCCGGAAAGAGGTGATGGGAGTGGGGAAGGGGGGAGGGAGTTAGGATGCCTGGGGTCTTTCTCTTAAAAGGAAACAATCAGGGAAAAGGTTTGACAGAGGTTAGGAAACAATCAGGGAAAAGGTTTGACAGAGGAAGACTTCTAGATAGGAAGGGACTGGGCTTTGGTGAGAAAGGAGGTAGTATTTTAGTTAACACTCTATACTCAGCACAGAGCCTTGTTTTGGAAACTAGGTTCCTAAGACGGTAACCCTACTCCTCCGTTTCCCATCAATACTTGTACAGAGTTTGGAGCAAAGGATCAAGTTGTACATAGATGTTTAAATATTATGGTGGAAGGAAGGATGTTGATTTGGGAAGGCCTCCTGGACTAGGAGAAAAATGCAGAATAGGTTTGAAAAAGAAGACAAATGGTAAAAGGAATAATGTAGAAATTAGAAAAGAATGATGTAGAATGTCCGTAGGTGCTCTTTTCCCAGTCCTATTACTACTCTGTCAGAATGCAGACTTGGGTGATGAGATGCCCCTGAGTGATCCCTTCTTAGTCGCATCGCTGCACTCAGGCCTTGGACTGTTTTTCCCTGTTACATAGAGGAAGGATCTAAGAGTACCTTTGGAGGAAAGGGAATGTATCCCTTTTTCAAGTGCTCAGTGGCTGGCATTATTTGACTAAAAGTCATACAAGAATGTGAGAACGGGATGGAAACCTTAGGAAGCATCTAGTCCAACACCATTATTTTACACAAGTTAAGAGAGGTTCAGAAAAGTAAAGTCACACAGTTACTCATGGCAAAATTAGGGCTGGAACAGAAAACTAGGGCTTACAGTCCAGCATTCATACCACTATACCCTACTTACTTCCTGCCTTATTCTGACTCTTAGTTTAGCATCCCCTTCACAGAGTGTGAGCTTTGTGCTTCCTGGCTTCCATCACAGGACCTGTTTCTGTCTTACATCAGTGTTGTATTCTCCAAGGCAGACCTTAATCTATGAGTATTCAAATTCAACACCTCTTATCATACCCAGCTGTATGAGACACAGCAATGGCACCCAGGAACAAGGCTTTGGCTGCAGGATTTTCCAGAAACCTGCAGGTGGCACCCTTGGGTCAGTTCCCTCTCTGAGCTGCTCTAAGGTACTTGGTATATTGTGCTTTTTAATTTTTGCCTATGTATCTGTCCTCTAAGCTCTCAGTGTATAGAATCCTGTTCTGATCTCCAAGACTGACTCAGGCAGAGGAGAGAGAATCCCTGCTCTTGAAGCTCTTTCTCCAATGGGGGAATACTAAAAGCCAGGGGCTAGCATTGAAAGGGATCTTAGAGGTGATCTAGTTGAACCTTATTTCAATGATTGAGGATCCAAGAAGGGAAATGATTTGCCTCTAGTTACACAGATGATCATCAGCAGAGTCAGAATTCAAGTTCAGGTCTTTGCTCCTGGGCTCTTTCTGGGACCATTTCCTCTAGTTCATGCCAGTGCAGTGTGGTGTAAATGAAAATATGGAGGGAAAATTCCAAATAAAGACATAAATGGTTGAGTTAAGTCAAGGGAAGGTTTTCTGACTTCTGGAAGGGGTTTGGAAGAAGGAGAATGTAGAAGGATACAAAAGAAGGTGTGGTAGGTAGTGGGGACTTGGAAAGCTCAAGGTAGCTGAGCTGAATTGGAATCCTGAGCCCACTCTCAGGAGATGGGAAGAAATAAGGGTGATGGAGCATGAATGCCTGGTCTGGGTTGAGTTATCATCTTCAGAAAGCATTTGCTGCCTGCCTTTTTGTGGGTAGCCATGTGCTGGGTGGCATACCAACTGATGGAGTTACTGTCCATTGGAACATATCCAGCCACGAGTGCTATCCCTTGCAGAGTAGACTCCCTCAGGAGGCCATGTGCGTACTCCAGTCACATTGCCCCTGCCTGAGATATTCTGAGGACTGAGCTGGGAATTGCCTTCAGAGTAGGGATTCTTCATTTTTCATTATGGACTCTCTTGGCAGTCTGATGGCGCTGTTCAGAATAATGTGTTTAAGTGTTGTATGCCAAGGAAGCCTATTATGTTGAAATACTGTTCTCAAAGTATTTTTTAAAAAATTCATAGACTCCAGCTTAAGAACCCTTGCTGTATAGCTTATAACCTATTCGTTTGACCTTCAGAGTGGTGCCATATCATCTTTTAAGGGTGACTTTGATTTTTTGAAACAGCCAGAAGTCATTTCGAGCCAATAGTGGCAATAAAAGCAATGCAGTTTTTAACTTTTTGGAAGACAGTTGTGATTATAATGTGGTGAGACTGATTTTTTTAAGGGAGGCAATATTAACATACAGTATAGTAGAAAGAGCATTGGCCCTGGACTTAGAGAACCTTGGTTCAAATCCCACCTTTTACTTTGTAACCTGGGAAAAATAATTTAACCTGGGCCTTGATTTCCTTATCTGTAACATGAAGGG
The DNA here is from genome assembly GCA_028627135.1 of Pseudochirops cupreus. Classification (NCBI taxonomy): domain Eukaryota; kingdom Metazoa; phylum Chordata; class Mammalia; order Diprotodontia; family Pseudocheiridae; genus Pseudochirops; species Pseudochirops cupreus. The sequence goes on from CM053584.1 coordinate 129,015,277, forward strand.
GTTGGATTAGATAGCCTCTAAGATCCCTTTTAACTCTAAATTTGTGATCTTGTGAGGCATATACAATAGGGATCATAGGAGTTGGTATAGTGGAAAGAATTTTGAATATAGAGTTAAGATCCTAGATTCTAATCCCTTCTTTGTCTTAGATTAGCATTGTGACCCTGGTTATGTCATTTCTTGGGGCCTCAGTTCCATTATCTATAAAATGAGGGTGACAGATCAAGGTCACCAGCACTAAAATCATTGAGTGCTCTTGAGTACTTTGTCCTAAGATCAACCTAGCAATCCAGTAGAAGCTTAGACAACCTTACACACTGGGAATAATTACATTTTGGGGGTAAGAGTAAATAAATTTATCATTAGGTTGGAGAGTTGGTGAGGGGAAGGGAAACTCGGCCATTCTGTTTCCAGTTCTAGATAGAGCAGAGCAAGAGAAATCTTATCTGCTCTCATCTAATTAAGCTAGGTGAGGTGCTTTGAAGGAGGGGAATTAGAGAATTTAGAAACAGTTTGACTATTAGGAGAAAGATAGTTTGTGGAGATGTAATGACTTTTGAGAGCAGTTTGAGAGGGAGACACTGGACAAAGAGGATATGGAAGGGATATATCAGCTAAGCAGGGCCATGCTACATTTGTACATGGAGGAGAGACTTCAATCACCCTTCCTCCCTGAATTTCAGATCTTGAAGATACTCCTTGGCAAGATTGTAGTGGGCCATGCCATCCACAATGACTTCAAAGCCCTCCATTACTTTCACCCCAAGCCTCTTACCCGAGACACTTCCAGAATCCCTATCCTTAATTCCCGGGCTGGCTTCCCTGAGAATGAGTCAATCTCTTTGAAGCGCCTGACCAAGCAGCTGCTCCACCAGGACATTCAGGTAAGTGGGTGGGGGTGGGTGAACATTTTCCAAGCTCCAGAAAGCATCTCTAAACTTCCCCTTCATATACCAACCCCATCCCTCTACCCCCAGTTTAGGATTCTGATGGTCTTTTCAGACCCTCTTTTTCCTGGAGTTAGCGCCATCAACTTTGACTACCTGTATGTATCTAGTGTGGAGGTCTCATAGGGATATCCCTTGGCTTAAAGGCAAGGCACCTTGGCTCTAGCCCTGCTTCTGATTTGCCATATGTGACCATTCTCAGCTCCCTTGCCTTTTATGGCCTTACTTTCTCCATCTGCAAAATGAAGATAATAATCTCTCCTCATTTTTTTCCACAGCTTGATTTTGGGAATAAAATGATGATAACTGTAAATAGATAGGCCCTGGAATTGAGTTTGGTTAAGAGGAGAAGGGTAGGTCTTCTAAAGAATAGTCATAAAAAGTACAGACAATTAAAGATATGACTTCACTGTGCCCACCTCAGGGAAGCACTAATCTCTCCCAGAAGTCAGCCTTTCTTCTGAGCCACATAGAAAAGGGGAAAAGGACTGAGAGCAAGAACTCAGAGAAGAAATGATTGGGGGCTAATGGTATCCTAGATGCCAGTGATTTGAAGGGCAGTTCTCTGAAAGTGGAGGATAGGTTTTATCAGTACAGAATGCAGAATGAAATGGAATTAACAGACATTATATAGAAGGGACAGAGATTAGACAATAGCATGGATTTCCCAAAGGTGAAACCCTGAAATGAAGAGATGAAAGGAATTCACAATGGGGGCTCTGTTTTCAGAGAAGTCTGACTGTCAGTGGAGAGACAGAGATGGGTTTTTGGTTTATTTTTTAACATATGGACCTATGATATTATTTTGAGGGACTTTTGGTAATAGAATTCCCTCTACTAGTGCAGATCAGTGACTGTTCTGCTTGGGGCAGTAAGAGATTAAATTGATCTACCTAGGAGTCACATAACCAGTAAGTGTCAAAGGTGTTATCTGAACCAGGGTTTTCCTGATTCTGATGCTGGCCCTCCTTCTGTTACGCTCTATAGGCTTCTTGTAGCTAAAGGGTATAACTTAGATCAAACACTTGAGTGCTTACTACATGCCAGGCAGAAATAAGATTGAGAGTTGGTACGTAGGGAAGTAAAGAGAAAATGGAGAAGCAACACCTTATAGCCTTACTCTGCTCTTATCCCTTCTTCCCTTAGGTAGGGAAGAGCGGACATTCCTCAGTTGAAGATGCCAAGGCAACCATGGACCTCTACAAGTTGGTGGAAGTTGAGTGGGAGCAACAGCTGGCCCGGTCTCCTCCCTCTCAGGAATAGGGGAGGTGGGCTTGTGGGACTGGTAGTCATTGCAGAGAGAAGGCATCAGACTGAGGGTAAACAGCTACCCTAGGGGGAACAGACTAGCCAACCAGCCCAAGACTTAAGCTGGAGCTGTTGGGAAATGAGTCTACCCCAGACCCAATCTCTCCAACTATAGACCATTGAAATTTTTACCACCGGTGTTGTGTCCTACTTGTCTAGAGTGTTTCCCCTCTCAGTCCCAGTGAAGGGGTGGGGTAAGGGGAAGCTCCCTACATTGAAAGCCAGCCTTGCTGCCCACCCTTTAACATTGGTGTTTTAGACTGGTCACAAGTCCTAGCATGCCTTGCTTTAGCCAGGCAGCTTGGCTAATAGGACAGTGCTGGCATGTGTAGTTTCCTCAGATCTCCCCCTAAATCATTATGGCTATGATTAAGTACTTTTGTCCCAAGGTACCATCAGCCAATACCACTTTTAGCCCAGGACCTTCTTCTCCCCATCCTTGATACCTGGAGGAGCCACCTCTGATTATCAGTTGATTCCCTGTTTTTTCACTGGGTAGTGAGAAGCAAGAAAATCAACTTTTTCATGGTTATATTTTTTAAAAATATCCTCTTTCCTAAGGGGAAGAGGTATTTATTTGAGTCCCAGGTGCCTGCTGAGAAAGCATTTATGTTTTCAATGCTCCCTCCTTCATGTTAAGTGAAGCCTCTAAATGCCCAAGTTACTGCCTTGTAAACTCAAAGGAATTTTTATAAAGGAAGAAGTATTGTTTTTTGCTACTTATTAAACAGATTCAGGACAGTGTATTTTGTAAAAGAACGCATAATATGGGCTGGCTAAAAATAATTCAGTAAAGGAGTTTCCTGGTTTGTGAGTTTGAAAAGCCCTGAACAGCACTCAGCGTGTGAATAAGACTAATCACACAATCTCATCTTCACAAACATTTACTAAGGATCTTCTGGTTTCTATTCTGGGCCCTATTGTTCATAACTCTGCTCCACATCTCCACTCATAAATCAGATGTATTGTGGATAATAATGCAGCAAGATATACAGAATGGCTAGAAGTGTAGCATCTCAAGCCAGTACATGTGTAAATTTAGATGGTATGTCTCTTAGCAGAGAGTATGTCTGAATGCCCTGCCATGGTCCTATCAAGTCTGTAATTTTGTGTTTAATTTTGAACACACCCCATTTTCTTCTTTTTTTTTACACACCCCATTTTTAAGAGGGATGTTGATAAGCTTGGAGCTGGTTCTGAGGGGACTTAAAACTATGTCATTGAAGGCATGGTTGGTAGAACTGGTGTAGTTAAGACTAGAGGAGGAGAGGTTTATATGTATCTGCAGATATTTGAAGGTCTTTCATGTGGAAATAGAATAAGTCTTATTCTGCCTCACTCCGTTGGTTAGAGCCAAGAAGTTACCCAGAAACAGATTTCGTCTTAATATGAAGAGGAATTTGAGCTAGAAGGGACCTTCGTGATCACTCCCGTATTTCTCAGATGAGGACAGGATTGACCTGCCCAGGGTAACACAAGAAGTAAGTTGCAGAGCTGACATTTGAATTCAGGTCTCTTTTCCCAAACTGGAGGTCTTCCCCAATCTGTGTGTGTGAGCAGACACTAAATGACTGCCTTTGGACACATTGGTGGGATACTTGTTTGCTAGAGGGTTGGGCTAGATGACCTCTGAAATCCTTGCAGTTCTGAGGTTAAACAATTCTATGCAATGGATCATTTGATGCAAGAAAAGGAGATAAATGGGTAGAAAAGGGTATTCTGAAGCAACTGCAGGCTAGTTTTTCAGTAAACACCAGCCCTGTTCAACACAGAAGCCCAAAGGGTTTTTCTTTATGCCCTTTCATTTTGGGTGTGCAGTTTGTACTCACTTTGGGCAGTGCAGGCATTTTATCTGCGCGAAAACCCAGGACCATGGTTCTGTACATTGCCTTGCCTCTGGTGACCAGAGCTACCTCCTTGGCTACCTTTAGAAAAGAAAAGCTTCACCACAGTAATGTCTCTTCCTTTAGAACCCAGCCAGGCCCCAAGCATTAGCTCATTGACTCCTTCATAGCCTGATCTACGTGCACAGGCAGCCAGCAGGGCCTGAGCAAGTTGGTTCCTGTCAAGCCTAGCAAGCATTAATGTCCGTGTTGGCATAGAAGGAATGACACTGTGTCTGGTCCATGAGAGAGAACCAGGCAGCTGAAGTCTGCATGACTTGAACAAGGGTAACCTATGTTGGCCACATAAAGAATCAGAATTGGACATGAAAACAGCAGTAAGTTACCAATATCCATCATGGTCAGTGAAGAAGAAAGACTTCTAGCAAACTCATGGAATACAGGTCCTGTTGACCAGGTAACTATTGACTAAAATAAAAATCTTTTGCCTTTATGGGAACTATTTATGAAAACAGTAACAAAGTCACCGTGGGGAGAAGACCAGACTCCAGCTCATATATGTGGAATTCAAAGTACATGTATCTAGCCTTACTGAAGGCAATATCTGGAATTGTCTACTAGATTATAAACTCCTCTAGGGCAAGAAAGAGTATATTTACCATATTGGTCCAATTTGAGTAAAACCTGAGTGTCCAACAAATGTTGTTTTCCAGTGTGTACTTATATGTCTTCTCTCTGAGATTTCACTTTAGTGGTGAATCTTGCATTTAGTTTAACATGTGTGGCTCAGAACTGTTTTGTGAGGCCCAAACTTGTGATTTCATTGGTTTAGAGATGTCTTAGTGAGAAAACTCCCATTACCAATGCGGATACCCAGCAGCTCTGCAATGTGTAGTCTTGGGGAGTTTCCTGGAAGCACTGAGAGTTTAAGTGACTTGTCCAGAGTCAGTCATCATTTGTCAGAGTTGGATTTGAACCCAGGTCTTCCTGACGCTAAGGTAACTATCTGCTGTGTCGTACTTCTCAAATGACAATAGACATGTGAACGCTGCCATAATTAACGGATCTGTTAGTATCAAGGAATTTCGCAGTTGTAAGGGACCTTAGAAATGAGTCTAGTCCGTCCTGTACCAAGAAGTTTCCTGTACAGCATAAGAGATAAGTGGTCACGAGACATGTTTGAAGACCTCAAATGAGAAGGAGCGTACAACATTGTGAGCCTATATCACTTTTGAATAGTTCACGTTATTAGGAAATCTTTACTCACTTTAAAGCCAAATTTACCTAATTGCAACTTCTATCCATTGCTCTAAGTTCTGCCCTCCAGAACCAAGCAGATCAAGTCTAGTTTGCTTTTCTCAAAGCCCTTCAAATACTGGAATACAGCTTCACTGTATCTTCTCTAGGCTAGTCTGGATCCTTCCATCCTCATATGGCAGGAACTTGGAGACCTTTCACCTTGTCACCATCCTCTGGACATGCTCCAGCTTATCACTGTCCTGACTCAAATATGTTCAGGATTCAACACAGTATTCCTACTGTGTTCTGACCAGTGAAAAATATAACAACCATGTTCTTGAGTACTTACTGCCTCTTGATGTGTAGCCTAATATTGCATTAGCTTTCCTGGGCTGCCATGTGGACTCATATTGAGCCTGTGACTCACTAAAACCCCTCTACCTTATTAACTTGGGATTTTATACTTGGGATTCTGACTTTTTGAAATCGAGCAAGACTTTACATTTATCCCTGTGACTTTCAGCATGCTTGCTTTGACTCGGTGTTCTGGCTCACCTTAAGATCTTTTTACATTCTGATAGATCTGAAGATTGGAAAAGAATCCCTCCCATGCCTGTGTGAGTCATCAAGATGCTCAGGACCCAGCCTATGAGTAACCTTCCAGGTGGACATTAGACCATAAATGATTATACTTTGAACCTAGCCAGTCACTTGAATCCACTTAATTGTAATATCATCTAGCCCAAATTTCACCATTTTTTCCATGACAATAACGTGTGAGACCTTATCAAAATGCTTTGCTAAAATATCAGTAAACTAGATTATTCTCCTGATACATAGTAACTGTCAAAAATGGAAATCCTATTTTTAATGGTCATTTTGGATTTGATCACTTCCTTTTTTTTTATATATTCACTAACCATCTCTTTAATGTGTTCCTGAATCCCCGAAGAAATCACAATCAAACTACTTGAGCATTTTTGCAGTTTCCATTCTCTTCCCTTTTTTGAAAATTCAAACACCTTTCTCCTCCCTTTTTCTGTTCCCGAGTTCTCCCAAGAACTTTCAAAGACCATGAGATGGTGGCTCACTGTCTGCCAGTTTTTTGAGTTCTTGAACATCTGGTTTGTCTGGAACAAGAAAGTGACTTGAATTCATCAAGGGTGACCGAATATCCTCAGCAGAAAGACAATTGAATTTGGATTTGGAGAACCTGTTTTGAAATCTCAATTTTACTGAAGTTGTTCATTTCAAGATTTCGGTTTCCTCAACTGCAAAATGAAGAGGTTGAACTAGAAAATCTGAAATCTCCCTTTTAGGTCTAAATCCTGTATTTCCATAATGTATCTAATAATAATATTAACATACTTAAAAGTTTGCCAAGCTCACTACATAAATTTTCTCATCTAATATATATTGTAGCTAAAATACAACTGAATGGTGTAGATTAGAGAATTTAGGAGTTGGATTTTAAAATTAACCTATCTATAAAATGAGAAAGTTGGGCTAGATGACCTCTGGTCATCTGTAGTCTGCCTATGATACCAATGGAATGAGCATGGAATTTGGAATTAGAGGACCTGTTAAAATCCTCTGCTACTTAAAACTTGGGCCATTAGGTGGTGCATTGGACAGAGCTTGGAATCAGGAAGACCTGAGTTCAAATGTGACATCAGAACTACCTGTGTGAGCCTGGGCAAGTCACTTAACCCTGTTTGCCTCAGTTTCCTCATTTGTCAAATGAGTTGGATAAGGAAGTGGCAAACAGCTCTAGTATCTTTGCCAGGAAAACCCCAAATGGGGTCATGAAGAATTGAATAGGAATGAAATGACTCAATAACAAAACTTAGTACTTGTGTGTATTTGGTCCTTCCCTATGAAATAAAAGGGTTAGACTATTTGATACTGATCCCTGATGGACATTAGCCAGGACTTAAAATCAATTACATTGTTATATGGTTGGCTATAATTCTAGCTCATTATAGTATTTAAAGGTTCAACAGTCCTAGGAAGTAGATGGTGTAATTGTTGTCCCCATTTTACTGATGAAAAAATTAAAATGCAGAGGTTAAATGATGTAATGTTAGAACTAGGATTCAAATTAATATCAGAACTATTTTTTAAGTTGATTTTTTTTCAATCAGCTGGTCCTCTTATAATTATCCCCCTCCCCCACCGTCCCCAATTGAAGAAGAAACAAAAACACCTTATAAGAAATAGGTATAGTCAAGCAAATCTCCCACCTTGGCCATGCCTCTCCCTCTTTCTGTCTGTCTCTCTGTACGTGTATTTATGTACATGTATATATATGACTGTCTATCCTCTGAGTCCATCACCTCTCTCAGGAGCAAGGCAGCATTTTTCATCATGGGTCCTCTGGAAGCAGAATTGGTCATTGAGTTGATCAGAGTTCTTTTAAAGACCTCTTCAAAGTGGTTTGTCTTTGCAGTATTGTTATTGTATAAGTTGTTCTCAAGGATCTGCTCATTTCATTTTGCCCCAGTTCATTGAAATCTTCCCAGGTTTCTCTAAAACTATCCCCTTCATTTCTCACAGCACAAACATGTTCCATCACATTCATATATTATATAACTTCTACAGCCATTCCCTAATTAATAAACACCCCTTCAGATTCTGGCTTTTTGCCACCCCACCCCTTAAAAAACGTGTACATACCATTTCCTCTTTTATTTTGCTGGGTATAGATCTAGAGGTAGTATTTATTGGTCGAAGGCTAGGCATAGTTGAATAACTTTTGAGCATGGTTTCAGATTGCTTTCTAGAATTGGCTAGACAATCAGTTTCACAGCTTCTGCATTAATGTACCAATTTTCCCAGAGGGCCTCTCCATCTTTTTTTGGCCAACTTTGACAGTCTGATGGATAGATTGAACATTAAGAGTTGCTTTAATTTGCATTTCTCTAATGATTTAGAGCATTTTTATTTTCATATGTCTATTGATAGCTTTGATTTCATCCTCTGAAAACTGCTTATCATTGACCTTTTAGAAATCGGGAAATGGGCTCTTATTCTTATAAATTTGAATCATTTCTCTGTATATCTTAGAAATGAGACTTTTATCAGAGAAACTTGTTTTAAGATTTTCCTCATTTATCTGCTCCTCTTCTAATTTTAGCTTAATTAGTTTTTTTATTCAAAAACTTTTTTATGTAATCAAAATTGTCCACATTGCCTTCTGTGATCCTTTCCCATGTTGGTAATGAACTCTTTGCCTATCCATAGATCTATATCAGAGTTCTTTCCACTGAACCATGAGGCCTAATTTAACCCCCTCATTTTGCAGATGAAGAAGTTGAGGTAGTGTGATTTGCCTGAGGTATTGAGTGGCACAGCTAGAACTGGAATCTAGGTCTTTGACTTCTAGTGAAAGTTAAGTGTCTTTAACAAAACACCACAGATCATTAGGAATTTGAATGAGCAGCAAACACTGTTTAACTATAGTTTGTTGTCCGTATAAGGTATGTTGGATTTGCTCTTTGGGTTTACGGGTCAGGGTATTTCACAGTCCCTGTGTTTGTGGCACAAAAATCCCCGGGGGAACTCCAAAGCCTGATATTTATTTGCTAGACTGGTCTTTTCTCTTGTTTTCTCTCCACCCCCTCTCCAGGAGGATAGCTATTAGAGGCCTTGCATGATTCTCCTTATGCTGCTTCATCAGTCTTTGTTCCCCTTCCTCCACCCTCTTTTATCAGAAGCTTGCTGAGCCCTCAGTTGAGGAGAGAGGTTCCATTACAGCAAATCTGACCTACCTGTACTACTCCTTTCCTCCTTTTCTTCCTGTTTTTTCCCTGTGAATAGTGAACACGTTCCATTTCTTATTATTACATCAGTGCCTTTCTAGCTTCCTTCTGCCACCCTCCCAGACTGAAAACCTCAGTCATCTTTGACTCTTCTCCCTCCTCATATCTAATCAGTTACCAAGGCAAACCCATTCTCTCTCCTCATCTCATATTTAGATGCTTCTTTCTACTCACACGACTACCACCTTAGTTCAGGCCCTCATCACCTCTCAACTAGATGTCTGCAGTTGTCTAGTTAAGTCATTTCCTAGCTTCTTGTATCTTCCCTTTTCAGACAGCTTCACACAACTACCAAACATTAGAGGCACAGGTCTGACCATGTTCTGCCTCGCCAGAAGCTTGCCAGTGACGCCTTAGCTCATAGGATAAAGTAAAGCTCCCTAGCCTGCAATCTGAGGCCCTTCCCAGTGTGACAGCTTTATTCCTTGATATTATTCCCTTCTACGTGCTCAACACTTCAGCCAAAATGGACTGCTGGCTGACTGTTAAGTCCTTCACTGTCTCAGTGCCTCCATGGCCTCATTGCCATGGATTAATATCGTTCCTTCCTTCAAGGCCCAGCTCCGGAAGTGTCACCTATTCCATGAAGCCTTTCCTGCTACCCACTGGCCAGGAGCAATTCACCTGTCACTGAATTTCTCAGGATGCTCTGATCCTCCCTTCCCACTCATTATCACAGTTACTTGTATATCTCTTCCCCATTGTGTACATGTCTTAGCCCTTTGAGGGCAGGGATTGTGTCCTTTTTCATCTTTGCATCGTACCTTACACATAGTAAGACTTAAAGAATGTTTATGGAATTGAATTTATTCAGCAAGCATTTATAAAGGATCCATCATAGGACACTGAGGCACTGATGATAGAGACAAAAATGAAATACCTGTTCTCAAGAAACTTAAATTTTATTGGGAAGAAAGGACATAGATAAAATCTCTACAAAGTGTGTCAGATGCATCTAAAATAATTTCCAGGCGTCCAGAGCATTCACTGGGGGATTGCGGTAAGTGGCATGGCTTAACCTGAGCCTTGAAGGAAGTCAGGGATTCCCAGAGGTGACAGATGGTAACGAGGAAGGCTCCAGGGAATAGTTTATGCAGAGGCACTAGTGGGAGATAGAATGTCCTGTCTGTACAAGAAAACAGGTAATAAAACATGAAAAAATGAGTTAGACTGACCAGAGCTTTAAATGCTAATTGGAAAAGTTGATATTTTTTCCTATAGGCAATTGGGAGCCACAGAAACTTCTTGAGCAAGGGAGTGACATGGGCAGACCTTTTCTTTAAGAAGATAAGATGGGCAAAAAAAAAAATCAATTTGGCAGCTCTGTCTCTTCCTCACTTGCTATACATTCCAACCAGCAAGCATTTGCCAATATTTAATGTTACCACATCTTATCTTCCGCCTCTGATTCCTATTTATTGCAACCTCCCTCCTCCCCTCCCACCTAAAAAGCCCTCATTCCCACCCATGCAGACCATACCAATAGCCTCATAGCACATCATCCTACTTCTGCTCTCTTCCCTAGATCAAACCATCCTTTAGATTTGGGCCAGACTAAAACTTCTTATACATGGAGGTGTTCATGTCAGCCATCAGTGACTCCCTGTTGCCTACTTCCTAACCCAGACCCTCACAACCTCTGCTCGGCCCAAACCCTGCCTCCAGTCTTTCCCCTCTCCAAGCCTGACTCCACACAGCTGCTAACCACGTTCCTGAGGCTCCTGGCTGATCACGCTGCTCCTTTGTTCAAGAAGGGCCTATCATTTCCAGTTGCTTTTAGGATCCAATACAAACTCTTCTGACGTGTGAAGCCCTTTGCCATCTGACTCAATGTGTCTTTCCAGGCTGATTGCACATTACTGCTATCACATCCTTAATGGTCCTTCTGAAGTGGCAACTACTTGCTGATCCTCATGCCCATCATCTTCCATCTCTACAGAGATGCAGAGGCTGTTCTGAGCCTTGGATGCTCTTCCTCATTTTCACCTCTTCTCAAGTTTCCTTGTGAGCTTAGCTTTGCACCACTGTCTACATCCTGGGTCTTTCCTAACCCTCCCAGCAGCTAGTGCTCCCTGTCCAAAAATCACTTTTTATCTGCCTTGTATTTACTTTGTATAGATCTTGTATCTACTTACTTGCATCCTTGTTATTTCTTGAGATGGAATTTAAGTTCCTTAAAGGGAAAGCCTTTCATTTTGGTCTTTGTATCCATAGCACCCAGCACATGCCTCGGACATAGTATCTAATGAGTGCTTATGTGCTTGAAAGCAAAGTTCAAATGAGTGCTTATGTGCTTGAAAGCAAAGTTCAAATGCTTCCCGGCCCTCCCAGTCCTCCCCTTTTAGTCTACAGCTCAGCCAAACTATTCCTCTTCCCCAGGAGAGCTTTCTGATTGCCTTTTCCCACCATATTACCTCTGCTTGTATTGTCCTCACCCACCACACCCTATTTGAATTCCTATTCTTTGAAGCCTAAGTCTAATGCCACCTCTAGGATGCCTTCCCCACCTTTCTCTCCAAGTGATCTACCCCTCCCCCCCCAGATTGTTCACGGCTCACCTATGCTTGTCTACCTCAAATACCCATGTGTATCTTGTATTCGGTTCATTTGTGTCATCTCCCACTAGAAAACAGCGATCATTCTAGCACCTAACAGTGCTCTGTAGACAGTGTTTTCTTAATAAATACTGAGCTGAAGTATATTTATAAGTTCCCATTCCTTCCCTCCATGCTTCAGTAATACCCAAGAGACCCTTCCCACTCAAAAGTCTGCTCCAATGACCTCTCTTGGCCCTGTTTTTTCTCATCCCTAAACTAAATGGGAGACTGAATTTAGATAACACCTACAGCCCTGTCTCCAGCTTTAATAGTCTATGATTGTATGTCTCAGTGGAAGGGAAGGTTCAACACTAAGTCAAGTAGCACTTCTGAGCCCCAACACTACTATTTAGTAGGTGTGATTTCAAACTTAAACTCTGAGCCTTGGTTTTCCTTCTATTAAATGGGGTTTATCTCACCTGTATTACCTATCTCACAGGGTTGTTATGAGGATGAAATGAGTTAAAATACTTTGCAACTTCATGTATCTAAATGTGAGTTAACTTCTCAGAGGCTCAGCTTCCTAATCTATAAAATGGGAATAATAATCGTTACACATCTCCTCACAGAGTTGTTAAACTAAATTCAGTTCAACATTTATTGAGCACCTATTAGGTGAGAGGCGCTAAACTAGGTAGTAGGGATAAAAAGATAAAATAAAATACAGTCCCACCCTCTTCTTGTTCACCTTCAGACATTTAAATGTGAGTTACTATTTTGAGGTGACTTGTCCAAGAGGTATGTATGAGGATAGTGACACTTTCTCACAGAATCTGAGATTCACAAATTGGAAGAGGCTTCAGAGACCATCTGGTCCAACACTAGGAGAGTATGCAAATCCTGTCCCTTACCAGTGGTCATCAAATTGGTCTGGCCTCCCCTTCATCTGAAGACTCCCGGTGATACATACCTCATCCTACACCCTTGCTGGATGCATGGTTCATAAAGGAATGCCCTTCACACCCTGGAATCTTGTTCTGTTGTTTGTTTGGAAGAACTCCAGGAAAGGTATCCAAATGAAACTGGCCAAATTATTCCAGAGAAGAGAAAGAAGATAGTCCCTGCCCTTGTGGAATGGGGAAAATGGAGCCCACACCCAGAACAAAGACAAAGGCGAGATAATCCAGCCAGACAGCCCTAGACAGAAGTACTTGGGGAGAAGGAGGGGGATGTGTAACGGGGGATGCCAGAGTTTGGAAGCTAATGCCGTTGGGGGAGGGCTTCTGAAGTAGTTTGGTGGGGGATGGTGAGTAGGGTATTCATAGGACCACATGATGTCAGGCCTGGAAGCAATGAGTTCCCTTAGTCTAATACCCTCCTCTTTTTTTTGAAGGTGAGGAAAATAAAACCCAGGGAAAAGAAATGTGCCCAAGGTCACACTATGACAAAGCTAAGATTCGAACCAGGTTTTCTGACTCCAAATTAAAGCCAGCAAAGTGCCTAATAAATGCAAAGCACCAGTGAAATGGGAGTACCCCAAACCCCAAACCAATCAGCACTGTCTACACCATCCTTTCTACTGCACAATGCTTTGTCTCCCCTTCCACCCTGGGACTCCCCATTGCAGAGACAGTGCTTCCTCCCTCAGCATTCGATTTTTCGAGGTTTAACTGAGAGCCTGCTCCATCTATCACTGTGCAAAGTGTGGGAGATTAAAGAGAGGGATGATAGTCGCAAGTAAGGCTCTCCACCATTTTGCGTCATGGACCTCTTTGGCAGTCTAATGAAGCCTGTGGACTCCATCTCAGAATTATATTTTAAATGCATTAAATAAAACACATAGAAACCAATTATAAATTGGTCTACAAAAACCAATTACAAATAAATGCAAAGGGAGCCAATTATAGTTCAATATAATTACTAAACATTTTTCTAAAAACCAAGTTCACAGACCCCAGATTCTTTTAGACCCCTGGTCTGAAGAAACTAGATTTGCTAACAGGTAACAGTTCATACCAGGTGGAGTATGATGAAATATCTGAATAAATGATACAGTTGTTAAGTGATAACAATTTCAGAGGATATTGATCACTGGACCCAGAGGGCCAGGATGTAGTGCTTTGTCTTGGAGGCTCTCAGAGGACTAACTTGAAACTCAGATTATCTGGACTCTGAAGGCTTTAGGATTTAGGAGGTGTGAGACCATGGCTGGGAGATTGGCAGCTGTGAAATCCCGGAGCTGCTGGCTGCTTTGATCCCCCAGCGACATGTCCCTGCGGATCCCAAAGCTGCAGTCAGGATGTCTCCCTCTTCCTTGGTAAAAGGAGACAGAATGGTGTGTGCGTTTGGGGCAGGGGTGGGGGGTAGGGGGAGTATTTGTTGAGGGGGGAGAGGATTAGACAATTTGCATGTTCTTTCTACAATGGGTCCAGTAATATTCAAGAATCACACCCCCTCCCCTTCAGAAAATTTGAGAAAAGGTTGAGAGGTACTGGAAGAGAAGGGTAAAGGCCTGGGGTGATTTTGATGGGGCAGAATCCAAGGGTTTAATGGCAGAAGGGAACTTGGGAGAAAAGGCTAAGGGAATTATGAGGAAAAGGGGTTTGGGGAGACAGTGAGAAGAAGGATAGGAGTTAGGAGGGACACACTGGGAGAAAAGGGGCTAAGGGGACAAGGGAGGAAGCAGAGAGGGAGCCAGGAACAAGGCAGCAGTTAGGCACAGTAGGTGGTGGCTGTCTTTTTCAGCTCCCTTGACAGCTGAGTGTATCCAGAGCCCCATTCCCCCGTTAGGGAGGGAAAATCAGAGCCTTCTGCTTCCCACATCTTTTTCCCATTTCCATCTTGCCTCCAGTTAGGGCCCTGGGGTCAGGTTCAGGCCAGTTCCCTATTTTTCCTATCTTTCTCCCCCATCTCTCTGGCCCTGCATAACACATGGGAATACATGGGGAAGGGTCACTGCAAGGGCAGAGCCAAATGAGGTGGAGGTTCAGGTATGGGAATAGGGTCCTAGATTCTATTGTGTTATGTATAAGATGGGGTGAAAGTGGGGGTTAGGTTGGAGATGGTGGAAGGGTCTGAGTTGGACTTGTGTCCAATTCCATAACCACACTGGAATATTTTCTGCAACCCAACTCTTTGTTTTTATGTGGCATAGGTAATAATTACGTAGCATAATATAGTGGAAAGAGCCCTAGATTTGCAGTCATAAAGAACTATTTTTGTGACCTCAGGCAAATCACTTTCCTTCTAAGCCCCAGTTTCTGCATCTATAAAATGAGAGGGTTGGATAATCTCCAATGTTCCTTCCAGCCCTAAAGCCTGTGAACCCCAATCTGATCATATTTCTGGGGCTAAGCTAGAGCTGGTGGTTCTTCTTTGTTCCCTTCATCCTATCTTCATGTCTTAAAAACATCAATCCCCTTCCCAATCCTGTTAGGGAGGGCATCACAAAGAGGCTTGGACCTCTCGACCGAGGTCTAGAAGCAGCTGTATTGAAGAGACTAGGAAAACCAGAAACAGGGACTTTGGGAAAACTTGAGTGTTCATTCTAGTTCCATTTCACTTATAGGCAGAGGCAGATGGTAGCACCATGGATAGAGCATTGGGTTTGGAATCAGGAAGACCTGAGTTAGAATTCTGTCACAGACTCTGACTGTGAGACCCTGGACAATTCACTTTATTCTCTTGGCCTGAGTTTCCTCAACTATGAAACAGATAAAAACACCTCACAGGGAACTTGTGAGGATGATCTGAGATAGCGTGTAAAGTGCTTTGCAAACTCGAAGGGCTATGTGAATGCTTTGTTGTTGTTGAGTTGTTTCAATCATGTCCAACTCTTTGTGACACCATTTGTTGTTTTGTTTTGGGGTGGTTGTTTTTTTGACAAAGATGTTGGAGTGACTCACCATTTCCTTCTCCAGGTCATTTGATGGATGAGGAAACTGAGGCAAACAGGGTTAAGTGACTTGTCCAGGGTCACACAGCTAGGTGTCTGAGGCCACATATAAATGTTAGCTATTGTTATTATTATCGATTAATATACCTTCCTTCTATCTGACCTCCATCCCTCAAGTGCTTTATGTGCTTCTGCCACCCCCTGTGGAGAAAGAATTTAAGAGCTTCCTTTTGTGCTCCCCCATCCCCCTTCAGGGACTAGCCCTGTATCTCCCTTAGCATCCTCTCCTCGAGGATCCCCAGCCCCTCTTCCCTCCCCTCATTCCCAGTCCTCTTTGATCTCTTCTGGGCCCCTAAGCCTGGGAGGCCTGCTCTTGTTCTCTGCCCTCCTGTGGCCTAGGGAGGAGAAAGATGACCTCCCCTTCTTTCCCTTCTCTTCTGAATCTGACTTTGATCTTCTCCCGATCCCTAAGGGCCTCGTAGGTTTTTCTGATGGGGGGTGGTTGGGGAGATGACCAGTGGAGATGGGGAACTGCAGTCAGGGGAACTCTGCCTCCTTTAGTCAAATAGGAAAAGTTACAGCTGGCGAAAAGCAGCGGGAGGGATGGAGGTTAGACTATTGGCTGTTTATCTTTTCCTAGGGCTCTGAGCTTCCCCTCTCTGATACCCCTCAAAGAGACTTCTTAACCCAAGCACCAGGCCCCTGGCCTCCCTCTGGACCCCAACCCCTCCCACCCAGGCTGTCTGGGGTTAAGGGGCAGCATAGGAACTAAAAGAGTAGGCACTGGGATAAAGATTGTGAAGGGGTACAGAGGCCCCTGGGTAATTGAATCATAAAAGCAGAGAGGGGTTTAACTACAGGTCACAGAACTGACTAACTTCATCATCCGGCCCTTAATGCCCTGGGGGAGAGGGGGAGGGTCACTTTGGAGGCTGCAGCTGGCCACAGTCAAGTTGGGACTTGCCCAGCACCAGATGTTGGCAGCTGCCTTCCTTGTTCCCAAACAACTCCCTTACTGCCTACCTCTGAGGGTCCTCTTTTCTTCTACCTTAAGGAGTCTTCACTATCTCCTGCAGGATTGAGTTTTTTGCAGGAACAAAAATGGGAGAAGTCTAACCTGCATCTCCTTAGAGTGGAAGAAGAGGGTGCTGAATGAGACCGAAGGGACTGGAGTGCTAGGGAAAGACAGATTCATGGACAGGGGTAGAAAGATGAGACACTAGTGTCAGGAGAAGGGACAAAAATGGAGACAATCAGGACTCACCTCCATCCAAAAATCTCAAAGCACTCAATAGTCCTGTTCTCCCTCGATTTACCAGAAAGCAGAGTCAGGATTAAGTGCTTCTTCCCAGTTGGAACAAGAACCCAGGCATCCTGACCTCCCAGCCCAACAGTCCCCACCTCCTCCCTTAAGTTAGCCCAGCCCAGCCCTGGGGAGACTTGTTGGCAGCTGGAACTGGGAACTGGGCAGGCGGGGCCAAGAACAACAAACGCAGAATCTCAGCTCAGGAACGGGGCAGGCTCTTTTCTCTCTGTCTACCTTCAATCCCATCTCTTCTCACCCTCCATCTCCTGATTCCTCCCACCCACATCTCTCAAGGAAAACCATCTTTCAGATCCCAGGGTTTCCTGCTAAAGCCATCGTGGAGACCTTTTCCTTCATGTCAGGGAGCCTTTTTCCTAACCCAGCTCTGCTTCCAGAGAGGCTTCTCCTCTTTTCCCAGATACTCATTGGGAAGATCTTATATTCTTATTTTCACCCCCTTACTATAACAACAGTCTTCTTGGGCAGTAAGAAATCTGACTGACATCTAACTTGAAATAGGGTTGAGATGCTGAACCCAAGGATAATAGGGTCATGATGTCATAGATTTGGAGAAGGAAGGGGCTGTAGAGATCACATTATCTAACCCCTTCATTTTACTGATGAGGAAACAGAGATCTAGAAAGCTTGAAGTGGTTTACTTGAGATGGCAAAAGTAGGAAATAGCAGAATCAGGTTTTCAACTCGAGTCCAGGACTCCAGAAACAGTGCTTATCATTAAGCCTTTTAGATTAGTGTTCCTGGGAATAAGGGAGGGCCAGACAAAAAGTCCTAATCCATTTCTCTGCAATTGGGAATGAGAGAAGAAGAAGATTCACTTGTCTTGCCTTTCATTCCTTCATTCTTTCATTCACCAAGCCCTGATTTAATGTCTATTACATATTAAGGAGCAGCTAAGGCATAGAGGATAGAGTACTGGCCTCAGCCAGGAAGACCTGAATTCTAGTCCCACCTCTGACACACTGGTTCTGTGACACCACCCACCCCCAGACAAATCACTTCATTACTTAGTGCTCTAGGTTTGAATTTCAGCTTTGCCCCCACTGCCTGAGTAACCTTAGGCAAAGTTCCCTACCTCTCCAAGGCTCAACTTTCTTTTCTGTAAAATGAAGGGGCTGGGCTAAATGATCTCAAAGGCTTCTTCTGGCTTCAAATCTTAGTTTCCTATGAACAGGAGATGGGACCATGATCTGGGTAGAAGGGATATTCTGTGAAAAGAGTAGTGTGTGTATGTGTATGAGAGTGCACATGTGTGTGCATGTATGAGTGTGTGCGAGTACATATACAAGTGTGTGTCTGTGTGTGCACACATGTGTTGTGTGAGTGCACGTGTGTGTGTGTGTGTGTGTGTGTGTGTGTGTGTGCAGTTGGGCTGAAATGGAGACTGGGGAGAGTGCAATGAAGCCAGGCTGGAGAGGGCCATTAAATACTAGGGTAAGAAGTTTATGGGGAGCCACTAGAGGGTTTTGAGTAGGGAAATGACATGATCAAATCTCTACCTTAGGTAGGTTAATTTACGTAGCCATTGTGAAAGATGGATTCAAGACGGGAAGACCAGAGGTAAGTAAGTCAGCTGGGAAACGCTTTCCTTTCTTTCTGCCTGTTTCTATCTCCTTTTGCCATCTCCTCAGACCCAGATGTTTCTTATCTCCTAGCTTCCACACACACACACACACACACACACACACACACACACACACACACACACACACACACACACACACACACACACACACACAGGCACACACACACTTTCTCTCTTTCTCTGCCCTCTGTCCTTGTCCACTAGAATCCAAACATTGCCTATCTATCCCTGTTCTTAACCCTGTATGAGTAAGAGGCAGAGGACCCAAATGAACAGGCCTGAGCCTGGGTTCCATTTCTCAGTGACGCCCAGCCAAACAAACCCTCTGACCCAGCAGATGTCATAACACTGCTTAGGGTGAGGCAGTTCTGCAAGATGTTGAATTTGGCTCAAAAACCACCACCCCCCCATCCCTGCTTGAGAGCTCATGATTCTTGAATCACACCCTGCAGAGGTCATCAGCTTCCTCCCTGGTCACTGGGCCAAGTGCCCCAAGGCCCCCCCCCAGCTAAATCTTACGACCCCTGTGTCTCCCAGAAAAGCAAAAAAGGTGCAAAAGAAGGGAAACTCTTTTCCAAAAAATTCAACCCTCAGTTACTGTCACCTAATCTTAATTATCAGGAAGACATTTCTATTGTTCAACCTTGATCTCTCCTGCTGCAATAGCAACATCATTGATCTTTAGTGAGAACAAATCTCCAAAACTTTCTCTTTCCCTAGGCTTCTCCCTTTTTAAGAACCTCAGAGTTTTGCCTCCTCTTCTGGGGAAGCCTGTCCCGTGATGAAGGCTTCCTTCAGAGGGAGGAGACCAGGGCATGGGGCGCCAGGGGCAAATCTGTTGCTGATTTGGTCATAATTAAAAGGCCAGCAACTTTGGGAAATTCCTTCCCCCATTGATCCCAGTGGGAAATTAAAGCCAGTTGTTTGTAGACTCAATGTGACTGATGCTGGATGAGGTTCCTCCCTACCCCATCCTTCCCTCAGTGTCCCCCAGCCACTGCCTCTTTTGTCCTCTGGTCATCCCCTCAACTCCGGTGCCCCACCACCAATCTCTTACCTTCTCCTAGGTGCCCCCTAGCCACAGGCCTTCTCCCTTGATTCTTCTAATTCCTGGCTCTCCTCCTCCACCCTTACCTCCACCCTCTTTTCCTTCTCCCCTAGTAACCTTTTCAGTGTCTTTCCCTCTCTTCAGTTTCCATCTCTTCCCTTTTTCTTGGGATCTTTCAGCCCCTGATACTCTCCATCAGTGTCCTCCAACCCCATCTTTCTTTTTTAATTTACCCCAGCCCCTTCTCTTCTCCCTCCCAGTATCTTTCATCTTCTGTCCCTTTCTTTGAATTACCTCTCCTGTCTTCCCCCCTCAGCTTCCTCCCTTTTCTAAATTCACTCTGCTCCCTTTGTTCTCTCCTAGTGGCCCTTTGCCTACTTCTTCACTTTTTAGTGCATCCTAACTCCTCATCTCTTCTCTGATCTTTTTCTCTTCTCCTTGGAAATTTTCCCCGATTCCTTCCCCTATCTCTGTGTCCCCCAGCCTCTGCCCCTATCCTTCAGAGTCCCTCATTTCCTTCCTCTCTCCCCCAGTGTCCCTAATCTCTTGTCCTTCTCCCCTAGAGTCTCCCTGTCCCTAACTCCTTTCCCTAGGGTACTTCCACCCCCACCCCCCACCCCCCCACACACACCAGGAAGGAGAGAGGATAGAAAGGGTAAAGGAATAGGTCCTGGCTTTCCCACCTCCTGACCCTGCTCAGTCTGGTCAGATCCCCTCCCAGCAGGCAAAACGGACCCCCTCTGTGCAGAAGATTAGGCCCTGGAGCAGCCAAACCACAAACTCTCACATCTGGAAAGAATTCCCCTCCCAGCCTGACTTCCCTTTGTCTTACTCCTGTCTCTTTTGGAAATCTGGGCCTGGCTGGGCAGAGACAGGATTTGGGGAGTCTAAGCCTTCCTGTCCCCCAATCCCAGGTTGTGCTGCCCCTTCTTTCCTAGCCAGATAACCCCTCCCCAAGCTGGGGGAGTTTGTGGAGGGGCTGGAGCAGAGAAAAGTGGGGGTTGTCTCTGAAAAGAAGACTCACCCCCATCTTTCCTATTGTAGTGTCAAGCTGTTTTCCCCTAATCTGTCTGGAATGGATTTTAGGGTGGGTTGGGCTTAGAGCAGAGTAGGGGCATTCTGGGAGAGCACTGTAACTCAAGAGCTACCCCCATCCCCAATACCAGTTAGCTAGATGGTAGGGAAAACCCATGTAGGTTTTTCCCATATTCCCCTGACTGAGCTAGCCAGACATGAATGAGGTGGGTATTTGCCAGAGGAGAGGGGAGGGAAATGGAGATACACCAAAAAAGAAAGAAGGGAGCCGCAAGGGGATATTAAGGAAGACAGGAGCTGTGGACACACTAGGGGAAAGGGGAAAGAATGGGGAAGAGGGACAGGAGTTGAGGGACACTGGGGAAAAATGGAGGGCACTAGAACTGGGTGAGGAGGAAAGGGCTGGGGACACTGGGGAAGAGAGACAAGGGGCTGTGAGGACACTCAAAAGGAACATGGGCAATTTTAGGGAGAGCAGCAGGAACTGGAGATACACAGAGAAAGGATAGGATATGGGGAAGAGATAGTACAAGACTGCAAAACAGGCTGGGACATTTCCAGAAAGAATAGGATGAAGCCTCCATCTTTTGTTGGAAGAAAGTGCACAATTGCACAGCGAGTATTCAAACCCAGGTCCTTCTGACTCTGAGTCACTCCAGCAGACCCAGAGAAGGAAGGTGCCTTATCCAGAGTAACCCAGTAGCTGGCCTGGGGCTCCTGGCTTCTGATCTAGAGAACTCCTTCTGACAGGAGTAGGATAGAGGGAAGATCCTTTTATCAGAGAAACTAGGTTCAGTCCCTGGCTGT
The DNA here is from genome assembly GCA_028627135.1 of Pseudochirops cupreus. Lineage (NCBI taxonomy): Eukaryota > Metazoa > Chordata > Mammalia > Diprotodontia > Pseudocheiridae > Pseudochirops > Pseudochirops cupreus. The sequence continues at coordinate 129,036,667 of CM053584.1, forward strand.
GCTCTTTAACCTTGGGCTAGTCATTTCCCATCTCAGCCTTTCTTATAAAAGGAGGGTGGACTCCATTTCTAAATCTCTTCTAGCTTTAAATCCTTTGCCTGGAATTCACTGGCTCTTCATGTATCTTAATGGTGTTAGGTCACCTGACTATTTTCTGGGGATTTGTAGGGCCCTAGGAGTCAGGACTAACTTTAATTTTGTACTCTATCTCTTGAGTTTCTTTTGATACTCTTAGCTTTCTCAAGATCATAGGATTTTATGATCCTATCATTTTACAGGGGAAGAAACTAAGGCTCAGACCCTCATCATTTTATTTTATAAGGGAGGAGACTGAGGCTCAGACAGGAGAAGGAACTTACTTGCCTGTGGTCACAACTAAAAAGAGCATTTGGGGCTCTGCGCGCACTCTTACTTAATGAATCTTGTTGATAATGGCCCCATTCAGAAATCCTTTCTGTCTGTCATCCGTTTGTTGCAGGATCAGCTCAACATCACCTTTCTTTTACCGTTCTTTTCTCAAAAAGAAACCAGGGGCAGAACTCCCCCCAAACCTCTAGCCCTCTTCTCCATCGCTCTCTAATCCCTTTCACATTCCTGGATTGACACATTGGCTGTTTTGCACAGGAGTCCTCCTCCTCCTCCCAAAGCCTTCTCTTCTCTGCTATGCTCCTCCCAACTCCCATCCCTTCCCCCTTGCTGCTCAGTCGATCCCACCATTTGAAGCCTTTTCTGTAGTTCTTTAATCCTAGGGACTCATGCCCTTGTTCATGTGGTTAAGTGCTTGGAGATCTGGAAAACCTGTTTCCTCTACTGTACCATCCCCCCAGCCCAGCTCCCTCCACACTACTGGCTGGGCTGGGGCGGGAGTTGGGGGAGGTGGGGTGCAGAATTACTCGAAGGCGGGCCTCAGACTGAGTTTTCCATCAGAGCCTTTGGAATGAGTTGAGCTGGCGGGAGCTGGGGACCTGGGGCCGGGGGAAGGGGGAGTTGGGGCGGGAGCGAGGGGGACACATGCACAAGATTTTCCGAGGCAAGGCCTGCTCAGCCCAGCAGCCTCTCCCTTAGCTGAGATCCCAGGGAGGGAGGGAGATGGCAGAGAACTAGGGAGAGGCGGGAAGGGAGGAGGGGGGATGTATGTCAGCTTCAGTGCATGCCTACCTCTGCTCACCTATCTCGGAAGCTCGCTATCTCTTTGTTCTTCCTTTTCTCTCCCTCTGGCCCTCGTTCTTTGTTCTGTGCATTGTCTCCCTTTCTCTCCCCCAATCTCGCTCCCTCTCACCCTCATTTCCCTCTCCTCTTTCCTTTCTGTCTCTTTCTCCCTTTTTATCTCACACCCTCTACCCCGCTATAGGGAGACCATTCTGAATCTCTCCCTCTCTCTATACTCCGATCTTTCTCTCTTCCCTCCTTCTTCCCTTTGTCTCCCTCCGTCTTTCTTTCCCCATCTTAGTCTTTTTCGCTGTTCTCCATTTCTCCTCCCCTCTTTCGTCTTTCTCTTCCTCCTTTCTATCCTCCTCCTGCCCACCTCCCCTCTCTGTCTCTCCATCTTTCCTTCCATTTTGGTGCCTCTCTTCCAGTGGGTGGATGTCGGGATCTTTTACATGACAACCCCAGAGGGACTGAGATTATTGCCCAGAGACTACTGAGTGTCTCCCCCACTCCTCAACTGCTTTGATCTCCAGACTTCAAAGCTGTTCCCAAAACGGTTCCCACTTCTTCCGCTGCTATAACTGCCCAGAAAAGTGATACCTGAGTCCTTCCCCGGAGGACCCTCCCCCTGCAATCCAACCCGAGCATCCGCCTTTCCCTCCGGGAGCCCAGGGCCATCCTTCCCTGGGACACCCTCCACTCCCCAGGAGATCCAGACATCCTCCCATTCCCAACCTCCCCTCAGGAGGAGACCCAGGCAGCCTTCCTCCGGTGCCTCCAGTCTCCTCCACGGGGACTCAGGCGTCCGGTGCTTCAGCCTTCTGCCTCTCCCTAGGTGGTTTTCAGCAGAGCTTTCCCCTCTCCCTTTCCTCCTTCTCCCCGCTTCCTCCCCCTCCTTCTGGCCCCCTCTCTTCCTAGGCTAAGGCAAAAAAAAGTTCTTTATTAAAGGGATTGTGTCAAGTGATTGGCTATGACCTTTGGCCTTCACAACCTCCTTCTTTCAGATGCTTTATTAACCCTTTAATGTCTTTTAAGCATACAGCTAGGGAGAGAAGGGAATCGCACCTCTCGGTTCCTAGCTGGCGCGGGGTGGGGGATGGAGGGCCCATGCGGACTCAGGTGTCTGGCTCACCCCCGGCCGTCCCCAACACTTCCTAATTGCTTCCAGAAGGGGGCGCCAGTGCCTAACCAGTTGTCCTGACCTTTCTGACCCAGGGTCTGGCCTCTTTCCCCTTCTAGCTGATTCCCCACTGGTCAGCTGAGGAGCAGAATGTCTGGATCCATCCCATTTAAATGTGGTGAAGGTGCCTGCGCATCCAGTCTACTCCTTTGGTCTGCTCTTCCTTTCTCCCTACAGTACAAAGATAGTCTGGCCTATGGATCCCCTTACCTTCAGTGCCCTTACCACTCCGCTACAGTTGGCTCGGACAGCAGCTTTAGTACGCTTGGAGATCTACCAGAATCACAGTACCGAGGCTCACCTGGAGGATTTGGCTGAAGCGCGGGCTGAAAGAGGGTGGGGAGTGTGTGGAGAGAGGAAGGGGTGGAGAGAAGTAGAGTTCGAAGGTGGAACCCTGCATAGGAGGTAGAGTTCCAGGGTGGAACCCTGGATAGGAGGTGGAGAACCTGGGGCCTGAGGGGGGTCCAGGTATTGGGCTTTCCAATTCTGCCCCTCCCCCTTTCCCCATCTGCTTCTTGGCTGTCCCTGTGCCCAACGAGTGTATCCTCCCAGTCTAGCTGTCCCATTCACTGAAAAAGAAAACCCAAGCATCTCTTCCCCCTCTTTCTGAAATCCGTAGAATTTCAGAACCTTCTTCTCCTCTTGCCTCCATGGCCCGAACCCAGGTTACAGGAGAGGAAGGGATGCACGTTGTGGGGAAGGGAGAAAGGATCAGCCCGGATCTCTGGGGATTGGGATTGGAGTTGGCATCTCCAAGTCCCAGCAGCTAGCGAAGGGGAGCCGGGCCCCGCCAGGTGGAGAGAGGATGGGGTGGGGCGGAGCGGAGGGCGGAGGCCGAGGAGCCGGGGCGGGGCCAGTGGCCCTTATAAAAGGAGCCGAAGCCGGATCCCTTTCCCGGCTTTGGGGTTTCGCTTCGATTGTCTCCTTCACTCGTGGTGCTTAGAGATCCCGCGGTGGGAAGGAGGCGGTCTCCCGGAGCTTCTAGTCCTCCAAGCCCCATTTCCAGGGGAAAGTTTACCCACTTCTGCCAAGATGCCCAACTTCTCCGGGAACTGGAAGATCATCCGTTCAGAAAACTTTGAGGACTTGCTTAAGGCGTTGGGTGAGAAAGGCTCCGGGATTAGCCCTGGGTGGTCAGAATAAGAATGGGTCCCTGGGGAGAAGGAAGGTGTCAGACACCCAGAGACACCCCGGGAAGGGGGTAAGTGACTGGGGGAGGGGGAGATGTCTGATGCCTGGGTCATTTCCCGCCAGTCTCCCCTATCCCGAGCGAGGGTGAAGGTTGAAGAAATTATTGAAATCTTGGGAGATGGGGTGGGAGATGCTTCAGTTCCTCCCCTCCAGGCTGTGGTGTGTACCTGATATGTGCGTCCCTAGAGGAGGAAAGGAGAATCATAGATACCTCGATTCTCCCAGGGAGGGAAGGGGTGAGGGACCGGACACCTGAATTCTACCCAAGTTTCCTGGCAGTCATCCGAGCAGTCCTCCAACCCCAGTGACTCAAAACCCTGGGAAGGGTGAAATTAATTTCTTGGGGGCAGGTAGGCTTCCTTTCAGGGTTTAAACTTGGTAAGGTTGTCAGCTGAGGCTTGATTGGCTGTCTGCAACACCAGATGTCATACCTGGGAAAATTCCTTGTGGAGCTAGATGCCTGCGTCTGCCTGGCCCCAGTCGCTTTAATATTCTTTTATACGGGTGATGAATAGTAATCCAGTCCCTAGGAGGCACTCGATGAGGAAGTGGGTGGCTCCCAGCTCTCCCTGGTCCCTTCCTCCATCCAATTAAAAATATGCTTGACCGAGCTTGGGGTCCCCTTGCCTTCGTAGGACTGAGCCATGGTACCTCCCTGATTCCCAGTTCTCTTCAAGGACCCAGGCATCCTGTGCCCATTTCAGACTCCCTTCTGCATACCTCTATCCTTAGCCATCCTGCCTTCCCTCTCTCCTGCTCTACTCCTACCTCCCCACCCCCATTCTGTGAGACGAATATTTTCCACCAGCAGCTTCTGGATCCTAGGAAAATAGTTCTGGATAATTATCACTTTCTTAGGTTTCATCAAACGGCTTTGCATGAAGCCCAATTCTCTCTCCACCCCACCCCTCTCCACAAACCTCAGCTCCCTTCTTTCTTCCCACTCTCCGCCTCCCTCCCCCCCCCCCCCCCATGCTGGTTAGGCAGGGCTCACCTGCTGAAAGAGTATGGGAAGTGTGAGGGACCACCTAGGAATTGTAGCCTTCCTTCATTTCAGACCCTCCTTTCTATCTCTGATTTCAATTATTCTCACTCTGACTCCAGGGGGATACACTGGAGGATTTAAAACAGAAATCTGGTACACGGGGTTTGGAGACCCAGGAGGCTACAGATTGTTAGAATTGCATGGAACCTTAGAGAGATCATCTAATTTGGCTTCTCCCTGCCACTCCCCACTTAACAGATGATGAAACTGAGGCTCACAGAGATGGGGTGATCTGCTCTAGGTTTCACAGCAAGTTAGTGGCAGAGCTAGGGCTTGGAGCTTAGGTCTCTTAGTTCAGGGGAAGGAAGATGGTGTCTTTAGGGTCCAGGACCTTGAAGAGAAATAACAGGGCAGAGGGAGTAACTGATTCTGCTGTGGGAAAGGGCTGGACATTAGATAACAGAAGAGACTAAGGCTGGAGACAGAACAGAACAGCAAAAAGAGGCAAATAGCGCCTTTCTGAGAGGAGAAAGAAGACTTTGGGGACTGAGCAGGGTTACCCTACAAGGCGAGGGACAGATAGTATGACTCAGGACCCTGTGAAGGATTCTAGATCAGGGTTAGAATGTCATAGAGTTGCAAAGTGGAGCCGGATAGGATCTTAGCAACTAAAAAAACTGCCTTCCCCCCAACCCCAATTTTACTGATGAGAAAACTAAGGGCCAGGTAGTTTGGAGACTTGGTCATCCCAGTATCTTACTGCTGACTGTTTGGAAGTTTCTCCAAGTCTAATCTATACTTCTCTTGTTCTACCCTGCATGGAACGGAGCCCAGGCAGATCTCTGGAGAATCCCTCTTCAGACTCTGGGACTGTTTCTGTGCGCCCCCTCCCGCCCCAGCTTTGTCCTCCCTGAGCTCTGTCCAGATAAACCTACTTCGAAAGGGGAATGAGGCAAGAGCTCTGCTTCTCCCAGCCCCAGCTGGAAAGTGAGATCTGAGACCTGACCTTGTTGTCTGTCTCCATTCTGTTTGTCCTCTCTGCAGGGTCCCCTCAGAGCCACGTGTCCTCCCCAGAACCTGCTGGGGACAGACTGAAAACAGACCCATTAGACAAACATATCACCAAAGTCAGCTGAAATCATCAGAACCCTCTCCCTGATTGTGCTCCAGTGCAGGGAGGGGAAGGGCAAAGATGAGGACAGAATCTTTTCTGAGTTTTCCTGAGAAAGAGGACAAACCCCTGCCTGACACCACCATACTCCCTTCCCAATCCCCTACCCTGGGTAGTCCATTGGGGATGGCTTGACCTTTAGTACAGTATATAGAAGACCCCAGGCTCTTGTCCCAGCTCCGCCACTTACTAGTTACATGACCTGTCCCTAAGGAGCCTCAGTTTCCTCTGGGAGACTCAATGGATAGAAAGCCAGGTCTGGAGTCAGGAAGAGCTGAATCCAAATTTAGCCTCAGGCATTTCTTAGCTGTATAACTCTTAGCAACCCCTTTAACTGTTCTCTGCCTCAGTGTCCTCATCTGTAAAATCTGATTCTGTTGTGAAGATTAAAAAAAGTTCTACATCACTGCTAGCTATTATTGGTATTGTTATTATTATTACAAAATGAAGATAATCATAGTTGCACTTCCTATCTTGGAGAGTGATTACCAGAGTAAAATGAGATAGTGGTTATGAATGTGTTTTGTAACCTTAAAGCCCTATGTGGATTGAGTTAATAGGCTTATTGCCCCTCATCTTATTCTCTTGGTTTGGCGTCCCTACCTGGAGTGAAAGTGTGGGATGCCCATGTTTTACTTCTCTTCCCCAAGTCCTACTACATAAGTAACAATGGGCCAGAGGTAGGTAAAACAGGAAGCCTGGTTATCTTACCCTTTCCAATTCTATTTTCTCTTCTGGGTAGTCTGATTTTCCATCTCTAACTGTTCCCTTCCCCTCAAAGGAGATAAATGCTTTGAGATCTCAGGGATAAAGAATATCAGTGCATCATGTGTCTTTAGCTTTGGAGTTAGGGTACCAGGGGACAGTTGGAGAAAGAAAGCTTCTCCTCTGGGCTTCCTGGAAGGAGTCACCTGGATCCTCCTCAAGCAGTCCTCAGCTCCTCTCCCCTCCCAGGACCTAGGGGTTCTGCCCTGGGGCAGAGAAGTGTTTGCGTTCCTTGTTAATAGAAATGTGGGGCTGGAGGTAGGCCAAGGCTCAGTAGAGTCAGGAGGTGGGGAGGGAATCCCGCTGCCCTAAACCTCCCAGCTCACCCCCATCTGCTGCCTTCCTGCAGGGTTCAGTTCTAGTACAGCCTAGCCCAGGGCCAGGACCTGGGGAGTGAAGAAGGAGTGGGTAGGACCAGAGACTCAGGGTCACACCTTGGGCTCCACCACTTCCTTCCTTTTGCTCCTCTGCTTCTCCACCCCCCAATAAAAGTTGGAGGAGAGAACAGACAAAGAATCCTGTGAGGAGGAGGCTGGGCCCAGGGTGATAGGGGTGGGAATGGAGGGGAGGGCCAAACTCTTTGACTCAGAAAGATTTTCCAGAGGCCTCACTGGGGTCTATCTCTTAAAGGATTATAGGATTTAGGGAGTGGAGCCTTAGAGGTCATCTAGAACAATTGCTTCACTTTACAGATAAGGAACCTGAAACCCAGAGAAGTAGGGGCTTATCCATGGTCACAGAAATAATTAGCAGAGACAGGATTCGAATGCATGTCTTCTGATTTCAAATCTCCTCTGTATCAAGCTGACTGGAATAGGGGTGGGAAGGGATCAGAGAGGGAGAATGAGATGGGTCCATGGTACAGATGTCTAAGAGAATTGGGAGATGCCTAGAATAAAGGACTAAAGGAAGAAGGAGGGTGGTGTGGGGACTGAACAAGTGTCAGGAGACCTGGGCTCATGCGGAGCTCTGGCTTGATGGCAGATACGATGTCAGATCCCTCCCTCTCAATCTTCTCATCTGTCAAATGGGATTTAATGATTGTACTACCTACCTCAGCAAATGAAATAACACGTAAAGTGTTTTGCAAATCTTAAATGTGATATAAATTCAAGCTGTTACTACCTCTCTGGGTTGTTGTGAGGAAAGTACTTTATGAGTCTCAAAGCAGTGTAGAAATGTGATCTTCTTTCCTTGTCTTCCCAGAAGCAGGGAACAGGTGGGAATTTCTGGTTGACGGAAGTGACATCAGGGCTTGGTGCCCGGGTCAGTTTCCCAAAATTCCCGAGCCCTTCATTGTGGATCATGGGTGGTTCTATGCTTGGGCCAAGCTCCTGCCTGGTATCCTGCTCTGCATAGGGACTTTAACCTCCTGGCTCCCAGGCTCTTTTGGGTCTGTCTCTCAACTCTGACGCTTTCCTCAATGTGAGTGCCCATGGGCACTTAAATCACCAAACCATGAAAGAAATGAAAAGCACTTACCAAGTCCTTCCAGGTTCTAGGCTCTGTTTTAAGGACCAGAAATATAACTACCAAGAAAATGAGCCAGTCCCTCCCTCCTAGAGGTAACATTTTAGTTGGGGGAAAGTCTGCACGATTAAGGCAAGGAATTGGGTTTCCACTGATACGTACTTTCCAGAAGTTATGATAGTATTGATGACTGTGCTCAGAGAAAGAAATGGAAAGTAGGTGGGGATTGTGGGCTGTGGGGGGTGGTGGTGGTGGCTGGTATGAGCTTGGGAACAGGAATGATTTCAAGAAGGCCAAGGCAATAGACTAGATGGTGTATGAAGGGCAGTCTGTCCTGGGGCTGGGCAGACATAGTGGGCTAGGTGAGTTTTCATTCCTTCACTTATGAAGAAGACAGATTCATCTTGTGCCTCAGTTTCCTAATCTGCAAAATGAGACTTTTTTGAGAAATGCACTTTGTAGACCTTAACAAACTACAGAAATGTGAGTTGTTTCTTCTCCAAAAGGACCCAAACGTTCCCTTTCCTCTCTATGGCCTTTTGTTCTCTCCTACTCTTCACCACTGAATTGTTCCCTCTCCTTATCTGGTCTGACTTGACTTTTGCCTGATGCCAGAATTCTAGGTTCTTAAACTGTTTTTTTGTCATGGATTCCTGTGGCAGTCTGATGAAGTCTTTGGATCCCTTCTCAGAATATATTTTCATACACAAGATAAACTACAAAGAATTACAAAGGAAACCAATTCTATTGAAATACACGATCAATAAAAACAGATTCATGGACCCCATGTTAAGAAACTCAGATCTAGAGGCCAGACAGCAGGAAGGACTTCCCTATACCAAAAGGGAGGCAAGCAGAGAAAGGAGGTAAGAGCTTCCTTCTGGGGGAGATTGAGGAAAAATTAGCCCCTCTAACCCATACCCCTTTTCCTGCATGTTTGGAAGAAGGCCAGAAGGATAACTGACTTAGCCTGAGGGGAGGACTCGAAGGCCACAGGGGACAAACAGGGCAGACAAAGGGAAAAGATGGGGTGAAGTGAGGTCCAAGGGACTCAGAGTCAGGGGATAGGAACTCAGGTCCTCTTGGCTGCCTGTGGAGGGAAGTCTGGATAATGAGATTCAGCAGCACCCTTAGGAGAAAAGTTGCTGGAGAAAGGCTCTAGAGAATCCAAGACACCACCATGAACAGTGGTTGAGAGAGGGCAGGTTTTTGGAGACCATAGGAGTGACTAGCAGGGGTGGCCCCCAGGAAATGCCAGGGTGTGAAGGGAGGGGAAAATGCCCCTCCCTGCTAGGAGCCAACCCTGATTCACTCCTAGGAAAGCCACAGAGACAGGGAGAGGTTGTTAGAGACAGTTCCCATAGAGGCTTGGACCCAGAGGTGCAGGGGACCCAGGTGCCTTGATTCTTAGTCATAGGACTAATAAATACCTCAAAACCTAGGGGAGTAAAATATCGGAGACTGTCTCACTCCTCTTGGGCTCCCATCTTCAAGGCCTAACTCCAATCTTATCTTTTCAAAAAGCCTCCCTAGACCTCCCCTCCCCACCCTAGTACCATTTTGGGCAGTTTAGCTCCTAAGAGATTACCTACCCCAAATCTTTCATATTTGTTTTCTGGTTTTGAAGGTATGGCATCTCTTTTTTTATTGCTGTCAATAAAATCAGATTACTAGGAACAACCTGTTTAGTAAATACCAGTTCAATGCCAGGTTTAGAAAGCTAATTAAATGCTAATTTCATCCCTTTGTAGAAGGCAGATTTATATGTAGTCATGGGACAACCCTCCTCTTCTCCCCGCCAGTGCTGAGGCCACTCCATGGAGTATGAATGGGAAGGGGCTTACAGAGGTCATCGAGCAATGAGGGGGCTCGTTTAACCACCCCATTACATGAGAAATACATGGGACTCTCAAGTCAACTAGGCCAGATACCTTGAATATTAATCCTATTAGCATCTTCATCTTTTCGGAAGAATTAATTGAAGGCCAGAGGCAGAGGGTGCTGATGTACTTAACAACAGATAGTCCAGATGGTGGAAAACGGGCAACACATTTTTTAAGTTTAGTCTGCATTGGTAACATCTTCTCCATCACTGTCTTAAGTCTAGACAATTTTTTAAAAAAGCCCATTAAATCAAACCCTCATTTGTAGCACTTGCTGATTCTGAGCTATAAATACCTGCACTGAAAACTTAACAATTAGCTCTCTTAGCTGGTTCTAGCACAATATGACACAATAGGTAATTGACAGAGCCAGTATTCTTCTTTTTTTTTTTTTAGAGGCAGTGGGGGTGGAGTGACTCACCCAGGGTTGCATAGCTAGTAAGTATCTGAAGCTGAATTTGAACTCAGATCCTCCTGACTCCAGGGCTGGTACTCTATCCACCGAGCAACCTACTTGTCTCCAGGGTTCTTTTCCCAATACAGTGAGGTATTTATCAGGTGCTTAGAAATGCAACATCAAAACAGATAGGAATTATTTCCCAAGTGGCAAACTCCTTGAGGACAGACCTTCTAGTCGATAGAATGCTGGAGTTGGAGTCAAGAAGGTTTGAGTTCAAATCCTGTCTCAGACAAGTCTAGCTATGTGACCCTCAGCAACTCATCTGACCAGTGTGCCTTAGTTTCTCTATTTATAAAATGGAGATAATTATAGCACCTACTTCCTGGACTTGTTTCGAGGTTCAAAGGAAATATTCTATGTCAAGTGCTTTACAAACTTTGAAGTGCATTATTATTATATTACATTATGTATTATTGTATTATTATAGTATTATTATATTACATTATATTACATAATAATACATTACAATGTATTACATTACATTACTATTATTACATATATCATTATCAATGCTAGCTATTCTTCTTCTTCGTAGGACCTGGCATATTATAGGTGTTCAATAAATGCTTTATTGAGAGAGGGAACAGAGACATTCAACATTAGAGATCATCTCCTCCAACTTGTACCCAAATCATGGATCCTCTCTGCAATATCCCCAGTGAACAGTCACCTGGCCTCTACTTAAAATGAAGAGGATCCCATGGTCCAATCCCACTTTTGGATAGTCTATTTATTAATACATTTTTCCCCTTAAATTGTGTTAAAATCTGTTATATAACCTTGGCCTTTGGTACTACTTTGGAGGATCATGGAATTTGACCCTCTAGGGGACCTTAGACACTTTGGTTAAACCTCTCCATTTTATAGAAGAGAGGTAAAAAAGACTCAGGGAGAAAGGATTTGTTCTAAGTCACAAAGGGAGCACAAAGGAACCCACTTTCAAATCTGTCTTCAGATTCAGTGCTTTTCCTATCATATCATACTGTGTCCATCTCCAGTCATCCTGATTTATATCTAGCCACTGGAGCCAGGTGGCTCCTGAGGAGAAAGTGGGGCTGGTGACTTTGCGCAGCGCTGCCTCACTTAAATCCAATTCATTTCCCAGTCATGGCATCACCTTCCTACTATCATGGTCCATTGTCGTCTGTCTTCTGGAGCCAAACTGAACCACGCTTAATCTCTTGATCACATTTCAAGCCTGTGAATATTTGAAAATTTCAGTTCAGCAAACATCAAGCATCTCTTCTGTGTTCCAGGTCGTCTGACTCCAAATTCGGAGGGCTCTTACCCATCTTCAGGGATGGGACTAGGGAAGGGGGAGGCAAGGGAGAGGAACTGCTCTAGGGTACCAGCTGTTCAGAGGACCTGTAACAGGTGGTGCTTAGGGTGGGGTTCTCGAAGAGTCAGGGTATCCTCCCCAGTGATATCCTGCAACAGGGAGGGATTCTTACATCCATGGGCAGAAAGTTATAACTTCTCCATCCCATGGCAGGGGTGAATGTGATGCTAAGAAAGATTGCTGTGGCAGCCGCCTCAAAGCCAGCAGTGGAGATTAAACAGGATGGAGAGAGTTTCTACATCAAAACTTTTACCACTGTGAGGACCACAGAGATTAACTTCAAAATTGGGGAAGAATTTGAGGAGCAGACAGTGGACGGGAGGCCCTGTAAGGTCAGTGTTTTTTATGGGGTGAGGGAAGGGAGAAGGAAATGGTTGGAATAGGCTATGACAAGGGTGGGGAACCTGCAGTCTTGAGGCCACGTGTGGCCCTCTAGGTCCTCAAGTGTGGCACTTTGACTGAATCCTAACTTCACAGAACAAATCCCCATAATAAAAGGATTTGTTCTGTAAAATTTGAACTCAGTCAGAAGACTGAACCCAAGGACTGCCTCTTCGGAGCCTACCTTTTTGCTTCATTTTACCCTTTTTTTGGTCAGGAAGGCTAATACATCCTTCTTCACTGAAAAAGTCTGTTCTATGATCTGGCTTCCAAACCTTCAGCTAAATTGTATTGATTTCAGAGTCTCATTCTCCATCTATGTCTTCTTGTGATATGGCATCCATCCCTGTTACTGAAGCCATAACTAGGATGGAGCAATTAGGACTTCACCCCAGAGTACCAAAACTTAGAGGGCATCAGGAACACTTACAATAGTTAAAATGGATTAGAAACAACTGAACTTGGTGATTAGCTAGCATGAATAATTAGTTAAAAATAAGAAGCTTCCTTCTGGGAAGGCTTGACTGGCTCAACACAGGTGAGTACCTTCTGAACTTCTCCCCACCCAGCCACGCCCCTCTGATGACAATCAGTAGTTACCTTGCTATGTCACATGGGAGTCTCTTTAGAGCTTCTTGCCCTCGGCATGGCCCATGGTTCTTGCCCTGGGCACTAGTGGGAACTCTGCCTCCTGCTGTCCCCACCCCATTGCAAAGACTTATTCTTCCTCCTCACCTCAGAGCCTGGTGAAGTGGGAAAACCAGAACAAGATGGTCTGTGAACAGAGACTCCTGAAAGGGGAGGGACCCAAGACCTCCTGGTCCCGGGAGCTGACCAACGATGGAGAACTGATCCTGGTAAGCCCTTTCCCCCCATCTCCTCTTACACAGAAGCAAATTGTCTCCCATCCCCTAGCTCAGGCTTGGTTCTAATGAGTGTCCCAGGCAGGTGGATGGAATAAGGTTTCATTTGTGTGCTGTCCCCCACTCCACCCCCCACTGCCTAACCTAACTCTTACCTCTACCATATTGGGAATGAAGGGAGACACAGAACAGGAGATCCCAGGGCTAACACTGGATTTCTTTCTTTACCCTTAGTCCACATTCAAATATCCTAATTTTCTGAAAGCTAACATCTGGGCAAAATTGGGGGATAGGATGTACCCTGGCTCCATTTTATGTGGGAGGGTTTCATGAAGTCAAGAAGGCCTTGGTGAATAAGAAGCCAGGACTGGAAGGATAGGAGGGAAGAAGGGAGAGCCTCTTTGTGGTCTATATTGGGAAGGACCTTTGCCTTCTCTTCCCACAAGAACTGACACTAGGGAGGCTGAGAAAAATCATGCCTCTTTCTACCACCCACTCCAAGCAGACCTTCTCTGCCAGGCCCCTGAAGGGAAATAGAGGCAAGAAGAGCCAGGCTTTGTCCTACCCCTACCCATCTGGAGGACTGCCTTGGTCCCCTCCCCTAGACCAGAGTTTCTGTCCTTCCAGACCATGACAGCAGACGATGTGGTGTGCACCAGGGTCTACGTCAGGGAATGAGTGCTGAAGGGATGTCCTGAGAGGGTCACCGCCATCTTCTGCATCTCTCCTGCTCCGTGGCCTTCCAGTAACCGCTCAAATTCAGTCTTTTGTTCACCTTGTCATGCTTTCCTTCCAAATCTACCCAGCTAGTTCTCTGCCCTGTTCCCCTGCCCTGCCCTTCCTCTTGTTATATCTGGAAGCCAGCATCCCTGGGCACTTCCTAAAGCCCACCTCTGCTTCCCC
>CM053584.1:129050906-129069020 GCA_028627135.1 Pseudochirops cupreus
CTCAAATTCAGTCTTTTGTTCACCTTGTCATGCTTTCCTTCCAAATCTACCCAGCTAGTTCTCTGCCCTGTTCCCCTGCCCTGCCCTTCCTCTTGTTATATCTGGAAGCCAGCATCCCTGGGCACTTCCTAAAGCCCACCTCTGCTTCCCCGACTCCTCCCTTTTTTACCTGACCAATCCTAAATGAATCCCTGACCACCCTGGCCAGTGATTTTTGCTTCCCTCCCTCTGTCTCTGATCAAGAGACTCTGCCCAGGAAAGGGCCTCTCCATTTCTGAGAGATCCTGAGAGAGAGCACAAAAGCAAGAGAGTGCTCTCCATCAACACCAGACAGAAGCCCATGGTCTCTGCTTTATTCCTGTGGCCTCTCCCTCTATCCCACAGCATTCTCTTCCTTCCCCATATCCTTGTAGCTGATTCAATTTGGAATATTTATTTGTTAATGTTATTAAACCATTTGAAAGTTAAACCTCTCTTTCTGACCACTAATGTTTGATTTTGGAGGGAGGAGGGAAACCTGGGAGGATGGGTGTGGGCATGTGAAAATGGGAGATAAATGGGTGGACAGCAGGTAAAAAGATAGATTGTTTTTTTACTGCTGAGCCCTTTGAACACATGGCCTGCATTTCCTTACTTCTCCTTTGGTCCCCTGAAATATGGTTTCTGCCCCCACAACTCAGATGAACGCTCTCTTAAAAAGGTACTAATGACCCCTCAACTATCACCCAGTGTGACCTTTCCTCAGTTCTCATTCTTCTTGACCTTTTGACAGTATTTTCAACTGTCCACCAGTGTGTGTAGGGAAAGGAGCCCTGGTCTCTGCATCCAGAAGACCCAGGTTTGACCCCTGGCATGAGTTATCCATTCGGTGAGAAAGGGGAACAATACTTTTGCCACCTACCTCACAGGTTTGTTGGGAATGATTTTTATTAGTCTTAACCACTCCCTTCTTCTTAAGACTTGGCTTAGATGACAATGCATTGTGCTTATTTCAATTCCTATTGGCTAGTGCCTCATCATCCTCTCTGTGGGCATCCCTCAAGGCCCTGGCCTTAGCTCTCTGCCATTCTCTGTTCTTTCATCCCTCTGGTGATCTCACCTCCTCCCACACCTTCAGCTCTCACCCCTGTGTGGGTGACTTCCAAAGCTTCACCTCCAATTCTATCTTCTCTCAACTCTTGTCCCAGATTCGAGACTGCCTACTAGACGTTTCCACCTTGATATTCCATTGGCCTTTCACATTCAAAACATCTAAAAATGAGTTCTTCCCCACCCAGCATCAACCTCTTTCAACTAGACCATTTTTGTCAGTGATACCACCAGGCACCCTCCTAGCCTCAAAATTTCAGATGTTATTTTATTTTTCTTTCACTATGTTCCAATCTGTTCTCAAGTTCTCTCATTTTTTTTAATGTCTTTTCAATTCTGTCCCCTCCTTTCTTTTCACACCTGCTTACAAGTTGTCTTCCCAAACCTGAATTCTTTCAACAGCCTCTTAACCCTTCCATCTCCCAGTCTACATATTGCCTCCTTTCCCATTCTAGTCAATTCTACTGCCAAAGAGAATCCATTTTCCCCCAGGTTTTCTCTGAGCTGCAATTATTAATGGAACAAAGAGATTGTTTATGGAATTACCCATCCACATCATTTTTTTTTGGAGGGGGGAAGGTAGGGCAATTGAGATTAAGTGACTTGCCCAAGGTCACATGGCTAGTTTTGTGTTAAGTGTCTGAGGCTGGATTTGAATTCAGGTCCTCCTGACTCAGGGCCGGTGCTCTATTCACTGTGCCACCTAGCCTCCCCCCATCATTTTTAATATTAAAAAAGACCTTTATCTATGCCTTTTTGTCTTCATATTAAAGTCATTTCAATCACCCTTCCACTGAGCTCTTTCTTATGACAAAGAAAAAACAACCAAAATCATCAGATATAGTAGCCGCCTAACCATCAGTGTAACCATCAAAAAACAGTAATAGTGCTTTAGGTTTGTGCTTTCACTTTGCATATATTAGCTCATTTGCTCCTCACAACACCCTGTGAGGTAACTGTTATTAACTCCATTGTACCGATAAGAAAATAGGCATAGAAGGTCAGCTAGGTGGCACAGTAAATAGAGCACCGGCCCTGGAGTCAGGAGGACCTGAGTTCAAATCCAGCCTCAGACACTTGACACACTTACTAGCTGTGTGACCTTGGGCAAGTCACTTAACCCCAATTGTCTTGCCTTCCCCCCCTCCAAAAGAGAAAAGAAAATAGGCCCAGAGTGAGATTAAGCTGTCCAGTGAGTGTCTGATCAGGATTTGTTCTCTCTGACTTTTAGCTGAGTGTTCTGTCCATGGTACCACTTAGTTTCCTACAACTAACAACGTGTACAATATTTTGCCCACTAGTCTGCCATGAGGATAGAGATCTATTTCCTTCATTTTTATATTTTTTTGATTATAAGCATTATCAGCCATCAACAAAGACCAGTGATAAAAGATGCATACAAAATGAGGAACCAAATCTCACATTAAACTCTTAGCAGTTAACAAAAGAGAACTGAACAAATTAACAGACAGAAAACTGGATTCCCTGTTCAAGAAGAGGTTTCAGTATTTCCCTTGTAGCCTCCAGGCTAAAATACAAATTCCTCTTTGGCATTTAAAGCCCTCCACAATCTGGCTCAGACTTACCTTTCCAGGTTTCCTCACGTGACTCCATGAATTCTCCATTCCCATCAAATTGGCCTGCTAGCTGCTCCTTGTATGGGACACTCCATCTCCCACCTCCTTGCCTTTGCTAGGCTGTGCTCCATGCCTAGAGTGCACCTCCTACCTCATTTCTGCCTTTTTGGAACTACTAGCTTCTTTTAAAGCTAAACTCATATACCACCTCCTACACAAGGTCTTCCTTGAGACCCTTAATTAGCCTCCCCTCAGAAAACTTTACAGTTACTTTATTTATCCTACCTGTAGTAGGATTTATCTATCCCTCCCTCAATAGAATGTAAACTCCTTGAAGGCAAGTATGTTTTGATTTTTGTCCCGGTATCCTCAGTGCTTACCCTAGTACAGTTCTTGGTCCACAGTAAGTACTTGATAAATGGTTGGTGAATGAATGGATGAAACAAAGAAGAAAATTAATATATTGGCCTAGTGGGGCTTTCTAAGTCTAGCTCAGTGGTTCTCAACCTGTGGGTTGCGACCCCTTTAGGGGTCGAACGACCCTTTCACAGGGGTCACAGGAGTCGCCTAAGACCATCAGAAAACACATATTTCCGATGGTCTTAGGAACCCAGACACCGCTCCTCTATCTGTCTCCAGGCCAGTCCACCCACATGCAGATATGCCCAAATATGAGTATTAAAGGGTCGCAGCATTAGGAAGGTTGAGAACTACTGGTCTAGCTGAAGTCGCAGGCCCTTGGCTTTGTATTTAAAAATAAAAAACAAAACTCACTGCAGTCAGTGTCCAGAACTTTGGTTCTACTGACCTCATGCAAGGTCTTTCCACACTAACTTATATACGACATGCGAGATCTCCCTTGGTTTCTGTGTTGACTTTATCTTCGACTAGTCTAGAAGTTCCATACAAATTTAAAATTAAAAAAATTTTAAAAATTCTATTTTCTCTCCATATCCCTGCTCCACCCTGCCTTTTGAAAAAAGAACAAAACAGAACACAGGTCTTAGAGTGAGAAGGACCTGAGTCCAAATCCGACATCATACACTTAACACAGCTGTGTGATCTTGGGGTAGTCACTTAACCCCAATTTCCCTGCCTTACCCCTCCAAAAAAAGAACAAAGAACAAAAAACAATACCCATGTAATAAATATGCAGAGTCAAACTAAGCAAATTCCTACACTGACCATTTCAAAAAATACACACACACACACACACACACACATCATGCAGATATTAAGCACCTACAGTGTCCCAGATGCTAGGAGCAAGACAAAGTTTAGAAGAGACATAGTTTTTGCCTTCAAGAAGCATATAAGCTAGTAGAGGAATAAGATATAAACATAGGAAGGGATTTTGCACAGCACAGGTAGACAGGTGGTATAATGGACAAGATGCTAGGTTTGTATTTAGGAAGACCTGAATTCAATCTGACTCAGACAGATTCTATGATCACAGCAAGTCATTTAACCTTTGCTTGCCTTAGTTTCCTCATTTGTAAAAGGGGGATGATAATAATAATAGCATCTATTTTCCAGGATTGTTGTGAGAATCAGATGAGATAATAATCATAAAGTGTTTAGCACAGTGCCTGGGACGTAGTGCAATATAAACGCGAGATATCATCAGTGTTACTTACTCTCTTAGCCTCAGTTTTCCCATCTGTTAAATAGGGGTGATAATCATAGTGTACCTGCCTCCCAGGGATGTGGTGAGCCTCAGATGAGATAATATACATAAAAGACTCCATAATCCTTAAAGCATTTTACAAGCAGCTAGCACTTGTGCTTATGAATGTTAGGTTACTTGATCCTCACAACAGCCGTGTGAGGTCAGTACACAAGTGTTATCATCTCCATTTTTATAGATGAGGAGAGGTTCTCAGAGAAGTTTTAGCTTGCCCACGGTCACAGCCGGTAAGTGTAAGAGGCAGGACTCAAGACCAGGCCTTCCTCACTCCAAAGCAGCATGCCCTCCTTTATGCCACACCGCTTCCCACAGTTGTGTACAATCCTGCCTACACAACCAAAGGATGCAACCAAATGGAGGCCATTACCCACAGAGGGAATCCGGGAAGGCTTCCTGGAGGAGGAGACATTTGATTTCAGCTTTAAAGAATGAGTAGGAATTCAGTAGGCAAATACGGGGAGGGAGGGTGTTGGAGGCCTAAGGAGCAGCCTGAGTGGTTGTGCAAAGCAGATGATGGATCACTGGTGTCTGGGGAGGCTGGTAGGGGAGGGCTCAAGACAAAGGGTGATCCAGTTAGGCAGGACCATAGACTGTGTGGAAAGGAGTAAAACGGGATAAGTCTGGAAAGTTAGGGAGGCACCAAGGTGAGGCAAGCCATCGTCCCCAGGGAGTGCAGTGCAGTGCAAAGCATGGTAGATTGGGAGGGAGAGGCCCCCCTGGGTTCAATACCCATCTCTCCCACTTAGGACCTCTCTGAGCCTCATCAGAATTCACATTCATTTATACGATGCTTAAGAGTCTCCAAAGCACTTTCTTGACAATGCCCCTTTGAAACAGATATAGTGCGTACTTATTTATTACACAATTAAAATCTAAATAAATTATGCAATTTATTTCTGACAACATTTATTTATTTATCGTTTCTTCCTGACCGGTAATCCCACCAACATGGAGAAGGCCCAGGGTGGAGCTCTCTCGGCCAAAGAGCACTGATGAATAGTTTTACCCAGCTCTCTTTGGGCCTTGGCTGCTTGACTGTGCTCATGCAGCTAGGATGTGTCAGAAGTGGGACTCAGCCTGGGTCTTCCTGATTCTGAGGTGAGCTTTCTGTCCACTATCCCTGCTGCTTTTCAGGACGAGTATTATCATCTTCATTCTGCAGACAGTAATCTTAGGCCCACAGTGGTCAAATGGCGGGTCTGCTATCACATGCTTATTAAATGTTAGAGTTAGGATTGAGCTCAGCTCTCCTGACTCTAACCTCTATATTCTTTCCAGGAAAGCATTTGAATTCACACTTCTATGGGAAGGTCTTAATTTGCAAAATGCTTTCCTAAAAATAACCCTGTAGTGGTAAGTAGTACAAGCATTATTATCTATATTTTATAGATAAGGAAACTGAGGCTCAGATATTCAGGGGGAGATGACTGAAAAGTGTCAAAAGGAGGCCTCGGACCCAGGTGCCTTGATTCCAAATGCAGTATTCTTCCCACTATACCACAAAACCCTTAATAATAACAACAATTATTATTATTATGGAGGCGGCTGGTGACACAGTGGATTGAACTTTGGGCCTGGAATCAAGAAGACCTAAGTCCAAATTCAGCCTTACTAGCTGTGTGACCCTGGGCAAGCTGCTTAACCTCTGCCTGCCTCAGTTTCCTCATTTGTAAAATAAACATAATAGGGGCGGCTAGGTGGCACAGTGAATTGAGCACCGGCCCTGGAGTCAGAAGGACTCAGACACTTAATTCTTACTAGCCATAGGACCTTGGGCAAGTCACTTAACCCCAACTGCCCTGCCTTCCCCCTCCAAAACACAAAGAAACCCAAACAAACAGGACTGTGTGGATCAAATGAGATCACTGTAAAGTGCTCAGCACAGTTCCTGGTACATAGTAAGCATGATATCAATGTTAGCCATTATCATGATTAATTATTGATAATATTATTGCCTCCTTAGGGAGGTAATGTGGTTAAGAGGAAAGGGAGTGGAATTTGAACCCAAGTTCAGAGCCCAGCTCTGCCAGTGACTCCCTGTGTGATCTTGTGCAAGTAACTTGTCTTCTCTGGATGTCAGTTATTCCTCTTTTAAGTGAATGGATTGGACTAAGGTTCCTTCCACCTCTAAATCTATTCTCTCACAATCCTTTTTTGTGTTTATCCACACTGTTGATTAAAATGTGGAATGGGGCAGGTCCAAAAGCACCCCGTTAGAGACTTCCAATTAGCTTGACAGTATCGACCAACCCTCATTGGTTATAGATATTCGGTCAAATATTGGGATAGGGACTGGATTTATGATTTCATTGGTATAGGTGCGGATCTCCTTCCACTGATGGAGGTCAGAACCTTTAGAGTCTCCAAGAGCTGAGATGTCAGGCACTGCAGGCAACACTCCCAATTGGGGCCTGAAACAGATTAAAATATAATATTTAATATTTAAATATTTAACAAAATAAAATACAGTAGGACACAGATAATGTTAATATGTGGTTTTCTAAGTTAATATGGGCCCTGAAGGGATCCTTATGTATAATTGAGTGATTCTCTTCTCTATATAAGTTTGATGCCTAGAGCACTGAGACATCAAGTGACTTGCTCAGGACCACACAGCAAGTATATGTCAGAGACAAGACTTGAGAGTAAGTCCTCTTTGTTCAGAGACAAGTGCTTTATAAACTACGTTTATTGTCTTTCCAACCAGTTACAA
Organism: Pseudochirops cupreus; assembly: GCA_028627135.1. Taxonomy (NCBI): domain Eukaryota; kingdom Metazoa; phylum Chordata; class Mammalia; order Diprotodontia; family Pseudocheiridae; genus Pseudochirops; species Pseudochirops cupreus. The sequence continues at coordinate 129,057,973 of CM053584.1, forward strand.
ATCTGCTTAACTGCACTGTCAACAAACCCACATGTCTTCATCCCATCCACAGCAACAACATGAAGAAATTCTTTCAAATGATTTTCTAGGGGTAGCTAGGTATTATAATGGATAAAGCACCAGCCCTGGGGCCAGTTCATATCTCGACCTCAGGCGCTTACTAACTGTGTGTCCTTGGGCAAGTCACTTAACCCTGATTGCCTCAGAAAATTACGTGCTCCTATAAAATCCAGTTTTTCAATGTCTTCTGCCTTCTCTCGTTCTTTTAAAAAATGTAATTTTTCATTGTGAACTTAATGATCAACCAACACAAATATTTCAATATATGAAAATTAATGAAAAGCATGACTTTTTCGTAATGAACCCAAGCTGTTTTCTAGTGATACTCACTTCCCTCTCTAAGTGCCCACAAATCATTTGTTAATAATCTGTTCTATAATGTTTCTGGAGATCAATGTCATGCTTATTAGTCTATGGCTATGAAATCCACCTTTTCTCCCTTTTTTCAAATTGGGATAACATTTGTCTATCTCTAGTCTTTCAGCACATTACTTCTTCTCCAGGATTCCTTAATGGCTATGGATGATGATTCTGAAATCCCACTTGCAAATGCTTTCAATTCCCTAGAAGTGAAAATTTGTCCCAGCTTAGAGACCTGAACTCAGGTTTTCTCTTCATACATCCTTATTTAACGTGAGGTTTCAATTTCCTTTTTACCGTGCTTCCAGTTTGAAGACTATACTTTTTGATAGAGAAAATGGATGCAAAAGAGTTAAATAGTTCTCCTTTCCTTTGTTATTGGCTGATAGCATCCCAGCTACCTCAAGAGCAGAGTACATCCCTTACTTGTTCTTCCTGCAACAAATACAGCTTTAAAAAGCCTAAGATGTTGCTCAATAGATAAATTGCCAAAGGATAGGAACAGTTTTCAAAAGAAGAAATGAAACCATCAACAACCACACGAAAAAATGCAAAATGCTCCAAGTCATTAATAAGAAAAGAAACACAATTATTTAAAACTCTGAGGTTTTATCTCACACCCATCAAATTGGCAAAGATTATACAAAATAGAGTTAGTGTTAAGAGACTCTGGAGGGAAGAGAGGGCATTAATGCACTGTTGATGGAGCCACGAATTGGTCCAATCATCCTGTAAAACAATTTGGAACTAAGTGAGAAAAATGTTACTATAAGCTCTACTAAACAGATACCCTTTGATGCTATGATCTCATCCTGAATACCAAATTCCTGTCAATGACAGAAATAAAGGTTTCATACATACCCAAATAGTCAGCAGTGCTTTCTTGTCACACCAAAAAATCTAGAAAGAATGATTTCCCACTAATTGGGAAACCATAACTATAATGTAATATCATTGCACCATAAGAAATGATGGATATGGAAAATTTAAAGAAATATGGAAAAACTTACAACTGATTTGGGGTAAAGTCAGCAGAATAATATACATGACAATTGCAGTTATGCAAAGGAAAGCAACACAAAAAGGTAGTTGAATTTTAATTAGACAATGACTAACCTTGGTTCTACAGGTTCCACATGATGAAACATACTTTCCTCTTCACAGTAGGAAGTTGATGGCTTATTAGTACTGAACATGGCACATGTTGTCAAACCGTCCTTTTGTGGGTTAGTTTTGCTTATTAATCATTTATCTTTGGAATAAGGGAAGGTACTATTCAGGGAACGGGGTATCAAATGCAGGACATATTCCTTCTATGATATCGTATGGCTAGGAATCATGGAATCCTTAGTCTCTGAACAGTTGAAGTTGAGGATCTCCAAAAAGGCAATGGAAAGGGTGGTGGAAGGCAGTAGGATTCATCACACTATCGACAAAGAATCACAAAGAAGGTAGAGCATAAAGGATACAATCAAAGGAACGTGATGTTGAAAGATGGGCCAGTTGCATGGTAAGAGTAACTGATGACCAGTGGACAGCCTGAATGCTCCACTGGTATCCTCTTGACATCAAAAGAATTTGAGGAGTTGACCAACCCTATTAGGTCTACCCCCTGTAGTGAACTTAAGGGAAGATGTAGATGGGAGTTTCTTACGACAGGTAAGCATGGGTTGAGATCTGCAACACTGAAGAAAATACCTAATCTAATGAGTTTGCAGATCCATTGGGATATTTCAAGAAAACTTTATGTGAACAGAAAAACACATGTGCATGCACAAACACACACAAACAGCCTCTGATGGTTTTTCCTTCTTTAGAGATCTTCCCTTCATATCTTTTTCTATGATGAATAACTGAGATAACTTTTTTGGATCCATTCCAACCTTGCAACTCTGAATTTATGTTTATCCAGTCATATCTCAGTATTTTGTCTTGGGTTACCAGCCCCCTTTCCCCATTTCTCTTTTATTTCAACTTTTCTTATCTTCTTAACACCCTTGACTTTGACTCACTACTCCATCTGACAGCTATACCCAACTCACACCTCATCTGCTTCGAATGTGGCTTGCCAACAATGAATATATTTCCTCCATTCTTCTTCCTCACTTGTTCCTAGCCTTCCCTCCCCTCATCCTTGCACCTTTACTCTCGGAATCCTTTACAGACTTGATTTCTCCACCCGCAACATTTCCTATACTGTCTATTACTTTGTGCCTTTTGTCTGTGCTTCTGTCTGGGTTCTGGGCACATGCACTGATTTCTTCCTTCATCAAGACCTCCCCAAGCAAAAGGATTATGTTTCGGGATATCTGTTAGGGATGTTTTAGAGGAAATTCCAGAAAAATCAAAGAATAAATTAATGAGAAAAAGTCGATTAAGCATTTACTATGTTAGATATTATGCTTAAACACTGGGATATAACTACAAACAAACAAGACAGTCTCTGCCCTCAACAAACCTACATTTTATTTTATTTATTTATTTATTTTTGCTTTTTGGAGGGCAGTTGGGGTTAAATGACTTGCCCAAGGTCACATGGCTAGTTTTTGTGTTAAGTGTCTGAGGCTGGATTTGAACTCAGGTCCTCCTGACTCCAGGGCCGGTGCTCTATTCACTGTGCCACCTAGCCACCCCCAAACCTACGTTTTAATAGAGGAAGACAACACATATAGGGTAGTCATGGCCAGCAGGAAAGTCAATTGAAATCATAAAGCAATTGATTGGCATGTCCTTACTAAGAATGATTGTGTTGAAGAGATTACTCTTCTCACAGTTAGGATTGGAAAGGAGTGGTATGAACCAGTGGCAAGGAGATGACCCAAAAGTAGTGAGAGGGATCCAAGACATAGCCAGATAAAGTGCGTACTCACCAATTAGAACCCAGAGTGACAAGGCTAAGAATTTCCAGCAGGAAGTGGAGGATGGAGTATAGGAAGCACAGCATGGAGATGGCCAGGAAGAAGCTTGAGTTGAAGACACTCTAGTAAACAGGAAAGGTATTTGGTATCAAAGGACTGGGGGGAATGGAGGAGACATGCATCTCTGATTTGAGGGGAAGCAGAGTCAAAGACTACAGAGGAACAGTAGGTAGGATCCCATGGATAAAATTTTATAGGGAATGTCATGCCAGGAGGAGAAATGAGAAACCTTCCAGAATGAAATTCTGAAGACGCAAAGGGAAACATTTCTCATGAGGAAGAAAAATGGTAGTTGTCTAAAGAGACAGATGTGATATGTACAGAAGATAGAAGCAAAAAGAGGTAACAATAAAAGAATGTAACCTGGTCCTGTAAAAATAGGGTCAGAAATGCTAAAGTTCAGAATGAGCTGAGGCTAGGGTGGAAAGTTAAAAACAATAAAAAGCTTTTTTCCCTCTTAAATTATGTTGGGACAGAATGGAGGGACCTTTGGAATTGAGGGTCTCTGAAAGGCCAGTGGAAAGGGTCATGGAAGACAGGAGCAGGATATAATAATTACAGACAAAGAATTACTAAGGAGGTGGGGCATGAAACATACCATCAAAGAAACATGTTTTTGAAAGATGAACTAGTCACATGATGAAAGTGAGAGATGACCAATGAACAGCCCAAGCGCTCCACTGCTGTCCTCTGTAAGTCAAGAGGACATCTTTTGTAGTGTTCGGGGCTAACAAGACAGAAGAGGCTGAGTTGCTCAATTCTTGTGCTTCTATTGTTTTTTGTTCGTTCGTTTGTGGGTTTTGTGGGTTTTTTTTTTCTTCTTCTTTTTGGCCAAGGAGAATGACCTTAGCATTGGAAATGACAGAACAAAAAGGATCAACAGAGAGTTATTGCCCCAGATAAGTAAGAAGGCTATAAAAGAGCGCCTCATTACCTCTGATGCACCCAAGTCACTTGGCTCCAAGGAATCCCATTCTCAAGTGTAAGAACTGGCAGATGTTCTTGCTATGCTGCTGTCCGTGATATAGGAAAAATCATGGAAAATGGGAGAGATACTGCAAGACTGGAGAATCATCAATGTTGTTCTGATTTTTTTTTAAGAGAAGAAAACAGAACCTATATACACTATAGACCAATAAGTGTGAATTTAATTTCTTGGAAAAACATCATTCATGATTAGTGAAGATCGAAAAAAGGAAGAGGTGATTGGCTACCAGGAGCCATCACGGCTTCCTCAAGAACAGGTCATTCCAGTTTTGCCTTAATTCACTTTTTTCCCCCATAAAGCTCCTAAGAGTGAGCTAGGCATAGTGGACAGAAAGCCTGCCTTCAAGGCGAGAAGGCTGGATTCAAATCCAGCACCTGATACTTAACATCTGGGCGATTCCAAGCAAGTCACTCAATTTCTAGATGCCTCAGGCAACTGTAAGAGGAGAGGTTGAAGAACAGTTTCCTATCATCCATCTTAGAGGTAGTCTCCTCCCTGGGAGACTACTACCATGAAATCACAAGTCTAGAAAATCTGTAACCCAAGTCCCAAAGGCCATTGGTATGGGACTCTTTGGCAGCTAGGTGTCTCAGTAAACAGAGACCTGGACCTGGAGTCAGGAAGACTTGAGTTCAAATCCAGCCTCAGATGCTTACTAGTTGTGTGACCCAGGGCAAGTCACCTAACCTATGTTTGCCTTAATTCACTGGAGAAGAAAATGGCAAACCACTCCAGTATCTTTGCCAAGAAAATCCCATGGACAGCATAGGTTCACAATAGGACATAACTGAACAACAATGGAATTCTCTGGTATCAGGGAAGTGCTGATATGCAATACACCTATATCTTTTTTTTTTTTTTTTTTGCTTTTTGGAGGGCAATGGGAGTTAAGTGACTTGCCCAAAGTCAAACGGCTAGTTAAGTGTTAAGTGTCTGAGGCCGCATTTGAACCCAGGTCCTCCTGACTCCAGGGCCAGTGCTCTATTCACTGTGCTACCTAGCTGCCCCCCTAGATCTTAGTATTGCATCTGATAAAGTATCTCATACTATTCTTGTGGGGAAAATGAGAGATTTAGACTATCTAAGATGATAGTAAAATTAGAAGACTTCAGAACTGCTTGAAGGCCAAACTAAAAAAAAAAAGTAATAAAGGCAATTAGGCAAACCAATTATTTTTAAAATATCTCAATTAATAAGCATTTTTTTCTCTCTTCCACCTCCTCTCCACAAATACCTTCACATTAAACATTAGTCAAGTTGTAAAGAAGAATTATAACCAATGGAATGAACAATGAGAAAGATGGAACCAAAAAAAAACAAAACACAAAAGAGAGAGAGCAAGTGGTTTGCTTCAATCTGCATTCAGACTCTAGTTCTTTCTCTGGATGTGGACATCCCTCCTCGTCATGAGTCTTTTGGAGTCGTCTTATAACTTTGCGCATGCAAAGTTTTACCTCTGTAGCACATACTTTCCCCCACCACCTCTGCATTTTAAAAAAAGAGCAGAAGTTCATTTTGTCACCCAATCCCATTAAAAAAGGGAAAGGAACCCACATGTACAAAAATATTTATAGCAGCTCTTTTTATGGTGGCCAAGAACTGGAAATATAGGGCATGCCCATCAATTGGGGAATGGCTGAACAAGTTGTGGTGTATGAATGTAATGGAATACTCTTGTGCTGGAAGAAATGATCTACTGGCAGACCAGAAAAATCTGGCAAGACTTATATGAACTGATGCCAAGTGAAGTGAGTAGAACCAGGACATTGTACACAGCAACAGCCACAGTGTACAATGACTGACTTTGATAGACTTAGCCCTTCTCAGCAATGCAAGGATCTAAAACAATTTCAGAAGACTCATGATGGAAAATGCCAGCTACATCCGGAGAAAGAGCTGTGGAGTCCGAATGCAAAGCAAAGCGGACTATTTTCTTTTGTTTTGTTTTTTCTTTCTCATTGTACCTCCCATTTGTTCAAATTCTTCTATACAACATGACTAATGTGAAAATATGTTTAATAGGAATGCATATGTAGAGCTTATATCAGATTGCAAGTTGTCTTGGGGAGGGAGGGGGAGAAAATTTAAAACTTACAGTAGTGAATGTTGGAAACTAAAAATAAATAAATTAACTTTTTTTTAAAAAAGGAAAGGAAAAACATATTTCTTGAAACAAATATGCATAGTCAAGCAAAACAGAATCCCTCAATGTCTACACACAAAAAGTATATATGCCTCATTCCACATTCTACATCCATCGCCTCTCTGTAATGGAAGGCATGTTCTACCATTGGTCCTTTGAATTATGAATGGTCCTTATCTTGATCATAGTTCTTACAGCTTTCAAAGTTGTTTGTTTTTTGCAGTATTATTCTTTATATAAATTGTTTTATTGGTTCTACTCATTTCATTCTTCATTAATTTATAGAAGTCCTTAGAATTATTCAATATCATCTTTCCTTAATTCTTCACTGTCAACTGAGCCAGGGCCCTCCTCTTCTCTCCAGTAGAGTGCGTCAGGGCTCTGGGCTATTTAACATTCTCCCAGGATACTGGGCTATTTAATGTTCTCACCAAATCTGCAGGTAACACAAACCTGGGAGGTCTAGCTAAGATACTGGACAAAAGGCCGGAAGCTGAAATCTTGATAGGGTGCAACACTGGACTGAACATAAGATGGAATTCAATGTAAGTCTTATGCTTAGGTTCAAAAAATTAATTCTTTAAGTAGGAAATGAAGGAAACATGGTTAGATAGCAGTTCGTCTGAGTTTTAGTGGATTGCAGACTGGATATGAGTCAGCAGTGTGATGTGATAGCCAAAAAACCAGCCAATGTGATCTTGGACTATATTAAGAGAGGCATAATATCCCAGGGAATAAGGAAGTGACTGTGTCTCTGTACTCTGTCCCAGGCAGACCTCATCCAGAGGACAGTGTTTAGTTCTGGGGATGATAATGAGTTGGAGATTGTCCAAAGTAGAGTAACAAGAATGGTGAATTGATGTTTACATTATATAAGAATTGGTTCAAGGAACCATGGATATTTAGACTGGAGAAGAGAAAAATCAGGAGAGGCTTGATAACTGAGTTCCAAGCTTGTCAATTGGAAGAAGCATTAGTCTTATTATGTCTCTCCCCAGAGGGCACAAGAAGGAGGAATGAGTGAAAGTTACAAAGAGATGGACCTGGATTTGATGTGAGGAATTTAGGAATATTTTCCTAAACAATTAGATAGGTCCAAGAGGGGAATGGGCTGCCTCAGGAAGGAGAGGATTCTTGCTCACTGGAGGTCTTCAAGCAGAGACTGAATGGCCATTTGTCACAATTATCATGGTGGGGATTCCTTTGGGATAGAGGACTGGCCCAGATGGCCACTGAAGTCTCGGTATTACTGTGACATTAGTTTGGCTACTTCCCACTTATGTGACCTTGAATGAGTCACTTAAGGGTCAATTAAGCAGGTGTTTATTTTTTGTTTATTTTTTGATTTTATTTATTTTTCTAAAAGTTTCTTCTTTTATTGTGAATTGAAAAAACATCAACACAAACGAACATTTTGTTATGCAAAGAACAGAAGAGAGGAGTGTATATCAAACGGTGGCCATGTTGGACATATAGTTTGCTTTTTTCAAGTCTATATTAAATGTTTTTAAATATATGAAACCGTGAATCTATTACACACAGCTTGGCTTTTAAAATTTTTTAAAAAATAAACACTATAGTAATTATGGGCAGGTAGGTGGCACAGTGGACAGAGTGCTGGGTCTGTAGTTGGGAAGACCTGAGTTCAAACTTAACCTCAGACACTTACTAGCAATGTGACCTTGGACAAGTCACTTAATTGCTTTCTGCCTTAGTTTCCTCAACTCTAAAATGAGGATAAAAACATCACCTCCCTTGAAGGGTGGTTGTGAGGATCAAATAAGATAAAATAAATGGTTATTCCCTTCCTTCCCCACTTCCCTTTTTAAAGTACCTAACTAAAGGTCTACAGAGCTGTTGTGCTGGCCTCATTGTTGTATGCCTGTGAAACCTGGGCAGTCTACCGGCGCCATGCCAGGAAATGGAATCACTTCCATTTGAATTGTCATAGGAAGATTCTGAAGATCACCCGGCAGGATAAGGTACCAGACAGTAAGTCTTTTCTCAAACTACACTGCCAAGCATTCAAACTCTGCTTCAGAGAGTGCAATTCCGATGGCTGGCCACATTGTTTGAATGCAAAATGTACGCTTGCCAAAAAGACTATTTTATGGAGAACTCACACAAGGCAAGCATTCACATGGTGGTCAGAAGAAGTGACACAAGGACACTCTCAAGGTCTCTATTAAGAATGTTGGAATTGATTGTGTGACATGGGAGACACTGGCACAGGACCACACAGCATGATATGCCCACATCAAAGAAGGTGCCATGTTCTATGAGCAAAGCAGAATTGAAATACCTCAAAAGAAATGCAAGATGAGCAAATTTAGAGAATCCACCCAAAATGCTCACACAGGTTATTTGTGCCTGACCTGCAGTAGAACATTTTGAGCTTGTATTGGTCTGATCAGCCATAGTAGGATGCACTGACAGTTGACTTTAGCATAGTGATGTCATTTTGGTCTTCTTTAAGAATGGACAACCACCAACATGGTGCTATGGTAGGTAACAGGGTTGCAGAGATAAAAATAAGATAGCCCTTGGACTTGAGGACCTTCTATTAGATTTAGAACAGGAAAAAGTCCCAGAGGGAATCTAAAAGAACTCTCTTTTTATGGATGAGAAAACTGACATGCAGTAAAATATTTCATCGCAGTCATAGAAAGAATGATAGATTTAAGGTCAAAGGACCTGTACCATTTTGGACAAATCATTTAATGTTTCTAGACTGCAGCTTTATCAAGTGACTTGCCAAATATCACACAGATAAAATGTATTTGAACTAGGATTTGAACCCAACTCCTTTGATTCTGATCTAGAATTCTTTTCCCTCCAAGAAAGGACTTTTCCATGCCTCAGTTTCCTCATCTGTGAAATGAAGGGTTCAGACATGAAGATCTTTAAGGTCACTGGCTCTTCCAAATCGTACCATTCCATTCTTCTTTTCTTTGGATCTAGCCCTAGCACCCAGGAAAAGCTGCTCAGGATGAGGGAGACTTCTGCCAGAGACAGTAAAAGAGATAAAGCCGTAGTTTGTCTGCAGTTTAAGAGATTGGATCAGGGAGGTGGCAGCCTCACCCTGACTGCCCCACCCAGCTGGTGAGAAATCCCTTCCAGGCTTCACCTTCGCCCGCCTTCGCCCACCCTAACCTGCCTTCCGCTAACCCTGGCAGCTGGGAGAACAGGATGCAGGTAACCATCCCCGGCCCTGAGGGACTCCAGTGGAACAGATGCTCATTTCCATGGTGATTTACATCTCATTTGCATGTGATTCACTTAATGACGAAACCCACAGAAGCATTTTCAGACCCTCTTTCCCTAAACCCTGAATTGCCTAAGGGTCTCTCCTTACCCTTTTGCTTCCCTACAGCCTCGGTTGGCAGGTAGAGAGCACAGACAATGCCTCCTCCAAGGTCTGAGACATGCCATCACTGGAACTGGGACTGGAGATCCGTCCATCGGGAAAAGGGATTTAAAGTTCCTCATTACACAAAGACACAAACACCAGAAATCACGGAAAGGAGGGAGGCCAGAGTATTAGGATCCAGTTTTCAATCCCTTCCCAGTCTCACTACAACTTCTATGTGAACACACTCACCCACACATAGGCAGATAGAGACAGAATGGGCTCTCAAAAAACATTGCTTCAGAGACTGAAGACAGAGACAGAGAGAGATTAAGAGAAAAGATAAATGGAAAAAGAAAGACACAGAAAGAGAGAAAAACAGACATAGAAGCAAAGAAAGACAGAAAAATGAATAGATGTAGACAAAGAAATATGTGAGGGTGTTGTTGTCCTTCATTTTCAAAGAGGACCATGATATCAGGGAGATGATGCCACAACTCACAAATGAATTGGACTTAAGTGAGGAAGGCGCTGTGCAAAGTCACCAGCCTCACTTTCTCCTCCTGAGCCATCTGGGTTCAGGGGCAAGAGATAGATCAGGATGATGGGAGAGGGCCCTGGGTGCAGTGTGAGGCCTTGGCCTTTTTAAGCTAAGGCCTTTCCCAGGTCTTAATTTGATTGAGGCAACACCCATTCAGTAATAAAGGTGATGGAGCAGGAGAAGGAAGAAGCATAAAAGCGAGATTAAATCATTGAGGAGAGGGGGTGAAGGGCCAGGTAAGGGGAGAGGAGAGTGGGAAAGTGGCTAGAGAAGGAAGGGGGAAACCAGAAAACAGAAGCTGTCAGCTGGAGATTGGGGGGTGGGAATAGCAGTGAGGGAGAGAGGCCTGGGGACTGTGCCCTTTGACCTGGGGCTGCTAATGATAAAGAGGCTGCCATCAACCAGAAGATGCAAGATGGATGAGGTGATGGGGCCTCTGGGGCCCTTTGTTATGGAAGAAGAAAGAGAACTAGGGAAAGAGAAGCTCTGCTGTGAGCCCCTCCAGGATGTAAACCCTAACTTTACCCCAGCCTGGAATCTCAGTACTGAAGCCTTAGCATTCCCATTCATTCCGGCTCCAGACAGGTTAATCTCACTACTTCTTAAGAGGGAAAGAGCAGAAAGGAGGGGCCTGGGGTGTAGAGAGAGAGAGAGAGAGAGAGAGAGAGAGAGAGAGAGAGAGAGAGAGA
>CM053584.1:129069520-129184540 GCA_028627135.1 Pseudochirops cupreus
CCAAACTATTGTACAATGTGAAAGTATTTGCAGATCCTATACATGAATGCACGCCACCATGGGGGGTAGGAAGGAGGGGAGAAAATCTGAAACTCAAGTGATTGTGGAACCAAATCTTGTAAACTAAAAGTAAATAAACAAGTCATTAAAAAAAAAAAGGAAGAGGTGAAAGGGTTCCACCTTTTGCCTGTCCTTTCTAGGACTCTTCAAGGGCCAGTCCCCTTTGGGATTCATCAAGCTTTGGGCCTAGTTGCTTTGGGCACTTCAGGACTCCAGCTTCCAGAAAGAGAAGAAGGAAGAGCCAACCACACTTGAGGTTGCTAAAGGAAAAGACTGGGAAGACATGAAAAGGACTGGCAGATTCCATCATGTCCCTATTCCCAGTTTACTACATTAGAGACTTCAGAGAGTTTCTCCTTGGGTGATATTAAGGCCTATTTTGGTTGAGCTGAGTTACTTTGCTCCTAATGGGAGAACTTCCATCAGTATTGTCTGATATATATTCTCTTCTCTGATTTCTGTTTTGCTACTGATTTGGACAAATGGGTTTCTGTGAGGATTAGAAATACGTGCAGATTGCAAATGGTTGTATTGAGGCACAGGGAAGTGTTTGAGGCCCGGGAGTTAGTTGGGTCATGTAGAGGTCAGAGCATACTGCACTCTCCCCAGCCAGGGGATACTGCATTGCTCAAGACTCTCTTGTGTGGGGTTACCTGGTATTCCTGATTGGCGTCTCCACACCCTGGGGCCTTCATACCCTTGGGATTGCACTCCCCCTCTCACAATTCTGTTCAGCTGGGCTCTGTCACATGTGGTATGTAGATCTGGGGTATATATAAAACCTAAGCCTTGGAGGTATCTTTGAAGCCTGCCTTAAGATCTGGCTGTAAGGCTTCCCCATAGAGAGACCTTAATAAACCTTTTCTGTTTGGACCTCAGAGCCGTGACTCTTCCATTCTAAAAGGTATGCTAGTGTCAATTAAGTAGGGTGAGTAACTGGTTGCCCCTACAGGTAAGTTAGGGTACTCTGAAAGAGAACTCTGACAGGTTTCTTTGCTATTCCCAATGTATTGTGCTTATTCCTCAATTCACAATATTTCTGGGAAAAAGGTCAAGCCTTATTGGAGTCTCCTTCCCCCCCCCCAAAAAATTGTCAAAATGACCAGAAATTAGATTGGACTCAATCATATCCTCCAGACTAAAAGTATTTAAGGGAACAGATAGATATCCTTCTAGCCTGGTACCCCCTCTCTCTGAGGAGAGCGGATCAGCCTCTGGTCCCAACCTCCTTTTTCCATTCCTGGCAGGAAAGTCTCCATTGGAGAAGGGTTGGTGGTGGGGGCTAAGAAGCTAGAGATGTGTATTCTGTCTCCCTTTGAGCCACATAAGGACAGCCCTCACTACTCAAATAAGGCCCCACTCCAACCTCAGGAAAATCAAGAGTTTTGTTAGTATAATTCAGCATTTATTAAATATACAACAAGGACCTATTAGACAATTAGAACCTCCAGGGCAGTAGTTGAATTTTATCACCATATCTGTTAGGTCAGTAGGAAAGGGAATGCATCTGAGTCATTCAGGAGCTTCTTACCCAAGACTCAACAGTGAGTGGGCAGAGCAACAGGCTTCCCCTTTTGTGTCTGAAAACATAACATGGCATTTTAAGAGGCATATAGTGTTGGGAGAGAGAAGGAAGAAGCCATATGCATGTGCCTATTAGTGTTTCCCTACACGTGGGTCCTTGGCCAACCACACACATCACTCAGACTTCCAAGGAGGGAGATGATGTTTGATAAGCTCATATTGCAGTATCAGCAAAGGTCGGATCTGTGGTTCATATCTTCTGAGTCCTCTCCATGCCCACCCAGACCCAAATAGAACATGTGGTGAGGTCTGGAAGCTTAATAGCTAATTGTGCTTCAGAGATTGTCTCTCTCTCCTACAGAGAGCCTTTTACACAGCAAATGTTCAGTCAAATATTTGCTAAATGGATGAAGGGACAGAAGAAAACTATGCCCTTGGAAAGAGTGGGAATATTAAGCCAGGAAAAGTAAAGATTTGGGGATAGGAGTGGAATGTGGTGGCTATTTTCAAATATTTGAAGATCTTTCATGTAAAAGAGAGATTTTACTGATTCTAGTAGGCTCCAGAGAGCAGAATTAGAACTAGTAGGTGGAATTTGCAGAGATTTAGGTTTGACATAAGGAAAAACTTCCTTAAGTATTAAAGCTATCCAAAAGTGTGATGGACTCCCTTGGGTAAGTTCAGGGTTGTATTGTAATGGAGCCAGCTTGATTTGGCTCTCTCTTCTCTCTCTCTCTCTCTCTCTCTCTCTCTCTCTCTCTCTCTTTCTCTCTCACTCTTTCTCCCTCTCTCTCTCCTTCCTCTCCTCCCCCTCTTTTTCTCTGTGCCTATGTGCATGGGCACGCACTTGTGGCACACACACATTGTTAGATTTTCCAGTGTGAGCATTATTCTTTGGAAATAGGCAAATGCTACAAAACAGAACTTGATTTAGTGTTTTGTTGATTGTCTAGATTTAAGAAAGTGATAGAAAAATATTAACAATACAGATTGAACTTAAAAGTGTGTGTACAATTTTTTTGTGAGCCAGTTATTAGATCTTTATTAGCACAAAAGTACTTAGAACAATGCCTGGCAAATAGTAGGAGCTATATAAATGCTTATTCCCTGCCTTCTTCCTTCCATTGTCAAATTCCTCACCATTGGATGTTCTTCTTTTTTTAAAATTTAAGTAATTAATTTATTTACTTTTAGTTTACAGCATTCAGTTCCACAATCCCTTGAGTTCCAAATTTTCTCCCCCTCCTTCTTCTCTCCCCTTTCCCTGCTATGGCAGCATGCAATTCAATATAGGTTCTACAAATACCTTCACATTAAACATTAGTCAAGTTGTAAAAGAAGTATTATAACCAACCCAAATAACCCAACAGTTAATACGAAGCCAAAAGCTCATAATGAGGCCTATGGCCATGACAGTGTACAGTATTCTGGGGCACATGAGTATGTTACAGTCTTCCTTAAGGGAGACTGTCATGCTGGCCATGACATCATCTGGCCTAATTTTATAGCAACCCATTCCCACTGACATTGACAAAAATCCATGGCGGGCAGTCTCCTTTGAAGGAGAGATTTGCATGTCATATCTACTCTCATTGTTCATATAATCTTGAGTCCCAGATGTCTCGGATAGTTTTCTGATCACAGTACAGGTCTTATTCTGGTGTAGGTCTCCTTCTTAGGGCAGCTCTGAAGAGGACTTCACCTGGAAGATGTTCCTCTGGTTCCAAGTCATCAGCAGAGCTTTTTAGGTGCTTACTGCTACATTTACAACACAGAGCTTGCTACATGTTAGTACTGTTTTCTACATAAAACCCAATTCAACAACTCAGAATTTCTTGCTTTGTCATTAATTAAAACATCTCAAACCTTATAGTTCTTTTTTTTTTAATTTTTTGCTTTTTGGAGGACAATTAGGGTTAAGTGACTTGCCCAAGGTCACACGGCTAGTAAGTGTTAAGTGTCTGAGGCTGGATTTGAACTCAGATCCTCCTGACTCCAGGGCTGGTGCTCTATTCATTGTGCTACCTAGCCGTCCCCAAAACTTATAGTTCTTGATCTATCAAATTACTACTTGTTGTTTCTATCTTTATGCTTAGTGTTAACACTGCTATCGATATGCTGAAGAAGAAAATCTCAAAAAAGAATCCATGAGGGTCTAACTTATGAAAATAAGCTGTTTTGTTTCTTAAAATTACCAGACAGAATAGATGAATGATTTCTATTCAATTTGGGAATTTATAGGTAGAATTCTTTTTTTTTTTTGGAGGGGGGGAAGGCAGAGCAATTGGGGTTAAGTGACTTGCCCAAGGTCACATGGCTAGTAAGTGTTCCAAGTGTCTAAGGCCATATTTGAACTCAGGTCCTTCTGACTCCATGGCCAGTGCTCTATTCACTGCACCACCTCGCTGCCCCATATAGGTAGAATTCTTAATCCAGTTTTGAGAACTTGTTTATTTCTAAATTGTGATTGTGTCACTTTCTTAAAATTTATTACTCCAATTAAATTTTGTCTAAGAACTCAATTTTGTCTAATTCTATTTCTTCCCTTAGGAGGGTGTATATCTTATGCTTATAAATTAAAATTGGATAAATTTATGAAATCAGCCACAGTTCACCTGCCCTGATTATAGACATTTGCTATAAAAGGGGGAAAAAAAGGACATAGTTATACCACAGGGAAGATGCTTCCCTGCTCGTATTATGATTCCAGGCAAGAGACATAAAGGTGGCTAATTGTATAACAGGATTATCACAGCTAGCTCAGAATCCACCAGGTGGGAAAATCTCTTATATGAGAAATTGAGTCAAGAGGGTCCTACTTTAGCCTTCACAAGGTTGACACCTCAACTATTCCTCGGGGACAAATATCTACCAGTAGAAGCAGTGCACAGATCCCATTTCCATTGAGCTGCTGGCATTTTCTTTGGAATGGTGAAATACTGACAATGACCCAATCATATCTGAAATCAAACTCAGAATATTATCAACTATAGTCCCACAAGATTTACTTCAAATAGCAAAGTTTCATTAATCACGGTTTGGGGTTAAGTTACTGTTGTCTTTCACAAGTTGCAATAGCTATTAAAAATAAACATATTGCTAGTTTAAATTCATCCTGAAGTAGAAATTGATCATTTTGAAATTAAGGGTAACCACATTCAAGAGTTTCCCAAGGCATGGGAGAAATCCCTATGGCATCAGAGCCAGGCCAGACAGAGTGGTAGGCAGATTAGAGGGCTGGATCAAAACATGGGAAGCCACCCACCTTTTATCAATGGATAAAAGGGAATCATTTATCTATAAGCTAATTCTATAAGATCTTTAACATAGTCATTATCATTAGCATGCGTTACCATAAGTTTCCCTTTCAGAGAAAGCTTGAAACATACTCTAATATAGCAATTAAGGCACAGCCTGAAAAGGATAACCAGATTAAGGGTAATAAGAGCCCATTTAACAAGGGTGGCTAACAGGCCAGTTCCCTGTAACCAAGTGAACCAAGAAGAAGGATTCTATCATGAGCTATCATCAGATGTTCCATGAGTTGCTGTCACAATTTGCTAAATGTCATTCATAATACATTGAAGCCCATGGATATTTGTAAACAATTTCTCCTGAACTACTGATGTAAGAACAACAGGACTGATTAATAAGAACACATCCTCCCCCTAAAGCAGCAATTAGAACATTTAAAGTCAACCGGTTCTGCAGGACTGTCTTTGCTAAAGAATTAATTTCTATTAATCTCACTGGATGTGTGAGAGGTGGCTTGGGTTATATCCTGAGCAGGAGTTCCTGCAGGCTGATTTGTTATTCCTATGTGTAGAAAGTAATAGAGGTATCTCCCCCTAGTAATACTGGATGAAAAGACTTTGCTTGGATAGGAGTGTGTCCAAAAAGCATTTCAAGAGGAGATATATGTAATTCCTACCTTCGTCTACTGGGCAGATAGAACAGTGCTGGGAGAAAACAGAAGTCCACAGACTTGCCAGTCATGACTTAAAGCTCCTTATTCATATATTCAACTTGGTCTGAGCTTTGGGAGTGGGAAGGTATATGGAATTTAGGGGTCACTCCTAGACAAGAGTAGATTTGGGGTAGGATACAATCAGCAACATGGGTGCCCTCATCAGAGCTTGTGTAGGATGATGGGCCAAAGTGAGGGATATTCTTCTTCAGGAGTATTTTAGCAACAAATCCAGCTGTGTCATGAAAGTCAGGAAAGGCCTCTTGAGTGAGTGGCCAATGAAAACAAGATAAACCTTGTATCTGCAAATGTTCTGAGGGTGTGTAAGCTAGCAAGTGCCCACCATAGGCTTTGTCACAGAAGGCACATTGGTTGCAAGCCTGGCAAGCAGGGCAAGAGGCACATACAGGGAACTTGGCACAATCCCAACCTCCTAATCAAATCCACAATTCCTTGAGTAACAAAGTGGTCTCCCTTATGGATAGGTAGGTCTACTTGGTCATAGAAATTCCAGGGAAGGAATGGCTTGTCCTTCGCAGTCACCCAGACCCTAATAGCCTGTTTTGCCTTAGATTGTTGTTTCCACTTCTCCACTTCAGTGTCATTATAAGAAATAGAGATGTTATCAACACTAGAAGGAGAGATTAAAAATATGCGCAGGGCCTTCCAGGTTGGCAAGCTTGGCAGTGGCCTCAATACCATTATTCTCTCTTAAAGCTGAAGTCCCTCCTATGTGGGCAGAGCAGTGAACAATGGCCAGGGCAGACAAGAGACCTTTGGTGAATTCTGCATTTGCAATGCCCTTACTGACTGATTTCAGAAAGCCTTTCTGTAGCCAGAGCAACCTCACAAGCACCAAAAGCTGACTGGCAAGTCAATATGATTCATGGTGCTTTGCCCTTTGGCTAGTGGCACACCTGGCTAACGACCACAAGCTTCGCAGCTGAGTTTAGCGGTCAATGAATCTACTCAGACGGTGTCACAGTCAGAAACCGTAACAACACTAGTATAGTGAACACCATCTTTCATAAAAGAGGACCTGTCAAGATACAAAAAGTCATTGAGGGTCTGCAAAGGGTTTTTCAATCACATCCACTACTGAGGCACAGTCATAGAGAGGATCTCTCAAGGTCAGCAAATCAAGGAGCAACACAGCAGGATTGAGCACAGCTTGGCATTTGAGAGTGATGTTCTCTTTACTAAGAGCAAAGTCACTTCATATCTGGCGAGCTTCTGATCAGAAAAAGCCCGAGTTTGGTGGTGAAATAAAAGTGCCTCAATCTCACAGGACTGCTGCATTGTTAAAAGGGAAGCCCAAACTAAAATCACACACCTATTCCACCAAAGGGCAGTGACAGCCACAGCCCATAGTAGGCAGGGTGATGCTCCCACAGCCACAAAATCAATAAGAATAAGAATAATAAGCTACTGATGAGGAGCAGGTCCCAACATCTGAGTTAGGACCCTGGAGGCTACCTCCCTTTGTTCAAGTACAGAAAGAGAGAAGGACTTACTGTAATCTGGAAGTCTCAGGGCAGGTGCTGATAACAGTGTCCTTTTGAGCTCCACAAGAGCAGAAAGGTGTTAATTGTCAAGGTCCAGACACAGAATGTTTAGTCATTGAAACAAGGGGCTTGGCAATCTCGCTGAATGAAGGTATCCATTGTCTGTGGTATCCAGCCACTCTTAACATGGTGTTCAGCTGCCGCTTAGTGGTGGGTACGGAGAGTTTCTAGATAGTCTGAATGGGTGTAGGCAAAACAACAAATCCCAGAAACTGGGATAAATCCCAGATGTTTCACCTGTGGAAGGTACTGCTGGACTTGGAGACTTTATAGCTTCTTTGTTGAAGTAGATGATGACTGCCCTGGCAAATCTCAACCTCTGGAGCTGCTAGAGGCAGATCACTCACATACCAGACCAAGGTAGCACCTTTGAAAGTGAATGAAGCCGAATCTTGCTGTAAGATTTGAGAGAATCAAGTGGGACTCATTACATGCCCTTAAGGGAAACAATGTGAGTATTTCCACATAAAAGCAAAACAATTGCTGAGAATCTGGGAGTATGGGGATTGAAAAAAATGCTAAAAAAAAAAAGTTCTACCAACGTAAATCAGGTAACCTCAAAAGGAATTGAGGAAACGATGGTAGCAGTGTTGGCTACCACAGGATGTCTAGTGTAACAGTTAAATTAAGGTAAACTGAGGCACAAGGTTCCTAGCCTAATCAATTTATTAGTAAAGCATGAATTTCCCATATAAATAGAATTTCAACTTCTTCAGCAAAGACCTCAAAAGAGGGAAATAGCTCTCTTTTATAGTTTTAGGGAGTACAGAAAATAGGAAGTCTAGCATCATAGATTGAAGAAAATATTATTGAATGGAAATTGGGAATGAGAGCTAGCAACAATTCCTTCCTTCCCTCTTGTGACTAAGATATGTTCATTGTTTGAGTCTAGTTGCATCTGCAAGGACAGAGATAGCAAACCAGACATCCTTGAAGGATAGATTGGTGGTATAAAGACCAGACTCCCCGGTTCACCTGCTTCCTTCAAAGGGAATAGATTTCCTTGACACAAGAACAGAACAGTGATGACAGGAGGACTGGATTTTGAAACTTGACTCATTACAGACCAGCTAAATTTCTTAATTAAGTTTGGAGACAAAGACTTGGGCAGTTACAGGACAAAAATCAATGAATTGTAAATGGGATCAATTAAAGAAAAAAAGAGAATTGATTCGATTATTTCACTAGCTATAACATAAGTGTTAATAGTGCACCAATCTTGATAAATGATAAACAGGTTTGCCATCTGGACCTGTTTAAGTTTTTTAACCAGAAGGACAGGCATTTTGTAAGGTGATTTGCCAGGAATTGTAATATCTTGGTCTCTTAAGGAGTCAACAATGGGTGAAATATTCTCAATGGCTTTCTTAGACAAAGGATACTGGGAGATACTCCCTTTAGTTAGAGAGCACTCTAGTTTTAATAGTGCCAGGGAATAGATTTTAGAAGTCATATATCTTAGGATGAAGAGGCCCAAGGGAGTCAGGTATGTCAGATGGGATACGAAGTGTCCCCAAGTGTCTCCTGATCAACTAGGAATGCGAATGGAGAACAGAAAGTGGGAATCCTCAGGCAGCAGCAGAGATAATGCACCATCAGGGGAGCAGGAAATAGTAGCCCTCAATTTGCATAGGAGATTTCTCCCCAAAAAGTTTACAGGGGATTTGGATAAGAGGAGTAAGGAATGTTCAATAGAAAGGGCCCTCATGGACACTAGGTGTCCATGGACAATTTTGGAACATTCTGAGGCTTCCCTGAGACCCCAACAACATTTAAAGACACGATACAGTTGGAACCAAGTTTACTCGCTAGAATCGAGTAAGAGGTTCCAATGTCTAATAAGCAATCATACATAGAGTGTGTCTTCAACTTTAAGGGTGACATGGGGTTCATTATTTCAGGAAGAGGAATGGATGGGAACAACTGGGGCCAACACACCAGGGAATACAAAAGAGTCCTGTCCAAATTCCCCAGTCCCAAGCCCTCCCATGCACCTTCATGAAGCAAAGTTTCCCTGGGAACCTCTAGGTAGCAGGGTAGAGAAGTGGGAGTGAGGATAATGGAATGGGAAAGTATCAAAGTGAGGCAGGGTAGAGAGGTGGGGGAGCCAGAGAGAAGGTCCCTTGAAGGATAGAGGTTTCTTGAAGATGTCAGGTAAATGTTTGTCCTCAGACTTGTCCTCAGATAGAGGCTTAGTCATTTTGCTCCAACAGAAACCTAGTACTCTAAATGCTTTGGGTGTTCATTTATGGTTAACCATAAATCTTTTAATTTATAATAATTGAAGGTACCATATCTAGACCAAAACCTTTCATCAGCAGAATTTCTAGCTGTTTTATACCAAATATCACATAACCTAATTGCTTGTTGTTTTGTCATTCCAAGTTCAACTGAGGGTTCCCTTTATCCCAGGCTTCAAAGGGTTTTTCTAAAGGAGTTTCTGTTGGCACGGTATTTTTTTTATTACTATTTTTAGCTCCCATTATTCTAGAAAAGTTTTCTTAGGTTTGGTTGAAGAAAAATTTGTAAAACACACACACACACACACACACACACACACACACACACACACACACACACAGAAACAGACTGACTGATGAACTCTCCTGTGAGTCCCAGCTGAATGAATGGAAATGACAGGTCAGACACCCAGATATTAAACATCAGTGATGAAGCTTCAAGAAGAAATCAGTTGTGCCCTTGTAGGACAATTTTGGGACTTTTATATCTTTAGACTGATTCTGCTCTATATCTTTTAGTTGGTCCCCCCCTTTTTTTTTGCCTAGGGAGTGTCTGCTCCCTCAACCTTAAAAGGTTAAATGTTTAAATACTTCTCCCAGCTTATGCTGAGTCCCCCTTGAAAAAAGAAATTCTTTTTTTTTCCTTTTCTCTTTTTCTTGAAGATGAAGCAGGAGAGGTACTTTTTTGTTTGGAGTGGGGAAGACAAGGCAATTGGGGTGAAGTGACTTGCCCAAGATCACACAGCTACTAAGTGTGTCAAATATCTGAGGCTACATTTGAACTCAGGTCCTCCTGACTCCAGGGCTGGTACTCTGTTCACTGTGACACCTAGCTGCCTCAAAGAAATTCTTTAGAAAGAGAATTCCTGATGTTCACTCTTTGTCCCAGCTAGCTTCCCCCATCTTTTTGTGTTGTTGCCTTTTTCTTTTTTTTCCTCAGTCTCTCCTTTTTTCACTCTGTTGCTCTTCTCTTCAAGGAACCTGCCTATCATCCTAAATTCCCACCTGCTCCCACCACGTTTTGGGAGTTTTAAAAGGGGTGGCTAAGTGGCACAGTGAATAGAGCACCGGCCCTGGAGTCAGAAGGAACTGAGCTCAAATCCGGCCTCAGATACTTAACACTAGCTGTGTGACCTTGGGCAAGTCACTTAACTCCAATTGCCCTGCCCTTCCTCCTCTAAAAAGCAAAAAAAAAAAGTTTATTTTTTTTCTCCTCAGGAGCCTAGGCTGCTTCTGGTATTTCTGCTATAGGTAACCACACACCTCTTTAAAAATTACACCTAAAAAGAGGAGACGTTTTGCCTGACTCTTTTAGCTGTTTTCTTATGGTGAGATTTCTGACCAGTCATGCAACTCTCCAGAGAGCCTTGGAGAAGTGCTTTATAAAGAGCAGTTTGACTTCAATGCTGAGCCCACCTTGGGAAGCTAGCTGATGATAGAAGGATTCCATCTCCTAACTTACCGATGGAGGTCTCCATCCACTTCAGAAATCCAAGACCCATATTCATCCAGCTTGGTGTCAAGTGGGCTGTTGCTGCTAGAATTATCTTGTGACTATTTGAGACATGTATCAGTTTCTTCTGAAGTACAATCGAGCCTTTGTAGCAGTTTCTTGTGTATTCTAAGGACCCAAACTTAAGGCTTAATGGCCCATTTCCTTGTTTTTCCTGGTTTATGACTTTCAGCTTTGTGGAATATGGCTCAGATTTACAGAAGACGCAAATTACTCTGTTGGCTTGTTGGATGAAGGAACACATCTTGGAAGTGTTATTGGTAACTATGTCTATGAACATATCCTAACAGGAAAAAAATGTGTTTTTTGTTGGAGATCTTGGAAAAAAATGTTAAGAAACATAGTGGCAGAATGTTGTGGCTCAAATAAAGTCATTCTATACAGTAAAATGCAATTTAGCTCCAGCTATTTTAGAGATTTTTAGCAACTCTTGGAGCTTAGATTTGGAACTTGGAACTTGAATTTGCATGTTCCAGCAAAAATGAAATGGCATTGGTGTAAGAGTTGGGTGTTTCTCCTGAAAATATCATTAATACAAGCCTATGTAAGCATTTTTTCTCAGATAAAGTATGCAGCAAAAACTGGGGTTAACATCATATCACATGACAATGAAATTGAAGAAAATTGCACTTGCTAAGCTCTTACTACACATCGAAACAAGATATTGATGGAGATGAAGAGAGTAACATAAAGTTTGTCTCCACGTTGAAGAACTATAGGCATCTCTTGGAATATGCTAAGGAACTTGACGTCCAAATCATTGGTGTTAAGTTTCACGTTTCCAGCTCTTGGCAAAGAACCTCAAGTGTATATTCATGCGTTATCTGATGCTCAGTGTGTGTTTGCCATTGCTGGAGAATTTGGCTTTAAGATGACCATGGTGGATATTGGCAGAGGATTCATGGGTAGTAAATTTCAGTTGCAAGAGGTTAATCATGTCATCAACCCATTGTTGGCCCTTTTCTTTCTCGAAGGATCTGGCATTAAGGTAATTTCAGAACCTGGAAGCTACTATGTATCTTCTGTGTTCACTTTAGCAAGTTAATATCATTGAAAAGAAAGTTGTTGAAAATGATGTTTCCTCTGGAGTAGGAAAAACCTAGGGTAAATAACCAATCTTTGTGTATTACATGATGGTGTTTGTTTATGGTTCTTTTGCAAGCAAATTGTCTGATAACTTGAATACCATTCCAGAGGTTCCCAGGAAATACGAGAAAGATACGCCTCTGTTTACAAGCAGCCTTTGGGATCCATCCTGTGATGAACTTGATCAAATTGTGGAAAACTGTCTTCTTCCCCAATTGAATGTGGAAGATTGGCTGATCTTTAATAACACGAAAGCAAACACTCTGCATGAGCCATCTGCTTTTAATGATTTTTAGAGGCCAACTAATTATTACATGATGTCATCCAGTGATTGGTATGAGATGCAAAATGTTGGAATTACTTCAGACACGATGATCAACTTCTTTGTGCCCTCTTGCATTCAGCTGAGCCAAGATGACAACAGTTTTTCCACTGAAGCTTAAAACAGGCATAAATGCTTTCTTTTAGACCTGAAGCTGCAAGTTAAGCTTGTCTGGTTCACATTCCAGTGTGGAAGAAAAATTGAACAATCTTAACTATTCACTCTCCAAAACTTGAAAGACATTAGTAATAATAGCTAATTGGGACCAGGCAAAGCCAATTTACAACTATAATTCTTTGGGGTGAGGTGGGAATTAGATAATATGTGCAGATTTAAACTTGCCAGTTTTCCAATCCTTAAGCATTTAAAATAAAATATTCAAAAAATGACTTGGGGGGGGGGGTGGAAACTCATTACTTGGGTTCTACCATTATAAACCATTTACATATAAGTACACAGCTTTTATATTAAGGATTCTTGTTAGAAAGTCTTATAAAATTATTGTATTTTGCCCAGATGTGTCAGATGTCAGGGGAAAACCAGTGTCACTTCATTGAGATATATTTAATGTATTTAGAATATGTACATTTGTGTTTTGAACTGTAGTTTAATAAATATAAAATTGCATCATAATATCTGTTGGATTTGACCTGATGTAACTGGTGTATGATTGCAATAAAATTTTGCATAGATTTTGCTGTTTTTTCAGACTAAAACTTTGGGAAAGGGACTAGTAAAAGCAAAGGTAACTTTGAAATGGGTGTGTATATGACTGTTTTGAAAGTTATTTTTATTATTTCAAGTTTAGTTTGGCAGTATAATTTTTTTTCAGTTATTTAAGTTTTCAATAATTTACATAAAATAAGTTTGATAAATCATTGTGAATTTCAGATTCTTTACTGGAAAGGTGACATGTAGTTTGCAATGTTTATTAAACATAGTGTGTTTCTTTAACAATTCTAACACCAAAAATGTTAAAACTGCAAGCCCAAAAGCAATAAATAGACATCTATATAGAGATACAATGCATGTAGCACCTTAGACATATGATTGCAAATTTATTGGTTGAAGTGGCAGTTTGTGCTAAATAACAGAGTGAGGGGAGGGATAAATTGCAAATAGTTATGCATATCAGTAAAAAGAAGGGCTCTACCCATCTTCAAAAACCTTGATGCTCTTTCGTACTGGATATTCAATTTTTTTTAATTTCAAGAAAGCACACTATTAAGTTTTTCAACTGCAGTAATAATTACAAAATAAAAATTTAAGCTGTCCCCTTAATTCTTTGTTACTTTGAGTTGTTAGCATTATTCTTTTAATTCTTGCACTAATTTGGTTGGGGTTTTTGTTTGTTTATCTTAGCCTGACGGTGTTTAGTCAGGATTTGCAATGTTTACTGCTAATGCTATTAATAATTTTAGCTTTCAGAATTGAAATAGTAATGAAACGAGGATCTTTGTTCCTAACTTAGCTTTTGCGCAGGTGTGGAATTTCTGCTTCCCAAGTGGAAATATAACTTCACATTGGTGCCAATTGACAGAAAATCCTAACCTGTACTTACAAGTTAGGAATATAATACAAAACTGGTTTTTACACATGTGTTTCAAAGCAGAAGGGAATTGATCATGATTCTCTCAAAATTTCAACCTTTGAAACCAATAGAGTGCTCTCTTTGCTTGATGCTTTGTGATTTAATGAATGCCTATCTGATTTTTTTTTTTTTTGCTTTTTGGAGGGGAAGGGCAGGGCAATTTGACTTAAGTGACTTGCCCAAGGTCACACAGCTAGTAAGTCTTAAGTGTCTGAGTCCACATTTGAACTCAGGTCCTCCTGACTCCAGGGCCGGTGCTCTATTAACTGTACCACCTAGCCTCCCATGCCTATTTGAATTTAATATTGGGGCTGCTAAAATTTAGGATCCTAGCATGGTGGTGTGTCATCTTAATTGTATTTGTGGGGGTGGCCAAGGCTAAATGTAGGGTTTTATGCAAAATTCAAAATTCTAAACATCATATAACAGTTTCCTTGGCTCTCAGAAAGTTGGAGGAATTGCTTCCATGCCTCCTTTACATGTCATGCTTGTTTGTAGCCCAGGAATGCCAAACCTTGGCAACTTTAAGCTTATTGATCACTTAGGATAGCTTCTAGGTTTCACAACATATCAACTTTGCTGCAAAGTCTGTAGAAGATTTGTTTTATCTGAAAATAAAAACAGCTCAGAGCTCTAAGTAGCATCTTTGTAAATGATATGGTAGTAACTTCAGATGTCTGAATTATATTTGAAGACTGTTTGCCATAAAAATTGAAGTTCTGAACCAATGTATTTCAATTTGATATGCTAAAAGGTACTGAATTATTGTTACTACTATCCTTTCTGGTTACAAAATTGTAATCTCAATCTAGAATTTAACTAAATATAAATTCTATGAATTTTATGCAGTAAATTGAATTGTAAAGGTTAAAAAAAATCTGTGAAAAAATTCCTTTTAAAACCCCTTAGGAGAATCTCTTGGGTTATTATACTGCCAATTACTGTCAAATTGTCACACTGAACACAAATAGCACCCCCAAGACAGACAAAAGCAACAACTTTCCCCAGTAGAATGGTTACCTTCAGTTTGGTAGAAGCATGAAGCCCCAAAACTATAGAATTGAAGGAAAAGTCTGTGTTGCAGTCCTTCGTGGAGAAGCCCCTTCCCCTTTCTCAGGGGAATGCTCAAGGGGGAAATTAGGATTCCCCAAAGGGCTGTTTTCAGGGATCAGTCTCTTTCTCCTGATCCCAGATGAGCCTCCAAAACTGTGGTGGTAGAAATTAATAAAGATAGACTAGAGGTTTCAAAATTTCTGAACTTTATCTATTTAGTAATAGAGTACTGAAATCTATTAATAAAAGGAGGGGGAGGAAGAGGGAGAGGGGCAGGGAGAGGAAGAAGGAGAGAGAGAGAGAGAGAGAGAGAGAGAGAGAGAGAGAGAGAGAGAGAGAGAGAGAGAGAGAGAGAAAATATATCATGCTTCAGCTGAAATAAAAAAGGCAGGGATAGCAATCCTGATCTCAAAGCAAAAGCAAAAATAGATCTAATTAAAAGAGATAAGTAAAGAAATCATACCTTACTAAAAGGTGTAAATAAAACTGTGCATACCCTTTGACCCACCAATACCAATTCTAGGTCTATATCCCAAAGAGATTATAAAAAGTGGGAAAAGGACCCACATATGCAAAAATATTTATAGTAACTTTTCCTGTGGTGACAAAGAACTGGAAATTGAGGGGATGTCCATCAATTGGGGAATGACTGAACAAGCTGTAACATATGAATGTAATGGAATACTGTTGTGCTATAAGAAATGATGAGCAGGCTGACGTCAGAAAAACCTGGAAAGACCTATGTAAACTGATGCTCAGTGAAATAAGCAGAACAAGGGGAACATTGTATACCAGTGGTTCTCAACCTTCCTAATGCCACGACCCTTTAATACAGTTCCTCATGTTGTGGTGACCCCCAACCATAAAATTATTTTTGTTGCTACTTCATAACTGTAATTTTGCTACTGTTATGAATCATAATGTAAATATCTGGTATTCAGGATGTATCTTCATTGTTACAAATTGAACATAACCCACAGATTGAGAACCGTTGTTGCGTGTGGTAACAGTCACATTGTGCGATGACTGACCTTGATAGACTTAGCTCTTCTCAGCAATGCAAGGATCTAAGACAACTCCAAAAGACTCAGGATAGAAAATGCCATCCACATCCAGAGAAAGAACTGGGGAGTCTGAATGCAGATGGAAGCATACTATTTGCTGTCCTTTTCTTATGTTGTTGTTTTTGTTTCTTCTTTCTCATGGTTCCTCCCATTAGTTCTACTTCCTCTTTACATCATGATTAATGTGAAAATACATTTAATATGAATGTACAAGTAGAGCCTTTATCAGACTGCACACCGTCTTGCAATTATTACTTCATTTTATCCTTACAACAATCCTGGGAGTTAGGTGATCTTATTATCCCATTTTACAGATGAGGGAACTGAGGTCGATGGGGATTAAATGACTTGCTCAGAGTCACACAGCTAGTAAATGTCTGAGGTCAGATTTGAACTTAAGTCTTCTTGATTCCAGGTCCAGTGCTGCCTCTGAAAAGAGAAACATAAGAGAATAGAAGCACTCTTCTGAATTGTAATAATCAGTTGGTACACTTATGTGAGCCAAAGGCACACTACTCCAGTGCTGAGAGAAGGAAATAAGAGAGCCATTGTGTAGAGGGTAGGATTTGGTGTGATAAAAAAAATAGATTTTAAAAGGTACTCTTGCCTGGAAGAATGAGAGAACTGGAATACTTTGACCTTTTCTCAATACATGCTGTCGTTGAGTCATTTCAGTGGTGTCCAACTGTTCGTGACCCCATTCGGGGTTTTCTTGGCAGATACTGGAGTGGTTTGCCATTGTCCTTTTCAAGTTCATTTTATAGATGAAGAAACTGAACAAACAGGGTTAAGTGATTTTGTCCAGGTGTCTGAGGACAGATTTGAACTCAGGACTTCCTGACTCCAGGGCTGGTGGCTCTATCCATTTTGACACCTAGTTGTCTGAAAGCAAGCTTTGGGAAGAGACATAATAAGCACTTTCTGATAGAGAATAATGGACTTTTGGGGAGAACGGAAGCAGAGATAGAGGAGTACCAAAAACCCCCCCAAAAAACAATGGAATCTGCTAGGAGCAAAGGATAATGACATTGAGGAACGGACCTTGCTACCTGTTGAAAGCAGTAGAACGTTGCCTGGAAAAGGCTGATCATGAAAAAGCAATACAACACAGACTTTGGAGAGAAGCACTGACCTTTCATGGAAAGAAAGAGAAAGGAGAGAAGGGAGGAGGAAGGAGGGGAAGAGAGAGAGAGAGAGAGCAAGTCAGCCCAGGAGAGACCAAAATTAGACAATAATAAGGATTTCACTCATGAGCAAGTTTTGTGTGCACTAGAAGGATCTGTGTTGGGGTGGGAAGTTAATCTCTAAGAATCATTTGGGTAGAAAAATAGTAAGGACTTTAAGATCATTATCAGGAACTGTGAACTTAAATAAAAACCCTTATTTGTGAGACCCAAATGATATAACATATGTAAAGTACTTTGCAAACTTTAAAGTATAAATGTTGGCCAGGGCTGTAACTGGGCAGGGCAACTTGGTTTTACTCCCAGGGAACTGAAATTCAGAGGGGGCTGACAGCACTTTCAGTCCTTTAACAGCGTAGAAACAACCTAGATTAGCTTTTAGTTAACAAAGACAACACATTTAGAATAGAGCTTTACTATCTCCCAAGTGATTCCACTAGCCTTGCCTTACAAACACTCAGGTTCACAAGGTTTGGAAGCATAGGCTAGTTTAGTCACATAGTAAAGTAGTGGTATCAAACTCAAATAGGGTTGAATGTAGTCTTCAGTGTGTTTGACACTTTTGTAATAAAGGACAATCAGATAGTCAGCTATTGCCAGGCATTGTGCTAACTGCTGGGGATACAAAAGTAATAATAATACTAAGAGGGAGGAGAGGAGGAGATGACAAAAGACAGTTCTTGTTCTCAAAGAGCTTACTCTAATTAAGGGGTGGGGATGGAGAAGAAGGAAAGCATGCAAACTGATGTACAAGCAATATATATATATATATATATATATATACACATATATATACATACATACATATATATGTATGTGTGTGTATATATATATATGTATATATATATACACACACACACACATATATATATGTATATATAATTGAGCATCATCAACAGAGGGGAGGCACCAGAATTAAGGATAGGTAAAGCTTCCTCTAAAGAATTTTGGCTGGCACTTGAAGACAAGAGGGTCAGGTGAGTGGGTGGAGCTTTCCATGAATAGAGGATAGCCAGGATAATTGTCAAGAGTCAGGAGATAGAGTGCCTTGCTTGAAGAATAAATGTCAAAGTCAGTGTCACTGGAAGGAAGAGTAGGTGGTGGGCATGGTTAAGGTGGAATGAAGACTGGAAAGATAGGAAGGAGTACAAAAAGGACTTGTCGGGATCTATAGAGAATCACTGCCTGTGCCCATCCCTTGGCTGATTGTTTTCTTATTTTAACTTTACCTTCAAAAGTTCCTTTTATTTTCCCTAGAATTTTTGGCAAGGCTCATGTTGGGCTTTAGCCTTGATGATACTATTCTGACAGGTTTGTGATCGATGGTTTTGTGTTCATCCTTGGTTGCTCAAGCAGTGAATATAACTGGAAAGAGACTGTAATCATTCAAGTCTAGCTGTGCCACTGGCAACTTGCTCTGAGGTTACACAGTGGCCTTCTCTTGGCCTCAGTTTCCTCTTAATACTGAATGCGGGATGAGATAGTCTTTAAAGTCCCTTCAGGCTCTTTCTATGAGCCGTTCCTTTCCTCTTTTCTACATTTTTTTAAAGTCTAAAACTTTTGGAGAATTCTTTGAGCAACTGTAATCAGAAACAACTTAACAACAGAACAAATCAGCCTCTATTTTTACCTATTTACATATTTTTCTTCCAAAGGATCATTTGTGTTTTTTTATTATCAGATAGCTTTCTTTTTTCTTCCTTTCTCCTCCTTCTCCAATATCCCATCTTTCAGTTGTCTTCCTTTTTAAATTTTCAAGCAATGGGATCCTATCTATCCTGTCTCTGAACTTTCTGAAACCAGCTTTTCTAAGGTCTTAGAAACAAAACTGGCTTTGCTCCAAGTTTGCCAGCTTAGTTAGTCCTCTTAAATGCTAAGGTGGAAAAGTCACTTTCTCTCCA
Source organism: Pseudochirops cupreus (assembly GCA_028627135.1). Lineage (NCBI taxonomy): Eukaryota > Metazoa > Chordata > Mammalia > Diprotodontia > Pseudocheiridae > Pseudochirops > Pseudochirops cupreus. The sequence goes on from CM053584.1 coordinate 129,088,591, forward strand.
TACAAACATGTATAGTCAAGCAAAACAAATTTCCACATTGGTTATGACAAAAATGTATCTTGATCTGTATTCTGTACCTGTTATTCCTTTGAATCCTTTTGAAACCTGCTCTCCCCAAATCCGGAGAAGCTGTTAGACTTTGTTTCTTCATCTCTATCACAAACCACCTGTTTTGGTTTATTGTTTCCTTAACTAGCAGATATAGCCACCAGAGGGCACTCTCATATCGAGAATCTCAGCCTTCCTGCCAGGTAAAGATTGAAGAATATAATGTCTTCTGAAGAGAAAACCCCATACTTAAAAGGAGTTCGTCATCCTCAGGTTAGAGAAAATGGCAGGAGGAGGGAGGGTCAAGTAGCACCATCAAGTTCTGCAGGTTGTTGGCACCCCAAGTCCTAACCCTCCACCAGTCCCTGGCTCAAGACTCCTGGTTGATGGGGAGGATGAGACAGGCTGACTGCAAAAGGGTGTCTCCTGCATTGTCCCTGGGTGCCTCCTGCATTGTCCCTGGGTGTCTCCTGCATTGTCCCTGGCCTTGTTTCCTAGACTTTAGTTATTCCTACTGCTCCTTACCCTGACCCAGCCGTTATATCTCATTTTCCCCTATTTTCTCAGAGTCTTTTCATAAATTATTTCCCATACATTCTTTCTTTATATTCCCAGAGTTTAGCACAGTGCCTAGAACAGAGTAAACAATAAATACTAGATGACTTGACAACTTTGTGCTGGATCCATTCCTTACTCTTTCTCAACCCATTTTTTCCCCATATTTTTCTGCCCCAAGAAACCTCCCTAAACTGTCACTTTCTGTTCTGCTTTCCCATTCTCCCTATCTGTGGAGCTGGATCCTCTGTCCTTGTCTCAATCTCTGTGTCTGTATCTTTGTCCCCTAAGAAGCACAGAATCAAGGAACATTGAAGCTGGAAGGGGGCAAAGAGTTCATTTTGTTCAGTCAACTCCTACCTGGAAAGGAATCCCTTAGAAAAACATTTCTGGGGACAGCTAGGTGGCACAGTGAATAGAACATCGGCCCTGGAGTCAGGAGGACCTGAGTTCAAATTCGGCCTCAGATACTTAACACTTACTAGCTGTGTGACCTTGAGCAAGTCACTTATCTCCGGTTGCCCTACCTCCCCCGCTCCAAAAAGCAAAAAAAGAAAAGAAAAACGTTTCTGCCAAGTGATTGTTTGTCATCTGGCCTCTGCTAGGAGAGCTATGAGGATGGAGAACTCAGCAACCTTAAGTGGAAACCGGTTCCGCTTTTGGACAGGAAGTTTTTTCTGACATCGAGAGTAAATTTGCCTTTTTGCGATTTCCATTCATCGAAGTCTTGCTTCTGTCCTCTGGAACCAAGCAGAACATGCCCTCTTCCACAAACAAAACTCCCATGACTTGAAGGCAACTATCAAGTCCTTCCTAAATCCTTTTCCCCAATCAGGCTGGTGGCTCCCCAGGACAGGGACTGTATCTTTTCGGAATATCTCTCCCCCCCTCCCCCCCCCTTACAGAACTGCCTAAGAGAGATGCCCAATGCAAATATTGGACACAGCTTTTGGTTGTCAAAGGGTTAAGGCCTCGCTGTCTCCGCCCCCTTTTCCCAGACGGCGGGAGTATGAATAGCGGGATTCGCTCTTCTCTCCTCGCCAAGTCTCTCCGGAAGCCTCCCCAGTCTCTCCCTATCCCTCTCACCCTGGTTCTCCTCCCGGCTCTCCGAGGTGCTTGGGGACCCGCCCCTTTCTCCTCTCAGTGCCCTTCTCCCTCCGGGGTGGCATTAAGAATGATGGAGGGCTGCCTGGGAGAAGAATCTGTTCAGATGTGGGAGCTAAATCGGAGGCTGGAGGCCTATTTGTCCCGGGTCAAGTCTCTGGAGGAACAGAACGAGAGGCTTCGGCTGGAGATTGGGAGCCTCCGGGAGTTACCTAGGGAACCATCCTGGAGAAGCCAGGCTGAGGAGGAGCTGAGTGCTCTGCGGGCCCTGCTGGACCAGCGCTGGAGCGAGAAGCATGCTGCCGAAGTGGCCCGGGACAATCTTCTGGAGGAGGTAGAAGGGGTGGCGAGCCGATGCCAGCAGCAGCGCTTAGCCCGTGAGCGGGCTAAGGAGCAGGCGGCGGAAAGTCGCCGGGTGCTGGAGGCCGAGAAGTGGGCGGGGGTGTGTCTGGGGAACCAGGCAGCCGAGTTGGAGAAGGAGCTCGAGGCCTTGGTGGCGGCACATGAGCAGGAGCGGGCGGGAATGAGCGCCCAAGTGGCCCGCTCCGCCATGGGCCTGGAGACCTTTCGCAGGGCTCCCGATAATGCCCTTGCCCCCGACGTGCAAGACCTAGCCCGCACGTTTGGGGAGGCGTGGAGGGGCGCAGTGGAAGGCTACCAGGCCCGCGTTGCCTGCATGGAGGCGTCCCTGGGACAGGCCCGGGAGAGGCTGGGCCAGGCAATGCAAGGGACCCGAGAGGGACAACGAGAGGTGCAGCGGCTGGACGTAGAGAGGGCAGCTCTCCAGGGCCGTCGAGAGATGCTGGAGCAGAGGCTGGAAGGACAGTGGCAGGAGCAGCAGGAGTCAGGGGAGAAGTTCCAGGTGAGCGCGATTCCCCCCTGTCCCTCTGCTCCTCTCTCCTAACCCCTGGTTCCTCTTTCCCAGCTCCTGCCCATTGATTGCTCCCAGTGTTCCCTTGTCCTTGTCTCTCTTGCTCAGTGTCTCCCAGCCTTGACATCTCTTCCCTTAGATAGTGTTGTTGAAGAAGTTCTTTTGGAATCTGTTTCGGTTGTAAAAGATCGATCTTCCTAGGCTCTCCAAACGTGGAGAGCATTAAAAGGAAAGGGGAGCTGGACCTGGCCAGAGGAGGGGAACCTGAGCAAAGTCCATGTTCTGTCTGTCATTGAAGATATTCCCAACACCGGAAAAGGATCCCATTCTATATATAGGACACCTAGAACCCCCAACTCCAACACTCCAAGATGTATGTTCTTTGGGGTATCCCAAAGTTTTCCTCAAGGATTTCCTGGTATAGGATGAAGAGAATTAGCTGGCAATTTTGAGAGAGACAGAGAGACAGACAGACAGAGACACAGAGAGACAGACAGAGACAGATACACAGAGAGAAAGAGACAGGCAGAGACAGAAACAGAGACACACACACACACACAGACACACAGAGAGAGACAGAAACAAAAGACAGAGGTTAAGATAGAGAGACAGACACAGAGAGTTAGAGAGAGAGAGAGAGAGGAGAGAGAGTTAGAGTTCTTATACTTCCAAACGGTTTTGTAGGAGTATCAACACTATTCCCCCAACCTCCACAAACCTATATCCCCTGGGACCCTTCTCTCTTTGGTCCACAGCAACTTTCAACTCTTCCCTACTCAGGTAGCTTTGATTGAGCCAACAAAAAATTCCCAATGAGTTTAACAGGGCTCAGGGAAGGGGTCAGGGGACTCAGGCATCCAGATTTCCAGCTCCTTTCTATCTCATTCTGTAGCTCCCAGTGGGGAGCTCTACATTCCAGAGGAGCAGGGACAGCTGTCTCTGCTCTCACACACAGCTGTGACTGACAGCTGTGAAAACAACCTCCCAGTTTGGACCTGAATGGGGAGTGGGGGCCAGGGTCTTAGAGGAGAAGGACTGGCTGCTCCCTCTTCCCTCCTCCCCTTCTCATCTGAGGAAGGAGGATTTCAGGAAACATGTGGAGAAGGGCAGAGAGGGGAGAGGGTGCTAAAGCTTAGAATGAAAGGGAAGGACACAAAATTGGGTGTGGGGAGGGTGAGAAATAGAGGAGTAGGGAATTGCTCAAGTTCTCAGGTAGTTTCCCCCTTCCTCTTTTGTTTCTCCCTTGCTATTTCTGTTTTAACTTTCTCCTCTCTTCTTATCTCTTTGCTTTGGAGTTAAATGTTGGAGAACTGAGCATCCTCACAGGGCTGAGCCTTGTGATACAAACCCTTTGAGAACATTGTTGAAGAATCCTTCCACACCCCCATGCCCCCCAAAAAGAGAGAGGATGCAGTTCTTGCCTCTGGAACCCCAAAGGGAAATTTTCCTGGGGAAAGGCATATGTTAGGGTCATCTCCCCAGAGCACTGAACAAGAGGGAATAAGCTGCTATTGGGACAGGAAGGATGAGAAGGCCTTTCTATCCTTTAAGAAGAATGGAAGGGAGATACTGATGTTTCTGTTCCTTGTTTTGCAGCTGGCTGTGGAGGCCCTGGAGCAGGAGAAAGAGGATCTCCACAACCAGATTGCTCAGGTCCTAGAAGATCGACAACAGCTGATGCACCTGAAAATGTCCCTTAGCCTAGAAGTGGCCACGTACAGGTGAGGCCCTCTTCCCAGAACCCTTCTTCCCCAGGACACCATGGTTCAGAAAACAGGAATCCTTGAATTAGGAGTCAGAACATCTGGGTTCAAATCCCAGAGCTGCCATTAACATACCATGCGATCTTAGACAAGTCCCTTCCCTTCCTCTGAGTCTCAGTACGGTCATATGCAGGACAAAGGTTTTGAACTACAAATCTCAGGTCCCTTCTTTTTTTTATAGCCCCTTTTCAGCTCCAGGGATTGAAACCACTACATCAGTTCTCCCCATAAGTTCTACATCTCTCCTCCCACACATCTCTTCACACCCTTATTCCATCAGGCCTAGGTTCCAGATGAGATCCATACAGAGAGGCAAAGAGCTGAGATCTAGGATGTTTGTGTCTTCTAGTGCCCATGGCCTAGTTTTCATTAAGCCTGTCTCCTTATTTCTGTGCAGCAAGGTGGGAGGAGGCTAATGCTCTTGGTTTAACAATCCCATCTTCCTTCTGATCTCTGTCCTAAGCCTCTAGGAAAGTCTTGAATCCTGGGCTAGGTCTGAAAGGCACAAGGATATAATGTTAGATGGGGAGAGATGGAAGAGGGGCAGGGAGAGAAGGAACATGAGAGGGATCAGAAGGAGTGGGGGTGGGGGTGGTCACAGGATCCAGAGGAAAGAAGGTTGGGGAGGAGTGAACATTGTCAGAAAGATGGAGGTGAGACAGAAGGAAGGACTTCTTCATGGTCAGGGAGTGGGGAAGAGAACTTTCAATGGCTTTTGCCTCCTTGGAGACAGGGAGAAAAGGCATATAACAATGTTTATTTAATTGACTTGCAAGACATTGTCTTCCTTTTTTTCATTGGTGATAGGGGGAGGGAGGTAGGAAGCATTTCCCACCCAGAGATGGGGGATGGACATGGTTCTTATCTTTAAAGGGACCTGAGATCCAGGGTGCTTGGAGATCCCAAGACAAGGGCCTTGACCCCCAGTAAAACTACTGAGAGGAAAGAGGAGAGGAGGCTCTGAGGAATTATAACTTGGGTTCTTTGTAGGGGTGTGGGGCAAAAGGGTTTAGAATTCTGAATTCATTTACTATTGTCTGAGCACAGCTCCCCTTCATTCTACATGGCAAGATGGGGGAGCTCATCCCATGGGAACGGCTTGAGAATTCCTGCTTCCCCAAGGAAGCCCCCCTTCCCAGACCCTCCAGATGGCTGTCAGGACAATGGCAGCTTATTAGCATGAGAATAGTGCCCCCCAGCCCCCACAGGGAGAGGATGAGGTCATGGGCATGAGGGAATAGATTCCAGAGTGGGAGAGACACACAGTCTCCAAAGCAACGTGTGTATGCATGTGTGATTGTGCTGTGTAACTTGGTGTCTGTGTGGCTGTGTGACTTTGCATGATGGTATAACTGTGTGGAAGTACCCTAGTGAGTGACTGCCACATTTGCGTATCTGTGGGACTGTAACTTTTGTCCATGGATAGGTTTGTGTCTGGATATCTCATTTTGTGAATGAACCTGTCATGTTGCGGCAGGGGGAAGGATACAAACAGTCATTTTTCCACGCTGGGTTGGTTTAATTAATCAGGCAATCAGAGTGACCCAGGACCTCTTCCTTTTTTTCTAGGACCCTCCTGGAGGCTGAGAGTTCCCGGCTGCATACATCAAATACAGACTCAAAAGCTACTGTCATCTTCCCTGGTAAGAAGATAGTGTCTCTGGCTGTCACTCACTCTATCCCCTTGCCTTGCCCCTTCACCCATTAAGGGAAGGCTTCTTCACTCCCCTGACACCCTTCCCCAGCCCTTATTCCTCTTGCTGGTGCATGGTGAGCCTTGTTTTGCCCATCTTAGACTTCTTATCCCAATAGACACCCAAATTTGAGAATAAATTCCACTCCAAAGGGATCCCCCTCAATTAAGGGAAAATATGTGAGGCTAGATCTTGATTATGGAAAGGGATTAAGGAATGTGATGGTGGGGAATATAGGGGGAAAAGTTCAGCAAGAATGTTGTAGATAAAGGGGTGTTCCCCCAAGTTCACATATTGACTCTGCCCCTGTCCCCTCTATCTTTTTAGACCCCAAGGTGGAATTGTGTACCGCTGTGACACCTGAGATCCGACGTCCAGGACTCCGGCCTCCTGTCCTGAGCCCCACACTTCTTCCCATGGTGGAGACACCTAGGACCCCAATGCCTACATTTCTGAAGAGTCAAGGATTCGTCCCAACCCAGACACCCACCTTGGCCAGCACCCCCATGCCACACATTTCCCAAGCTCACCACTCAGGTACTAGGAGGGAAGTCCAAGCCCAGGTGGCACCCTCCTACCTTCTCCAGGGGCCATCTTTTGATGGACCCAAGCCAAAGGATAGTGAGCACCTGGTTGCTCCAAAGCTCCCATGGGCCAAAGCCAAGGTAGGCACTGGAGTGAGCAGTAGCCTAGGGTCTGAAGAACCAGGGGTTGAGAAACAACAGGTCCCCAGCTTTCCCTGTCCAGATGAGCTAATGGAACAAGTTGAGGATGGAAAAATTGTCTTAGCAACTTACTCTGGTGTTGACCCCATGAAGGCCAAAGATGGGGAGGAAGAGAAAGAGGAGCTCAGTGGCTTCAGTAGTCCCCATCCCCCAGGTCCAGAGCCTAGTAAATACCAAAAGAGGGAGGAAAAAGAAATCCAGGGGGTGGCAAAGAAGGAAGAAGAAGCTAAAGAGACAATCACAGAGAATTTGAAAGGAGAGGCATGGCTAAAAGGAGGGGCTCTAGAAAGAGAGGAGATACAGGAGACCCTGATCCTGCCAGGTGAGATCCAGGAAACACCTGAGATTTCAGAGGAGAAGTTTCAGGAGACACTTGGGATTATGGGTGGAGAGATCAAGGAGGCTGTGAATCTACCAGGTCAGGAGACCCAAGAGACCCAGAAGCTGCCAAGTGAGGAATTCCAAGAGACCCAGATTCTTCCAGGTGAGGTGATCCAGGACACCCAGAAGCTGCCAGTTGAGGAATTTCAAGAGACCCAGATTCTTCCAGGTGAGGTGATCCAGGAGACCCAGAAGCTGCCAAGTGAGGAATTCCAAGAGATCCAGATTCTTCCAGGTGAGGTGATCTGGGAGACCCAGAAGCAGCCAAGTGAGGAATTCCAAGAGACCCAGATTCTTCCAGGTGAGGTGATCCAGGAGACCCAGAAGCTGCCAAGTGAGGAATTCCAAGAGACCCAGATTCTTCCAGGTGAGGTGATCCAGGAAACCCAGAAGCTGCCAAGTGAGGAATTCCAGAAGACCCAGATTCTTCCAGGTGAGGAATTCCAGGAGGCCCAGATTCTTCCAGGTGAGGAATTCCAGGAGGCCCAGAAGCTGCCAAGTGAGGAATTCCAGGAGGCCCAGATTCTTCCAGAAGAAGAGATCCAGGAGAATCTGCCATGTGATGAGAACCAAAAGATATTGAGTTTTCCAGGAGAGAAGAACCAAGAGATACTGAAATCTCCAGAAAAAGAGACATCGAGGTCTCCAGGAGAGGAGAATGAAAAGATATCGAGCTCTCCAAAAGAAGGCATCATGGAGAGAGAGAAGAACCAGGACCCACTGGCTTCTCCAGAAGAGAGCAAACAGGAGACAGTGAGTTCTCTGGAAGAAGGAGTCCTGGAGATGAAGGAGAATCCGGAGATTCCAGAAGATATCCAGGAGATAATGAGCTCTCCAGGAGGCCTGGAGAGGGAGGACAACCAGGAGATGATAGGAGCTTCAGAAGAAGAAAATCAGGAGATATTGAAAACTCTGAAAGAGGAAATTCAGGAAGTGCTGTATTTTTCAGAAGAAGGAAACCAGGAGAGAGAGAACATGCAAGAAATATTGGCTTTGCCAGAAAACAGAATGCAAGAGACATTAAGATCTCTGGATGAGGGTAACTTGGAGATGGAGGAAAACCAGGAGATTCCAGAAGAGGGAAAAGGAGACTTGGAGAGGAAGGAGAACCAGGAAACACTGCAGTCTCTGGAAGTAGAAAGTCTAGATCTTCAAAAACCAGAGGATATGACTTGGATGGGTCAAGAGCACTCCAGTGGGGTAGATGAAAAAGATCCATGTGAGACTGGAAAGGATCATGAGGAAACTGTAAATCTGAAATCAGGAGAACAAAGTGGCTTTGAAGGGAACTGGGAGGTTGTAGGAGAGACAAGATTGAAGTATGATGGTTCTACTGAGTCCTGGCTTGCTGGAGAAGAGGAGCTGGGGAACCAGAAATCTGAAGAGCAAAAATTTCCAACAAAGGAGACAATTGAGGAGGGGATGACCAAGGGCCCCCAGGTGGAGTTCAGGGAGGTGGAGTCACTGGAACTTGGAGCCATGACAGAGCAGATGTCGAAAGAGGATGGAGCCTTCAGGGAGAGTGAAGTAGCCCCAGGGGATAATGGATCCATTGTGGGACTAGAGTCATCAGAGGGAGAAGAGGTAAGAAACCAACAACATCTGGAAAGGGAGGAATCAGAATCAGAGAGCTGGGAAGAGGGGCCATCTGAACCACACTACAAGGAAGTGATTTTAGAGACTTCAGTGGAGCAGTTGGAGAGACAGACTGGAAAGGATGTGCAGGAAACAGATGAACTGAGCCAGCAGTCCAACAAACTGCTTATGGAGAATGGAAGTCATCCCCATTTGGAGGCCCCAGAGATATTGGAAGAACCAGAGCAGGGGAAGTCTTTAGGAATGGGAAAGGACCCCAGACCTCCTTCAGATACTTTATCTGCAGAAACTACAATTGACAACATTGTTGATGACAAAGGTACTACCCCTGAGTCTCATCTCATGGGCCAGGGAGGACCCCAAGAAGAAACAAAACAAGAGATAGGGGCCTCAGAAGATCTCCAGAATCCCCAAGTCGAGGGAGAATCAGAGCAAATGCCAGAGCCCTCCAGCTCACTTCCCAAAGACCCTCTGGTGTCCTCTTTTAGGGCTGAGAGCAACCAAGAGTTATGGGAAAGCTGGGAAACAGAGGAGGGAACACAGGCCAGTGAGGAACTGGTTGGGGAAACAGGGAAGGTTGAAGCCCAAGACAGCTCAGCAGTCTTTCAAGAGGAAGTGGAGGAGAGTGAGGGGGATGATCTGAGTGAGACCCTCCCAGACTCCACACCCTTGGGCCTTTACTCTAGGGACCCAGACTCACCTAGCTGGGGGATTATCGGAAAGGGACATCCCTCTCCTCAGGAGGAGCAAAATGACACCTGGCCCCCCCCTCTCAGGCATCCTGAGGCCAGTAAGGCTCAGCCTTGTGAGGACGAGGAGGGGGCTCCTGACTCTGAAGTGTCTGAAGAGTTTGAGGATCTTGCTGCTGATGCTTCCCTCTTACCTAGGGGGCCTGGGGGACTAGTGGACTCTGTGGGGCATGAGTCAGAATTGGTGCCAGACCCTCCTACCTGGGATCGGGATGGAGAGTCTGATGGGTTTGCAGATGAAGAAGAAAGTGCGGAGGAGGAAGAGGATGGTGATGACGATGATGGTGATGATGATGACAGCGATGGGAAAGCTGAGGGGATTAGGCACTGGAAGCTGGGTCCCTCTTTGGGAAGTCCAGTGAGCTACCATCAGGAAGAAGAACCCAAGGAAGAATGGGACAGAAATGCTAATGCCCTCTCAGATGCTGGAGAGAGGGAGGGAGCAGAAAATCCCTCTTCTGCAGTTCTGGAGGTTGAGACTGAGATGGAGCCCTCAGGCAGACCAAAGTCCCTAGACAGTGACATACAATCTGACTCTGAAGAAGAGCATTCTCCAATAACTGAAGATAGGGGGCACTCAGACCTGGAGGAGGAGCTGGAGACTCCCCTACCACAAAATCAAGACCTTTTAGGAATGAGTGACCTGACCCCCTTGGATAAGGAGGACCAAGCCTCAGATGGCGACCTGATAGAGATATCCGGCAGAGTGGATGGCAGTGTCAGGAAGTCTGGGGCTAGTCTCAATGGTGGGGGTCCCAGCCTGGACCAACCAGATGATGACATCAGGGGAGAAATACTGAATGGGTTGGGGAAACTTGAGGAAGCAGGCAAGGGAAAGCTATGGGACCTGCAGAGGGAGGGAGGTGAAGGGAAAGTGCCTGGGGAGGAGCTCTCCTCCCATACCCAATGGAGTGGAAGTCCTCTCGTCCTGGAGCAGAGGCCATTCCTGAAGTTCACTCAGAGCAAGGAAGAGGACAGAGATTCTTGGTCCTCAGGGGATGAGTAGACATGCATCTTTTTTCCTCTCTTCTAGCTCTGGGGAAGGGACGAAGGACAGAAGAAATGGTAACCCACCCCCACCCCCACCCCACATTCCCCTCAAGCTTGGGAGTCTTAGTCTTGACATGACTCATGACCTAACTTCAGTGTTTTGACCCCTAGGGTCAGGAGGTGGGTTGGAGATAAAAGGTTTCCCCAGAATGGAGGTTCTGGAAAAAGCAATTCAGTCCCTTTCTCCCTCTCTTGGAAAAGTGATATAGGAGTACTTTCTTCCATCTCCTCTCTGAGATTTAGACCAGATCCTGGTCACCACAGACCTCCCTGGGTCCCTCACTGTGGTCATCCCCTCATTCCCCCGAAAATTCTCTTTCTCAAAGAAGGGAGATGAGGGGCATTCCCTCCTTCCAGTAGGAATGGAAGAGTCATGGGGGGAAAGTTAGGGGACAGGGTTCTAACTTTTTTGAGCTGTTAGTGACAGTGATTGAGGCTCTGCTTCTATCCAATCTGGCAATGGGCGGTGGGAGATGTCCCTTTGTTGCTAACCCAGTACAAGAGAGGAGGGACCACCAAGCATTCTAATATGCCCAGCCTGAATCCTTAGCCCCTCTACACCCATGTTATCTAGGTTGGTTTTGTGAATAAAGTGATCACAGCCACCACCACTCCCATCATTGTGTCCTGACTTTTCTGTTCCTCCGTCCCCCCACAATTCCTACCCTGGGTGGGATTCTTGGTGTTACTTAGAGGTTGGCTGAAAGGACTGGGGTCCTAATTTAAAGGAGGGGGTCAACCTTCCGGAGGGATAAGAGAAGTGTCCAGTTGGGCTGAGGGTGAGGCTAGTCCAGGGAGTCCCCCAGACAGAGGTAGATTAATTTTTTGGTCAAAGGCCTGTGGTCCCTGGGTCCCCAGGTTTGAGGGTCCCATAAAAGCCATTTTGTGTTAGATTGCCTTATGAAAAATGAAAGGAAATGTAGTATAGTGGAAAGAGCTCTTTCTGGGTCTCAGTTTTCCTAGTGATAAAATAAAGAGGTTGGAATAGATGATCTCTAAGGTCCTTTCCAGTTCCAATCCATTGATCATGGATAGTGTAGGGTCCTCAGTGGAAGGGGATGCTCATGATTTTGTTCTCACCAGACCCCCATCTGTTTTAAACCTACCCCCCAAGCTCTTATTTTCATGGGAAGACAGGACAGAGATACAGTTGGTTGTAGCTCTAAATACCCATAAGGAGAAGTTAAGGGAGGCAGGGGCTATATGTATAGTCCAGAAAAACTTCCTAGAAGAGGGGAGTGTGAATCTGGGAGAAGGGGTAGAAGCTGGAGATAGGAAATGGAGAGTGGTCTACGTAGGCCAGGGAATGCAGGGGTGTGGGGTTTTAGCAGGAGAAAGGGCAGAGTAGATTGGAGCAGAGAATTTAATGTGGGAGGTCTGGGGAGAGTGGCCTGAGGATGGTGGGCATCTCAGACCAGACAATCAGACATGAGAGGCCAGTGGGTCGAGGTGGGGCGCCAGTGACATCAGCTTCCTTGATGAGGGGCACCAAGGAGGGCACCAAAATAATCATCATCTCTTCCCACTGCTGCCCAATTATAGTGATTAGACTAAAGAGCCAAGGCAAGAGAGTTTACCCCGTTCCTATCTCCCCACAGGCTCACTCTGGCCCAGCCCAGATAATAAGCCCCCAGCTCTGAAATACAAACAGTAGTCTCAGCCAGACCTCCAACATCCTCTGTACCCAGCCAAGGTCAGGGAGGGGTGACAGAGGAAACTTTGTGGAGAGGCAGCCCTTGGATCATGGAACATTCCCTAGATTTAGTCAGAAGATCCAGGTTCTAGTCTCTGTTCTGCCACTTATTGGTGGCATTAAGCTCCCTTGCTACTCCCAGCATCAGCTTCCTCATCTGTAAAATGGGGATGATGCATGTACTACCCAGGACTGTAGGGAGGCAAGTTTTATGTAACTTCAAGCTAGTATAATTAAAGCGGGGAAAGCAGTGAACCCAGATTCTTGTTCTAGCCCTGTCGCTAGCTGGTAAAGGGCTACTTGATCTTTTGAATCCTCACTCTGCTACAACTTGTGTGAATCTGGACAAGATACTTCCTTGTTCTAGACCTCAAGATTTCCTCCTCTGGAAACCATGTGGATTAGAGCTGATGATCCCCAAATTTTAAAACATCTATATTATGAGAGGAGAGGTCAAGCTGTGGAGACAAAGTACCAGAGAGCAGGGGCAACAAGGGGTCTGAGGAAGGGAGATCTCCAGGTTTTAGGGGAAGGACAAGGTTGAAGTCAAGGCAGGAGGGAGCTAAGTTTTTATAGTGTGAGGATGCCTGATGCCGCAGGAGTTGGGACTGAGGTTACAAAGCAAGGACTTCCTGTCCAGAAACGTTGTAACCAGCCCACCATTTTGTAGAAGGAATGCTCAATTTGGAGTCAGAGGGATTAGGGTTGGGTCTCAGCTCCCTCACTTACAATCTGGACTTGGAACACTTCATAACCTCTCTGGGCTCAGTTTCCTCAACGGGGAGGTGGGGGGGGGGTTGGACTAGATGACCTTTTTGATTCATTTCAACTCTAAACCTCATGATCTTGTTTGAGACTTCGGGAAGAAGCCCCTGTGCCGGGGTGGGGCCTGCTGGAGGACGGACAGGAACAGGAGCTTCCGGGATAAGGAAGGGTCCAAGAGACCTTGAAATCACAGTCCCCAAATAGAAACAGTTTCTCAGCTTTGCCCAGGGCACCCTGGGATAGGAAGAACTTGGGCATGGGGGGTGGGGGAGGGGATGCCTTTAAATATCTCTCAGCTGTGGGGATGGTGTGTGGTAGGAGGGGGTGGGGAGGGTGGGGGGTAGCCCCAGGCTCTGTGTCGCTGAAGAACACTGAATAAATCTGTTCTATTCAGAGATGTCCCTGAGAGAGATGCACACACCCTTCCTAGGGAGATCTGAGGTCTGGCTAGGAGTCATAGGTTATTGTCCCTGGGGGCCTTCCCTGATGAAATCATTCTCTTCCATCCCAATCTCACCAAAGTCTTAGTCCCCCAGGGGACAAGCCTTCCCTTCCCTTCCTCCCTGCTTCCCTAGCTGGCTGACGAGGACTGCAAGAACAATCTTCCCGAGGGTTGGGGACTTGGGGGGCAGAGGGGAAGGGGAAGGAAGAGAGATGGGGGAATTTGGAGATTTATCTCTGTTTCTATACACTATGGTCTCTTTTTATTCCCTGTAAAAGCATTTGTTAGGTGTTCAGGGCAAAATGCTAGGAGCTGGGGTGATTACATAGATAATCAAGAAGTATGAGGTCCCTGTTCTCCTGGATTTGAAAGGATCTGTCTCTGTATACCTCTATTTTGGTGTTTCTGTCTCTGACTTTCTGCTTTCACTCCCCAACCCATTATTTCTTTTTGTGTGGGGTTAAGTGACTTGCCCAAGGTCACACAGCTAGTAAATGCGTCAAGTGTCTGAGGCCGAATTTGAACTCACATCTTCCTGACTCCAGGGTCAGTACTCTACTCGCCATGCCACCTAACTGCCCCAACAATCCCTTTATTTCTATCATTTTGTTTCTCACTCTATCTTAGTCTTTGTACCTATCTCTGTCTCTCTGTCTCTGTCTCTGTCTGTCTTTGTCTCTGTCTCTATCTCTCTTCCCCTTTTTCAGTCTCTTTCTGTCTGTTTCAGTCTCTTCTTTGCTCCCTTCATGATCTCATCCTCTACCAGGGGTTCAATTATCATCTCTATACAAATCATCCAAAAATCTTTGTATCTAGCCCTAATCCCCACCACTGACCTTCAGCTCAGAATCTCCAACCCTCATCGGCAATTCAGACTCAGCAGATTCAAAACTAGAGTCATCATTGCACCACCTAAATCCATTCCCCCTTCCTTCAACTTCCCAATTTCTAGCTTTTTTTTTTCAGTCATGTCTGACTCTCTGTAACCCCATTTGGGATTTTCTTAGCAAAGATACTGGGGTGGTTTACCATTTACTTCTCCAGATCATTTTACAGATGAGGAAACTGAGGCAAACAGGGTTAAGTGACCTGCCCAGGGTCCCATAGCTCGTAAGAGTCTGAGGCCAGATTTGCACTCAAAAAAATGAGTCTTCCTGACTCCAGGACAATCACTCTATACACTATGCTACTTAGCTGCTTTGAAAATTTCCTTCTAAGTTCACCCAGGCTAAAACTTTGGTCATCTTGGACTTTTAATTTTCCCACATATCCCCCCATCTAATTGATTGTCTGGACTCTAAGATTTTTTGGTTGTACCTACACCATATACTATATTCACCCCCTTCTCTCCACCCAGGTTCAGGTCTTCATCACCTCTCATCTGGGCTATCGTGATAGCTTCCTAGCTGGTCTCCCTGCCTCCATTCTTTCCTGCCTTCCAGTCCTTTTTTCGAACAGCTGCCAAAAATAAGTCCCCCCTGCTAACAAGTCTTCATTCTTATCCTATTGCTTAGAGGATAAAACATTAATTCCTTCATCTGACATTTAATACCCTCTACGATCTGACTCCAACCTAATCTTTCCAGCCTTGTTTCACATTACTCTACAATCACACACTCTACATTCCAGCCGAACTAAACCAGCTGTTGTCCCTTTTCATATTGGCATTTTCCACCTCCATGCATTAGTCGAGGCTTTCCCCATTCCTGGAATGCATTCCTTCTACATCTCTGCCTGCTAAAATCCTTCTCTTTTTTCCAAGGCCCAGGTCAGGTACCACGTTCTTCCTTCAAGTCTCCCCAGATCTTCCCTCCCTCCTCTGATTTTCCTACAACACTTGTATAGATCTCTCCTTTTGCGACTGCTATACTTGTGTTATGCTAATATAGTACTATCCTAACCCAGTGGCTGATGCGGCCCTGACATTGACCAGAAAGACAGCATCCAGGCCTGTCAGCCATTGAGCAAGGAACTTGAGGGCAGAGACTATGGTATTCTTCTTTTTTTTTGGAGGGGGGAAGGTAGGGCCATTTGGGTTAAGTGACTTGCCCAAGGTCACAACAGCTAGTTTTGTGTTAAGTGTTTGAGGCTGGATTTGAACTCAGGTCCTCCTGACTCCAGGGTCAGTGCTCTATTCACTGTGCTACCTAGCCGCCCAACTATGGTGTTCTTGATCTTTATATCCTCAGGACTTAATAAGCAATTGTTCAATTGAATTGCCCCTTCTTGTCTTGGGTCCTGTATCTTTTCCTCTGTCTGTACCGTTTTGCCCCCATCTGTCTCTCTCTCTCTGCCTCTCTATGTCCTCTTTCTCCTGTGGGGCCCCTGGGATCCAGGACTCCAGCCTCTCCCCTTAAACCAGCCCCAGGCTTTGGGAGTGCCCCTTCCTCTTCCAGAATGTAACAAGGTCGCTTCTGATCACACCCCATCTGCCAGGCCTGTGGGCATCCGGGCAGAGCTGCATCAGCTCCCTCCTCAAAGACAGAGGCACCCTGTGCATAGGGGTCTGCCCCCCCACTCCCCCCACCCCCACCCCCACCCCCACCCCTCCTCTCCTGGTACTAGTGGGTTGGAGACAAGGGGATCAGGACAATGCAGCCCAACTGTCTGTTCCTGTGCCCATGTATCTGTATCTTAGGGAAGAGAGCTGCTCATGTCCCCTGCAAGAGAAACCAGGGTTTCCTGGGTTGGTCCTCTCAAATGGCGGGAGGCGTGGGGATTAGAACAGGGAGGACTGTCTACCAATTCTTTTTTTTTTTTTTTTGCCTTTTGGAGGGGGGAAGGCAGGAGAATTGGAGTTAAGTGACTTGCCCAAGGTCACAACAGCTAGTTTTGTGTTAAGTGTCTGAGGCTGGATTTGAACTCAGGTCCTCCTGACTCCAGAGCGGGTGCTCTATTCACTGCACTACCTTGCCGCCTCCTGTCTACCAGTTCTTACTAAACTTTGAGTTCCATGAAAATATTGTTTTTCCCCCATTTATATTTCTTAGTGTATTGTATAGGGTTGGTGCTCAGTAAATGTTTGTTGAGGAAATGAATGCATGAAAGAATAAATGAATGGACAGATGAGAGAATAAATGAACGAATGAATGAGAACTTTTCGGTCCATATGTTACAGAAAATGTGGTATAGGAAAAAGAGCACTGACCTTAGAGTCATAAGACTTGAGTTCAAGTGCTGACTTGATGTTTTCTAGCTATGTGACGTTTGACAAGTCACTCTTGTCTCCAGACTTCAGTATCCCCCTCTGGAAAATGTGAAACTTTCATTAGAAGCAGGGATTTTTAACTTTTTTGTGGGTGTCCTGGACCCCTTGGGCTGTCTGGTGCAGCCTATGGGCTCCGTTCCAGAAGAAGGTTTTGAAATGCATAAAATGAAAACAAAGGATTACAAAGGAAAACAATTTTATGGAAATACAGTTATCAAAAAATTTTAAAGCCAAGTTCATGAACTTGAACTTATTTCAATTAAAAAAACAGGTTCACAAATGGTTAGCCCCATTTAACAGATGAGGAAACTGAAACTTGGAGAGAAGGGGGCTGTGAGCTCCACAACATATTAACTGTGTGACCTTGGATAAGTCATTTCTCTCTGGATCTCAGTTTGAACCCCTTCAGAATGTCTAAGCCTCCTATTAACTCTAAATACTTCTATTTATCATCAATAAATAAGAACATATTAAGCAATTACTATGAGAGAGGCGGCTAGATGGCACAGTAAATAGAGCATCAACCCTGGAGTCAGGAGAACCTGAGTTCAAATCTGGTCTCAGACACTTAACACTTACTAGCTGCGTGACCTTGGGCAAGTCACTTAACCCCAACTGCCCTACTTTCCCCCTCCAAAAAAACCCCGACAAAACCATACCAATTACTATGGACCAGACATAGAGTTGCCTTTGAGTCTCGGCTTTTTCCTTTTCGAAATTGAGATTAAATGATACTTCTACTGCCTAACTCACAGGGCTGTTATTGGAAAGAGCTGGATCACAGAGACACAGGACATCAGAGTTAAAAGGGCCATCAGGTGGTCAGAGAACCAGCCTCAATATTCAACATGTAGTCACCTAGACTTGGCTTGAAAACCTCATCCGGGACCTCCTTCAGCCACGACACTTTGAGATGGCTCTCATTGTAAGGAAGTTTTTTCCATAAAGCAAGTCTAAATGTACTTCTCTGAAACTTTCTGACTCAATGCTTCTATTCAGCTCTTATGGGTCAGGGGGACCAATTCTGATTATTATTATGATGTTTAGGCATGCATTGTAGGGGAAGGGGCCACTGAAATGGAGGGAGAGGGGGAGATGAGATGTTGGCAACAGGATGGATTCATGATTGGAGCTCTGAGGGTCTTACTTGAGAGGTGAAAGAGAGGGGGGAGATACAGATAGAGAAAGAAAGACAGAGACAGAGACAAAGGGAGAGGGAAAGACAGAGAGAGAGACACAGAGAGAGAGAGACAGAGGAGGGGATGGGGGAGGGAAGAGTCTTTAAAGTGAGAAAGGATGCTGATTAGACAATAGTTAAGACTTTGTGTGATGAGACGCTGGAAAAGGGACAGTAGAATAAGCCAAGGGCAAGTGGGTCGATATTCTCAGAGCTTCTTCCAGGACAGATTTAGCCTCTCGGGGTGGGGGGAGACCAAGGCGGGGGATTTCCTTATAAGGCTCAGCAAGCAGAGGCGCCAGAGGGTGAGGTCAGGGCCCTGAAGCTTTTGTGAGACATCTCCTCGCCCCCCCCCCCCCAAACTAGCTCAGAGGAAACAAAAGCTTTGGTGACCTGAGTTCCAGCCAAAGAAAAGGGAATCTGGCGTCTTAAAGGGGCCACCCCAGCTGTCCAACTTCTGCTTGGCTGGCCTCTAGCGCCTTTGTCTGGAGGGGGAGGGTCCCCTCCATAGCTGGTCCCTCCTAGGGAGGTCCTTTCTGCGGTCTAACCCTAAGCCCTCCCACTGAAGTTTCTCGTTCTGCTTGATATAGAAATGGAACTTAGCTCCCCTCTCTTCCCACTCAGCTTCCTCCCCTTTCAGAGCCTCAGAGTCAGTCATTATTGCCTCCCAGCTTTCTTTCCTTCTTTCTGGACCCTAACAGGCCCTTCTCCCCTGCCCTGCTCCACTGCTGCTCTGCAGGCCACTCCCTGGGGAGCCAACTGTGGCTCTCCGTGTGCTTCCCCCCTCCCCTCCCCTCCGCCTCCTGCTGTCATCTTTCTTTGTCAGCCCCCAGAAGGGAAGTATGTGATTTAATTACAGCTGGAATGTATCCCCTCCCCCCCCCCCCACATATGCTCCCCAGCCCTAAGGAGCCGCCCAAAGAAAAGGACAGAAACCAGAGCCACTGAGTGCTTTGGACTGCAGGGCAAGACTTCTGAGTGGTCTCCTGACTCTGTTTCCCATTCTGAAGGGAGGATAACACTCCCCACACATACCCCCATCCTCAAGGTTTCACAGTAGAGAGGACTGTTGTTGAGTTGTATCTGACTCTTTGTGACCCCATTTGGGGTTTTCTTGGCAGAGCTATTGGAATGATTTGCCATTTCCTTCTCCAGCTCATTGTACAGATGAGGAAACCAAGGCAAACAGGGTCTTGTCCAGAGTCACATAGCTAGTAAGTGTCTAAGGCTGGATTTGAACTCAGGTCTTCCTGACTCCAAGACCCTGTGCTCTATACACTGCAGCACTCGATGCCCTGTAGAGGGTAGGGTACTGCAATAGAAGGGGAGATCATTAGCACCCTCATTGTCCTAGATCACACTTTGAGACTCAATAATATAAGTCCTGCTAGCTCCATTTAAGAGATGAGGAAACTGAAACTTGGAGAGAAGGGGCTCTGAGCTCTACAACTTATTAACTGTGTGACCTTGGACAAGTCACTTCTCTCTGGATCTCAGTTTCCTTAAAATGGATGTTTGTGGATGCCATCTAAGGGTCCTTCCAGCTCTAAATCCTTTGACTTGCTGAGGAGCATACAGCTAGTAAATGAAAGTCAGGATTTCAATCCAGTTTGCTCTTGACTCCAAGTCTCCAATCATTCTGTCCTCTCATTGCATCATTCTGAGGTTAGGTTTGAAGAAGGCCATGACCCCATGCAGTGGGAAGGATGGATGGATATCAATGCAGAATAAGCTGGGAAACTCTGGAGAAGAAAAACAGATCCCTTAGGGCTGAGATGTAGGTTGGTGAGAAAACCCAGCTCTCAGACTAAATTATGCATTAGCATTAGCTAAATGTTTAGCAACCAGCTCTCCAAAAAAAAAAGTATGCATGATACTCTTATATGTTTAATCTGTATTAGTTACATTTCTCTATCACTTTTTTAAGTCTAGACAATCAATAAAACTATAAGCCAAGCTCTGATTTATAGTACTTGCTGATTTCTAAGGTAGAAATGCTCATAGCAGAAATTTAACACTCAGCTCCCAGAGCCAGTTGGAGCTGGCGCCAGCATATTCCTGCCAACAGGATCTGAGCTGGAAGGGACCTTGGAAATTATCTAGTCAATAAAAAAGAAATCTGGGGTCTACAAAGTTTAAGTGGTTTGCTCAAGGTCATTCATGTGAAGAAAAGAGTTCAGATTTAAATTTAGTTCCTCTGATTCCAAACTGGGTACTTTCTACTGTGCAGAATTTTTTCTTATATGTGTCCCATGGAAGGAAGGCCCCAGGGCACTAGCTACCACCAGGTTAAATGAATCTCTTTCTGGGAAGATTGGAAGAATAGGTAGTGTGGTGTATACAAAAAAGCAGTGAATGGGAAATTAGAGAATGTAGGTTTGATTCTGTGGTTCTGCTTTGTTACTGTTTCCTCAATTAGTCAGGTTCTCCCCTTCGTGATTTCATTGGGATGGATGGGATTTTTCTTAGCAGAGATACTGGAGTGGTTTGCCATTTCCTTCTCCAGCTCATTTGACAGATGAGGAAACTGAGGCAAACAAGGTTAAGTGACTTGCCCAGGGTCATACAACTAGGAAGTGTCTAGGTTCAGACTTGAACTCAGGTCATCCTGACTCCAGGTCCAGTTCCCAATCTGCTGCTTTCTTTGTCTAGTCACAGAGACTTGATCTTTTCCCCTGAGAGGCCAAGCTCCCTCCTTCCCTCCATACAGATGAATTCCATTGCTTCCTGCCTCCACATGATCCTCCTTCAGAACCTCTTAGTTCCAGACTCTGCCTCTTCTCACTTCAGTCTTCCCTCCGGAGGTCCCAGCCCCCTCCTCCATTCCTCAGTTGGGCCCATGCTCCTTTCCTATGACTCAGCCTTGGCTCCAGAAATAAACCTAGACAAATGCCAGCCAGGCCTCTCTCTAGGAACCCCCTCCCCTCCCACCTTCCCCATCATCTCTCTCTATTTCACCACCCTCCCCATTTCTCTCCCAGATGCTGGAAGCCAAGCCTTTGTGGTTACAGAGGGAGCTCCTTGGGAGGTGCCCCCCAGGGGGATTTTACTAGGGGATTTTTATATAGGGATATACACTAGACCCCAAGGCTCTTTGGACCTCTTATCCCATTTGACCTCCTGCCCCTAACCCTGTGTGGCAGGGATTGGAGGGGAGGGCTTTAGGAGGTGGAGAATGGGCAAACAAAGCCTTGGATCTCAGCCTTCTCTTTCTCCTTCCTACTGCTCTTCTGCTTACCTTCCTCCTTGCCTCATCCCTCTTCCCCCTCCCCCTTCTCTTCCAGATAGCTTCCATTTTCAATGAATCATGAAATGGTGGACTTTTTAAGAGCTAGAATAGACATCTCTTCCATACTCCTTTGTACTCTTCTCTTTGTCTCTGTCTCTCTCCTGTTTTCCTCTCTCTCCCTCTCTCTTTCTCCTTCCTTCTTCTGTCTTTCTCTCTCATTCAGCCTAGATCCTCCCTGATCATTTTTGAGAGGTTGAGTAGAGAAATGGAAAATGTACCAGATTTAGAATTAGAAAATCTGGGTTCTAGTTTCAACTCCACCGTGAACTTGCTTGCATTACCTTAAGAAAGTCATTTGCTCTCTCTGAGTTTCGGTTTTCTGATCTATCAAATGAAGTATTTGAATTATAAAGACAAAGTTCCTTCTAGTTCTGACGTGCTATATGCTTCTTTTCCTTTCTCAATTCAGTCCAACATTTTTTATCTATAGACAAGTTCCCGTGAAACGTTTCTTCACACTTTTCCCTCTCTCCCCTCCACTTTTTCAATACTCTCTCCCCATTTGAACTCAGTCCTTACTCTCACCTACCCCTATGGCAAAACCCTTAGGAGACCAGCTGCCTCTGTAGCAGACAGTATGATGGTTAGACTCCAGAAATGGCTCTCCACCCATGGGGTGAGTAGTGTCTTGAATGAGGACTGAAGAGTTAGCTTGTGCCTGGGTCCTACACTGGGGAGCCCTCTCCACCCCCATTGGCTCTGAGAGGCTGAGCATTTTTGAAAGTCTTTGGGAGGGTGGTGGTGACCTATAGGGCTGTGTCACACTGCTGGGGGCCAGACAAAGGGGTCCATTCTCTCCCCTACTGGGGGCAGACCCACAGGCATCTCAGCTTATCAGACAAAGGCTCCAGTGAGAGGGAGAGGGAAATTCACTCCTCCGAATACAAAGAGCAGGAGATAAGGGGTGGGGAGTGGGGAGGGTCACAGCCACTGGGACAAATTAGGGAAAGGGTGGGTAGGAGAGCATCTCCCAAACCCTCCATCTCCCTGGACACTCCCTTCCTGCCAAATCCATCTCCTAGTTTGGGATCCCTTGCTCTCTCTGCCTTTTCAATCTCTCACAGGCTTTCATCCCCCTGTCTCCTATTTCCCTCCTCTGTCTTCCAGATCCTATGAAAACAGAAATAAGAACCCATATCTCATATTTATATACAACCTTAAAACATATATTAAATGCTTTTCTCACAACCATGTTGAAATAGGTAGTACAAATATTACCACTTATAGATGACAAAACTGAGGCTTAGTGAAGTATATGACTTATTCAAGGTCACACAGCTAGGAAACAGAAGAGTAAAGATTTAGAACTCAATTCTTGGACCTCTATATCTATTTCTCTTTCCACTACATGAGGGAGCCGTAAGTTGGCATCCATGAACTTGCTTTAAAAATATTTTGATAATTATATTTTGATGTAATCGGTCTCTTTTGTAACCCAATGTATTTTAAAACATTATTCTGAGAGGGAGTTCATAGACTTCACCACACTCCCAAATGGGATCTGAAAGGTTAAGTGCTCCTGCACTACATCACCAAATGGACTTGCCTTCATGTTAGCCAACTGCATCGAACCCTATTCTCCCCCATGAGAAGAAGTGATCATTCGCTCCTATTTATGGAACACTCACCACTGTACGGGAAGACTGTAAAAGAGCAGACACAGGGATAGATGGAGGGCCAGACACATGGGTGGCCTTGGGGAGACCCAGCAATGTCAGCAATTTGTCCCTCAGCCCGGCCCCTGCCCAAGGGCAGATGACAGGCAGCCCCAAATATTCAGTCACCCATAATACCTTTTCTCCATCACCACCCCGAACAGCTGATGTCCACGAATATACTGCCCAAGAATAAATGCTAGATTTAATCCAGAGCTGGTGGGTTCACAGTTGTAAATATGTCTGTCATCCAGCTGCCTGTGTATCTCCGACTTAAAGCTTCTCAGGTGTTTCTGATCTCGCACTGCACCAGGGGTAGTGCTCTGATCAGGCTATGTGTTTTTAGCCTTGTCTAATCTCCATGCCTTCTCCAGCAGTGTGGCCCCTCTTATAAAGTCCAGTAGCAATCTTCCTCTTCTCCCTTCTTGAGATGTAGCAAGGGGTATGTTAAAGGGCATTGAGTGGGGGCAGCTAGGTGGCACAGCCTAGGAGTCAGGAGGACCTGAGTTCAAATGTGACCTCAGACACTTGACACTTACTAGCCGTGTGACCTTGGGCAAGTCACTTAACACCAATTGCCCTGGAGGGGAAGAAGCCCGTCCAAAAATCAAAAAGAAAAGAAAAGAAAGATAATACAGATAAAGCTTTCTGTGTGACTCTGGGCAAGTCACAACCCCAATTACCTCAAAAAATGAACAAATAAATAAAAGGCATTGAATGGAGTCAGAAACCTTGGACTTGACCGCTATTTTCTGCTCTTTAGCTGCATAAGTCTGAACAAGCCACTTGCCCTTTCTCAGCCTCAGGCTCTTTGTAAAACGAGGGGGCTGCATCTCTAACATCCCCCTCAACTCTAGATCCTGGGGAGCTTTGGGGTTCTCTCTGATGATGAAGGCCAATCTGGAGGTGTTATACTTGGCCCAGACTGGACCTATGATCCATCATGGCCCCCTCTACCCATATAGATCGTAGTCCTTCACGCCTTCTCACATAGATTCTTATTCATGTCCATTAATTCTCCGTAGAATTTACAATCCATAGAGAATAATAAATTTTTCAACTATTTCCAGGTTTACATTATAACCATTGGGAGGTCACTCTGTCATACCTCAATCTCAATAAATACATATCCACCTCCTTTTCTAAATAGATGTACTACTACTAATAATAACTAACAATTATATAGAGCTTTAGGTTTCCAAATCACTTTATAAATACCGTCTCATTTGATTCGCACAACAACCCTGGTCAGTAGGTGCTATTATTACCCCCATTTTACAGATGAGGAAACTGAGTAAGACAGGTTAAGTGACTTGCTCAAGGTCATGCCAACTAGTAAGTATCTGAGTCAGGACTTGAACTCAGTCCTTCCTGATTCCAGGCCCAGTGCTTTATCCACCTAGCAGTCTGGGTATTTGATTAACACCTTTTATGGCACTTCTGTCATGCCAGTTCTTATACCTCTCCCCACTGCCCTTTGGATCACCAGCAGTTGGGAATCTTCTGAGATGCTGGTGTTTCCTATCTAGCAGGAGCTGGAAATGCTTCTGGGCTATTCGATATGAAAGTCTTTGTAGAGTAAACTGGTATTTGGAAGTGGAGGAGGAGGGACTGGATTAGATGACTTCTTAAGATGTCTTCTACCTCTAAGAGTCTATAAGAACCCCACCTGGGGCAGCTAGGTGGCACAGTGAATAGAGCATCAGCCTAGGAGTCAGGAGTGTCTGCATTCAAATCTGGCCTCAGACGCTTACTAGCTGTGTGACCCTGGGCGAGTCATTTAACCCAGGTTGCCTTAAAAGAAAAAAAGAAAGAAAAGAACCTGAGACACCATTGCTGCTACATGGCCACCTTCTCTGGCCCTTATTCCCCATTCCCTCTGTGCTGTATCCCAGCATCTATGCTGTGCAGCCAATAAAGGGTTAATGCCCAATCTGTCCTCTAAGATAGAAGTTTGGGGCACTTTGTAACAGAGGTCAGGTTTCTATGCATGGAACTGAGTCACCATCCATGGCAAGCTCCCTGCTTCCCTAGGAAACCCAGACAAAGCCTAGAGGAAGCTCCCAATTTCCCAATCATACCCAAGGACTGTTTCCCCATTCCAAAACCCCTGCAGGTGGCCAGTCTCCCCTCCCCAGGGCCAAACTGCAATCTTTGCCCTACAGAGATCTGATCAGCCTTTATTAAACACACACTAGGTACAGTGTGCCAAGCTAACCTGGTGGAGGGGAATAGGGCTTCAATTAGCTTATCCAAATTCTTCCTGACCCCTGTGTTTTCTTCCTTCTCCCCCTTTTGCCTCAAGCTTATACTCTTATACATAGACATCACTCCTTCCTAGGTGGAAGCAAAGTTAATCAGGCTGGGAAACTGAGAGGCCAAGATATCTTAGGAGAATGAGGAGCTCAGAGAACTCTCAAACCCCTCCTTTCCCTTGGGAGCCCTGGATGTCTCCCCCTAATTCTACCTCAACTTTCTCTTCTCTGGACCCCAGAAGTTCTTGGCATTGCCTCATAGTCATAGACACCTTTGGCAAATTGGTGAAGTCCATGACCCCCTTCTCAGAATAATGTTTTTAAATGCACAAAAAGAAAATACATTTCTTTTTTTAATGATTTTTTGGAGGGGGGAAGGCAAGGCAATTGGGGTTAAGTGACTTGCCCAAGGTCACACAGCTTTAAAAACTGTGTCAAATATCTGTGACCATATTTGAACTCAGGTCCTCCTGACTCCAGGGCCTGTGCTCTATTTACTGGGCCACTTAGCTGCCCCAATACATAGTTATTTCAAAAGAAACTAATCATGGTGAAATATAATTATCAAAAATATTTTTTAAACCAAGTTCACAGACCCCAGGTTAAGAATCTCTGGGCAAAAGACTCTCTGAGAGGTAACAGAACAGGTACCTCCTGAGTCCTGTTAATGCAGGATTAATTTGGTATCCCTGGTGCCAAGATCTTCCCCCTCCTCCTGGTCTTCTTAGGAGATAGCTCCCCCACTTTTTATGAGCTCTGCTGGAGTCTCCATGGCTACCAGAGAGGGAAGAGGAGATAGACCTCAGAGGGACTCCTGAGCTTTGGGCTGCAAATGTGGGAGGAAAGTGAAGGCTGGTGAGGGAGCAGCTGAGATTCCAGGGTCAGCATCCAGAGACCCAGCTGACTGAGATTTGGTTTCTGTGTGTGTGTGTGTGTGCGTGTGTGTGTGCGCACGTGTGCGTGTGCGTGTGCATGTGCGTGTGCGTGTGCGTGTGTGTGTGTGTGTGTGTGTGTGTGTGTGTGTGTGTGTCTGCTGAGATTCCAGGGTCAGCATCCAGAGACCCAGCTGACTGAGATTTGGTTTCTGGGTGTGTGTGTGTGTGTGTGTGTGTGTGTGTGTGTGTGTGTGTGTGTGTGTGTGTGTGTGTGTGTCTGCTGAGATTCCAGGGTCAGCATCCAGAGACCCAGCTGACTGAGATTTGGTTTCTGGGGTGTGTGTGTGTGTGTGTGTGTGTGTGTGTGTGTGTGTGTGTGTGTCTGCACATGCATGAATCAAACCCTGGAGATTAGGGGCCCTGCTGGCTCAATCCCCCACCAACTTCTATCCCTCTTTGCAGCCAGTTTCAGAGCTGAGGGAAGAAGGCAGATCCTACCCTGCCCCTGGCTCACCCAGTCATTCCTGTCCCCCCTCCCATCCCATCATCTGTCACTGCCTCTCAGTTTCTCAGCCTGATTAACTTTGCTTCCGCCTATCTCTTTCTGTCTCAGTTTCCATACGTCTCTGTCTCTTTCCACATCTGTGCCTCTTTATCTTCACCTCTATTTTGTTCTCACTTTACAGGGATGACCACTTTCCTGGCAAAAGGAATGATGTCTATGTATGAGAGTGTAGATGTATGTACATGTGTGTGTGTGTGTTTCTGCATGCATATGATGGGCATTAGGGGCAGCAAGGTGGTGCAGTGGATAGAGCATGGGGCTTGGGTTCCAACGTGACCTCACACTTATTAGCTGTGTGACCCTGGTCAACTCACTTAACCTCTATTTGCCTCAGTTCCTCATCTGCAGCATGGGGACACACTGGAGAAGGAATGGCAAACTATTCTAGTATCTACCAAAAAAAAAAAATAATGAGATGATGAAGAATCAGACAGGACTGAAACAACTGAACAACATGTACATATGTGTGTGTGTGTGTGTGTGTGTGTGTGTGTGTGTGTGTATATATATATATATATAATTTATTATGTGTGGGTTTTTCTTATGTGTGCTGTTGTAGATCTGTATTTATCTGTGTATCTAATGTAAGTGAGATGTAACTTGGAGTCATAAACTCATACACAATCACTCTTACTCCGGATCTTGGGATGACCTCATCAGTTTAGCCTTCGCTGAATCACAGCCCTTTACTCAGTTCTTGCCGGACAGGAAGTCTCGGCTCATATGGTTCCCCGCCCCCCCATCCCCCACATCCTCCCCTTCCACTGGCCAAAGCCTCCTACTCCTCAGCTAAAGGGCTTGAAACTGACCCTAGAGAAAATACATCTAGTCCGAATCTATCCGGGCCCACAGCGCCCTCTGTTGACCACTCTGAAGCACACAGACCACCCACGTCCAGAACAGGTCCCTGATTCCTGGGATCAACTCCATCCTTGCACCCACCTCCATACAAGACAACCTCTCCTAAAGCTCAGACGCAGCAGGGGTGGAGGTGAATATTGGTCTCTTAGTCCCAATCCCATTCTAGATTATCTGCCACCTCTGATGGCAGAAGCTCTACTATAGCTAACTTCTATTCTTCCTGCTGCAGGACCAACCCCCTTCCGGAGGCTCAAAGTCAAGAGACACAATCACTTCAAACATTTCTTTTCCATTCCTCAGGTTCCAACCTCTCTCCCCTCCCTACCACCCCGAGCTTCTCATGACTCCCTCTAGTTGGACACAATAGGAGGTGATTTAGGCCTTCAGGATTCTTTCACATTCCTCCACTCAACTCCTTCTACAATATAGTAGAAAGAAGCAAAGGAGTTGGAAACAGGAGAGCAAGGTTTAAATAATGCCTCTACTACCTCCTGACTGCGCAGACACTGGGCAACTTATTCACCCTAGAACTCAGCTTCCCCATCTGTAAAACAGGAACAATAACATTTGGTCTATCCACCTCATAGTGTTACTCTGAAGATTAAACTAGATAATGAAGATAAGGCCCTGTGTAAAAACCATAAAACCTTATGCAAGGCAGTAGTAGTAGTAGTAGTAGTAGTAGTAGTAGTAGTAGTAGTAGTAGTAGTAGTAGTGGTGGTGGTGGTAGTAGTAGTAGTAATAGTAATAGTAGTAGTAGTAGTAGTAGTAGTAGTAGTAGTAGTAGTAGAACTAGTAGTAATACTAGTATAACACCTAGGTGTTTCAGTGGATAGAGTGCCCAGGACTGGAGTCAGAGAAGACCTGAGTTCAAATGTGACCTCAGACACATTAGCTGTGTGACCCTGGGAAAGTCGCTTAACCCTATTTGCCTCAGTCTCCTTATCTGTAAAATGAGCTGGAGAAGGAAATGGCAAATCACTCCAGTATTTCTTCCAAGAAAACCACAAATGAGGTCATGAAGAATCAGATACAGCAACGCTTTGCCCAATGACTTATAAATCACTGGGGAAATGACATCCTTATTGACATTACCACTCTAGATTAAACCAGAAGGAGTATTTACAAGGGAGTTGTGGCTCAAGGGAAGCGCAGTATGCCAATTCTTTCAAAGAGGTCAACAACGGAATTAGTGGAATTTTTTCATCCTGTACCTAAGTGAATGTATCATTTCATGAGATACTCAATCCCCTCATTTGGAAATGATCATGATAAACAATTGCAGAAAGACCACTGTGAAGATAATTGCAGTTTATACACTAACATGTCTATTGCAGAGGATATTATAAGATTCTCCAAGAGACTTAAGAGATAAGTAAATTTGATAGTCATTTCAATGTGAAGGTAAACATAAGGAAGGAAAATAAAATATTGACATGGCAGGATCATTTCGAAAGCAGCTTTCTGCTTGTATTATTCAGATCACCAACTAATTACAGCAAAGATAACAATCCCAAAGCGTAAAGACACTGCATGCCAACCTATTCTTCTTTTTGAAGAAGTTCTGAAAAATGGGAGATAGACAAAATTAAAAACATTGAGTCCATCACCATTTCTTAGCAAGATTGAATTAGTGTAAAACATTTACCACAATGAGATTAAAACAGCCTAGAAACTACCTTAGCCAACAAATATGATCTCCTTGCTCTGCAGAGAGACATGAAGGCAACACAGATTTAGAATAAGTTGGAACTATTTGCAAAACATATCAGAGATTGATGGCAGTAAAATTTTGAGCAATGATGACTTAGAAAACAGCACAAAAAAAATCCAACAAAAAAAACCAGTACTTGGGGAAAATGAAGCTTCAATAAACTAGTTGTGAGATTCATTTAGGCCAGAAGAGCATTTATAAAAATAAAGGTGTACGACAAATAGGGGCAAAATGAAACAGATTTGCCACCATCTATTTTCATTATCAATAATAATAGAATTATCTAACACATGTAAAGTATAACAAGTGAAGTACTAGATGAAAAGACAGAAATGGTACTTAGAAAGATGAATTCGGGAACATAGTGAAAGAATGGAAAAAATAATGAATGGTATTTTTTTAAGTTTGCTAAGAAGACATCAGCAACTACCAACCCATAAGCATACCTTTATTATCTCTTCAAAATCTCCATGAGAATGGTTAACATATGTTATCAAGGCTGTTGTTGATGCAAATATGAGAAAGAAACTGATAGGCTTTTGTAAATGATTTTCTAAGGC
This sequence comes from Pseudochirops cupreus, assembly GCA_028627135.1. Classification (NCBI taxonomy): domain Eukaryota; kingdom Metazoa; phylum Chordata; class Mammalia; order Diprotodontia; family Pseudocheiridae; genus Pseudochirops; species Pseudochirops cupreus. The sequence goes on from CM053584.1 coordinate 129,118,186, forward strand.
AGACCCCATCTTCGCAGTCACAAAATTGACTAAGAGGTGTGGAGACTACAAAATCTGATATATTCATTGTTGATTATTGGAGCAAAACACAGTCTTATCCATCATACATCAGGGTCATCCTACATTATCCTTGATAAAGGCAATAACAGAGAGAACTTTGTCTAACAGTCCTCTTATTCTTAATGTGGACTGAGGTATACAACAGGGAGATGTATGCTCACTGAAAGTTTTGGTCACTGTCCTGGAGGATGTCTAGAATATAGGCCAAATGAAAGAGGGATTCCTTACAGATAGTGAGGTCTCTTGGATGCTTCTTCTTTGAGAATGACATTCTGCTGATTGTGCCAAGCCTCGATCCATAGTTACAACAAAGAGGTCAGTCTAGCAATCACACAGATGAAGAATGCCCAGATCATGGCATGAAACTGGATAAGTTACCCACTGAGTTAATCCAATGATACCTATATTTTGGTGGATAGACATTGCAGATGGACAAAGGCCTGGGCCCAGAATTGAGGGCAAAGAGGAGAGTGGAATGGGAAATTCTATTACAGTTTGGAATATTGTGATGTAATGATTTCAAGCTGTTCCCTGACACAAAAACCCATTTTTCTCTGCACTGATATTCTCTCTTCTCTTGAGCTATGAATCATAGAATAGTATCATCTCTAAAGAATCAGAATGGTGGGTGATGGAAAGGACAATGGAGAGATTCGTGGTGGGTAAGAAGAGGTCACATCATGTTACTAATTATGATTTTAAAGAAAATTATCAAGGATGAGGTATCCAGGGCAGGGGATAGATAGCTCAGACGCTGTCCTGGTACCCAGATTGCTCCAAGGCCTAGAGGAAGGCCTCTAGCATGTAGAGTAGATGCTCTATGAAGAATTTATGGAACAGTGGGGATAAGTATTAGATGAGAAGTGATTTGCACCAATGAATAAAGTACCCACTTCAGTGAGATAAAGAATCCATGAAAATATTATCGTCATCATCATTAGTTAATTATGCTTATTCTACAGCAGCCACCACCAGGCTTGGCCTTTGTCGCTCTTTAACAACCCGGGGTCTGCTCCATCCCCAGATATTCCTCTGCCACTTTAAAAACAAATGTCAATTTTTCCCTAAGTGGCAACAGCTAGGTGACAGAATGGGCAGACTGTGAACCTGGGAGTCAGGAAGACCTGAATGCAAGTCTTGACTCAGATACAAGTCACTAAACCTCAGTATCCTCATCTATGGAATGGGCATAAAAATGGTGCCTACCTCATAGGGTTGTTGTAAGGATCAAAGGAGTTGAAACATCTTAAGCAAACTTTAAAGTGCTATATTAAGGCTGGCTATCATTATTATTATTAGAAACTCCCTTTTGCCTTTTGTCCTCACCCCCAAACACATGCCCTGATATCAATCTCAATGTCAAATAGTTTTATTGCCTGTCTTCTTTTTGAGGGCACTTAGACCAATACCCCCATGCCAGGAACCAATTCATCCCCATGGATCCCACTTTACACATAGATGGGTCTTGTCCTTTAAGAGTGAGGGAGGACCAGGCCTCCATAGGCACAGCATCCCCTATGGAAGTGAAGAGGAGGGCCTGGGGAGGGGAGTTGACAGAGGCAATTGGAGACTGACAGCTGTAACTAGAAAAGGTGAACCCTAGCAAAAGCAGGGAGGTCCCAGTGGCCTTGCAGTGGGAAGGACCCAGGATTGGCACCTTTCACTAAGCAGTCCAACAGGGGCAATGAGGTTACTTCTGGTCCCCCAGGGCTTCTGGTCAATTCTTGCTGGTCCCTATTTGTGATGTTACTCCCTGCACTAAGGACATTCTGGTTACAGTGTCGAATCCTGTGACCGCATGGGGGAATACTAAGAAAAGCACCAAGCAAGGAGTTACCTATTAGGGCAGAGGTGTTGAGTGGGATGGGCAGGGGAAGGTCAATGAGCCCATGTTTGAGGTCCTGCCTTGACAGGAGAAAGGGAGGGAGGAAGAGAGTAGGTGGGGCTTGGGTGTCCTGGGGCCTGGTACAGGGGTCAGCAGCGTCCACCTGTTGCCTGGCAGCCTCCAGCCCTCCTAGCTGCCTGTCGCTCCTTCAGGGCTGTCCTCCGGAGCTGAGCTCGAGCCTGAGGTGGAGAAACACATTTTTTGCTGGGATCTTTTCCCCAACCTTTCTCCCCACCCTTGGTTCTCCCAGCTTGACTCTAAAGCTCAGAGATACCTAGATTCCTAGAGGTAGAAGGGACCTAAGAAGCTCTCTAAGTTATTGCCTCACACGCCTGCCCAGGATTTTCTTCTGCCACATAGTGACAGTCACACAAGCCCTTAAGTAATGAGGAGTCTATTACCTTGTCTTTGCTATTATTATTGTTCTGCAGCAGCTCTCCATGTACTTGGAAATAACCATGACATCCTCTATCAGTCTCTTCTTATCCAAACAAAATAGCCCCAATTGATCCTCTTGTGGTAAGATGTTTGATAATGTATAACCCTTGATCTCTGACCCCATACATAACCTTCTCTTGGCTGCTCTGGCCCAGCTGGATAACCTATTCCCTCCCAAATCCCTCTAGACTCAAGTACTCACAGGTCGTTTAGGCACACAGGAAATCTGAGGGGGCTCCCACTGGCCATCCTCAAGGCACCGGATCATGGGAGAGTTGCGCTGCGCCAGCCCTTCCCGGCAGTGGTAGCGAAGAATGTCGTCCACTTCATAGCGGGACCTTGGCCGGCCAAAGACCAGGGCCAAGGGCAGCTCTGGGGGTGGTCCACAGGACACTAGGAGGAGGAGATTGTGAGAGGCAGTCAGGGAGGGGGTGTCCTACTGGGGACTAGTGGTGGCTCCCACAGCCACAACAGGGACAGCAGGAACATCCCCCAGACACATGGCCTTTGTCACTCTTTAACAACCTAGGGTCTGCTCCATCCCTAGATAGTCCTCTGCCACTTTAAAAACAAAAGTCAATTTTTCCCTAAGTGGCAACAGCTAGGTGACAGAATGGGCAGACTGTGAACCTGGGAGTCAGGAAGACCTGAATGCAAGTCTTGACTCAGATACAAGTCAGTATACAACCTCAGTATCCTCATCTATGTAATGGGAATAAAAATGATGCCTACCTCATAGGGTTGTTGTAAGGATCAAAGGAGGTGAAATATCTTAAGCAAACTTTCAAGTGCCATATTAAGGCCACAACAGGGACAGCAGGAACATCCCCCAGACACATACTCTAGGCCTTTTGGCTCCAAGCAGAGCGGAGCCCAAATAACACTGATTGACAACCAGCTTTCCTTCTTTTCCCTTCCTGGGTCAAGGTTGCCAGCTCAGTATAACCAGTGCCACAACTACAAGGTTAGTACGGCATCTCTAGTCACCATGGTACCTATTTTACAGTTACTTACCTGGCAATCAATCATTCTACTGTCCCCAGCTCCGCCCCCTCACCCCAGGACCCTCAAGCCCCTACCCATCTCCAGTCTGTCCCACCCCCTTCATCTCTCCCTCAGGATCATTCAACACTCTACTCCTCTCCCCCAGTGTCTCCCAGCTCCCTGTCTGTCTTCCCTAGTGCCTCCTAGCCCCCTGACCCTCTTCCCCGTGGTTTCTCCCTTCTCTCCCCATTCCACTCCCTCTGGTCTCTCCTCACCCAGCCCCATCTTGCAGGTGTAGGATAGGTGGTAGTTGCAGGGAACGTCACTCCACTGTCCCTGGTCATGCCAGACCATGACCACACAGTTTTCTCCAGATAGGAAGTAGCTGTCTGGCTGTCCTGGGTTCCAGTTCTCATAAAGCTAAGGAAAGGAAGAAAGGAGGAAGACATCTGTGGGACACTGAAGAAGGCACAGATCATGGGAAGGAAAAGCAGAAGGAAGAGGGGCAGTAGATGGGGGACACTTAGAAATAAGGGCAAGGGTTTGGAAACCCTAGGAGGGGGCATGAGTTGTGGGACATGATAGTGAGAGGAGCTGGGAAATGCTTAGAGAAAAGAACAGGGCTTAGGGGCAATGAGGGAGAAGGTGGTATCTGGGAAGACATTAGGAGAGATTGACAGGGGCTTTGCAGGTATGGAAGGAAAAAATTAGGGATGGAGGGAGAAGGGGGAACAAGGGAAAAGGGGAGGGACTTGAGGGAGACACTAAGGGAAGAAACCAGTATGTGTATGTGAAGCCTTGGTTCTCTCTCACCAAAGGAACTCCATCTGACCACAGGAAATCTCCCTCAATGGTTCTGTCATTCAGTCCAATCCACTGGTATTCTCTGTATTGATCTAAAGAAGAGGAGACAGGGACAGAGATTTTAAGAATGAAGCCTGCAATGTAACTATAGACCAGCAGAGGGCACCATTTCCCTGTTATATCAGCATTTACCACTACAGAAAGTTCTTTCTGAAATCTATTCTCAAACCTTCCTGTTGCCCTCCTTTCATTCTTCCTTGTGTGTAAGTGGGACCCAGCCAAAGGCAAAAGGGGATACTGCTTGAAGTTTGGCAATCAGGGATGCAGCAATGAGATTATAGAACTATCCAGAGCATATAAGGCAAGGAGGTGGGGAATTGTCCCTAGGAAAAAAAGGAAACTTTTAAACAAGGAGAGGCCAGAAGAGCCACAGTCAATAAATTTGGGGGGGCTGAATCTCTAAGGTCCCTTTCCCAGATCAAAATCTATTCTTGTGCGCTGTTTTCCTATGGCTCAGAAGATGTAGTATCTCTTTCCTTTCTTGTTATCTTCTAAGCTGTAGGAAAGCTGTTCATATAATCATAGGTTTAGAGGATGGAAGGCATTAGAGAGTCAACCTCTTCATTTTGCAGATTGGGAAAATGAAGCAGTGAGAGGTTGTAATCTGGTCAGTCATACTGGTAGTAGTTAGCAAAATTGGGGTTTGAACTAGGTCCTCTGACTAAAAATTCAGCTTTCTTTCCATCACATGCAACACCTTATCATAACCCAAAACACCCAATTTTTCATCCTGGTAGCCTGTTCCCCAAAAGAAAGAGAGGGAAACATATTTATAGTGAGGGATGAGGGATGAGGAACATGGTAATAGCATAGGTATCCTGGATCTGGGCTTTTTCTCTTTTATGTAGCATTAAGGAACAAGGCTTAGAGACCAGGAAGCAAATTCTGACAAACAGAAAATGGGGGGAGGAGAAGGGAAAGAAGCACAGATATGCAGGAATGATAGAAAACAGAGAGTTCCTGATTCACTGGGGGAAAGAGGAGAGGATGAGAGGAATTCGAAGACCATCAGGGAGTGATTTGTTGAGGTAACCAGAAAAATATGTTCAATTATTCAAAATATGGATTAGGACAATCAGGTTCTAAGTAGCAGAGCTAGAAATGAAACCAGGTCGTATGATTAAATTCTTTCTACCATGCCAATATGGCTATTATTTCAATATGCTAATATTGGTATATTTTCACTACCACAATGTGAGACAGGAGAATGTTAGGTGTGAATCACAACTCATATACTTACTGGTTGTGTGTCCACAGGCAACCCACTGAAAGCACTATATAAATGTCAGGGGTTTTTTGCCACCAGAATTTTGACCATTAGGAGTAGGTGTGTTTTGGTTCATTTCAACATGATAAATATCTCTAAGCCTGGGCTGACCCCTGGAGTTATGACACAATATTGTGGCCAGGTTCAGTGTATATAAGGGTGTAGCATTCCTGGTCCGGCCTGGCTGATGGGGCCTCAGGAAGGATCATGTTTCCGTTTTCAGCACCTTGGAAAGCATAGGGGACTTTCACAACCACAGACACACAAGTGCTTGTTTAATGCATTAATATCACCAACGGCTCCCTGAAGTCCACCCAGGGCCCCCTCATCCCCACCCACAGGGGCCCAATTTACTGTTAATGAAATTCTGCTCCTCAGGTGTGCTGATGCTGGTTAAATGGGCTCCATGAAGCCGGCACTGAGTTTCAGCTTCTTCCCAGCTCCTCCTAGTTGAAAAATGTTTGTAGCAAGAGCCCTGGAAAGCATCCCAGCCTGAGCTGCAGGATCGGAGTCCTGAGGCAGAAAGGGGAGTGAGGTCAGATGGAAGGGAAGGGGGTGGAGGGGCACCTCTTGTCTCTACTGGGGGCTATTACTGCTGGCCAGGAGGCTCAGTTTAGCTACAATCTCCTCCACAAAAACTCCTTATTTTCTTGGGAGGTATAAAAGCATTCTCAAAACTCAAGCTCCTTTCCTTTCTCAGGAGGAAAGGTGAGAGAGATAGAGAAGTAGGTGAGGCTGCTTAACAGGTTATCCAAGGCATGGTAGTAGCAGTGGGAAAAGTAGGTGGCATTGATCCAACCCTTCCCCCCCCCCCCCAAGCTGACAGCAATTGAAATTCCCTCCTAAAATTTTCCTAGAGTATTTTTCCCCCTGGATTTCTCTTTATTTTTAAAATCCAATTAGATTGTAAGCTCCTTGAGACCAGGGACTGTCTTCTGCTTCTTTCTGGATATCTAGTGCTTAGCAACGTGCCTGACCCATAGTACCTGCATTGTAAGTGTTTATTGACTGACATCCATCAATCGCACTGCCCTTTATATTAGACTTACGGGTGTATATTAATGTACCATAAGCTCCCTAACAGCAGGAAGCATTTTGTCCTTCACTTTAGTATCCTCAGTGCCTAGCTGTCAGGGATATAGGGCACATAGCCAATTGACCAATTTAATATAATTCAAAACAACAGCATTTATTAAGTGCTTACTTAAGCACTGTGCTAGGGGTTAGGACTGGGGTGGGGAAACACCAAATGTGGCCTTCTAGGTCCTCAAATGCAGCCCTTTGAATGAATCCAAACTTCACAGAACAAATTCCCTTGATAAAAGATTTGTTTTGTGAAACTTAGACTTTGTCAAAAGGCCATACCCAAGGACCTTGAGGTGGCCTCAAGATCACAGGTTCCCCACCCTTGGGGTAGGAGTCCAGATGTTTGTTGAGGTGATGTGAATTGAGGCAGTGATAGAGTTACAGAGTTCAAGGACTAGGAAGGCAGGAGTCAGGGGTACCAGAGAGGGAAGGGGGAACAAGGACATACTTTGAGGTTCTCAGATCCTTTCTCTTTCTAGCCTTGTTTCCTTGACTTATCTTCCTCTAACCTTCAAGATAGGACAGGCCTCTCTGCCCTTATATGGTGGAAATTTGAGGTCTGGATCAGTAACTATAAAAACTCTGGAACCTAGGGCTCTCAGGATTTATCCTTCTATCCCTTCTCCTTCTAGAAACTTAGAATGCAGGCTGGGGAGGGGTGTGTGGATCTGGTCCTGCATAGACCCCCCCCAATAGTTGAGTTGCCTGAGCCCTTATTTCTCTTGTCCCTTCCCATCTCCACTCACCAATCTCGCACAAGTTCCCCCCATAGCCGGGTAGACATAGGCAGTGGACACCATCACCCTCTTCATAGCATGTCCCCCCATTGTGACAGGGGCTGGGGACACAATCACCTGCAAGGGGGCAGAGGCATGAGACATGGCAATCGTGGCCCTAGAAGTTCAGGCAGATCTCAAAACACATATGAGATCCATCCCAGAGTAGGCTCTTGTACATAGCCAAACTTCCTCCCTATCCAGAGTTCTCATCTTTCTCTCCCTCCCATCACCTCCTAGATTCCTAGCCCCAAACCCTCAACCAATACCAGGTTTGGATAGGGTTCATTCCAATCTAGACCCCAAGTATATCCTCCCATTCCCACTGAGACCAGGACCAGGCAATGGACAGAAGCCACAAGAAGGGGGCACGTACTCTTCCAGAAGTGGCCAGCTCAAAAGCCCTGAAGGTTTCCCTGGTTATCCCTGTTTGGTTCCCAGGTATTACAATTCACACACCCCACTGAACCTGGAGTTCCACATGGTAAGTACCAGGTGACTGAAGGCAGGAAGAAGGGCAACAGTCAGAGCTTCAGAGGAGAAATCTGACTTCTCCCTTTGTCTGCTTATAGTGTCAGCCTGTTCTGGAGGCCACTGGAAGCAGGAATTCAAATCCAGGAATTCTCAGACATCATTTCAGTTCCATCCCTTCCCTGCTCAATATTGCTGGACTCTTGACCCTTCATTTTCCAGGTCTCCTCATACTCTTCACTCCTGCTAGATGAACTTGTCCTTGACCTCATTCCACATCACAGCTTTCTCTAAGTCTTCTGTTACATAAGATTCTATATTTCTTCCTATTCTTTCAGTTCCCTCCTTCCCAACACTATTCCATATTCCCTTCCCCTGAGAAGTCTTCCCAGCCATCACTGTCATCCCCATCCAGCTCTATCTCTCTCCCAAGGTGACATCTAGAATGCTTACTGACATGACCATCTGTTCTAATCTCTGTACCTGGTGTAAAGTGGCAGAGGATTCCATCTCCCCATCAAAGTAGGAACTTCCTGAGGGCAGAGATTCTGTCTTTTCCCAGAGATTGGGAACTTTCTGAGGGTTGACAGTTTTCCTCATCAAACTGTTGACTTCTTAAGGGCAAAATCCAGTCCTCTTCCTTCTTCTGGAATCCTTCCCACCCTTTACCTCCCTTCTCCCCCACCGCCCAGATCTTAGGCCAGTTATCTACTCATAAAGGGTTCTTAAGATAGAAATATGAGGTGAGAAGGACTGAATGACCAAGACACAAATGAACAAAGCTTATTTTTTTTGGAAGGTCTCAAATCATCTTCTTTCAGAAAAGATGTGTGGGAGACCAGGGAGTAATCAAAGATGATGAATAGGATAACCAAGGCAAGGTTGTTTCAGAGTAAGTAGGACAAATGGTTCCTGGCCATAGAGATAGGTAAAAGGTGATCCCTACTGTCCAGTGGTTCAGGGATTTGTGCTCGGGTAGCCTTGTCCCCACTGGCTGGCTGCCTGCCTGCAGGGAAACTCAGTAAAAGTGATATTGATGACATCAGGAATAATCTAGTTCACATTTTTCTAGAATGAATAGAGGTTTACAAAGTACTTCTCAATGACCCTGTGAGGAAGGTATTATAATTATCCTTAAAACCATTTTGCAAATGGCAAAGCTGAAGTCCTAAACTTAAAGACAAGATTCAAGTTCCAGCTTTACCACATTCTGGCTGTGTGACCTTGGGCAAAACGCAGATCATCTCTGAGCCTGTTTCCTCATCTATAAAATGGTGAAAATCCCTATCTATATCATAAAGCTGTTATGAAGAAAGTGTTTTGTAAATTCTGAAGTGTTATAGAAATGTGAGATATCAAGCAATATTCCCAAGGGCACACTGCTAGTGGATCTGAGCTGGGGTTAGAACCCAAACTCCTGAACAGAACCAGAGCTCTTTCCATTGCATTGGATTATCTCTCTAGACCGTTGGAAAATGTGTGACCTTGGGCAAATTCCTTCTCTACAGTTTCCTAAACTGTAAATAAAAGGGTTGGCCTAGATAATCTCTCTTATCCATGCCAGCTCTAAATTTATGATCTTTTTAACATTGCCCATCCTACCTGCTGCAGTCTCTGTCACTTCTTAAAATTCCAAGTCTACATTGCAAAGTGGAACTATAACATCCTCTACAAGGGAATTGGAGCTCACAGAATTAAGGACCAGCAGTACCCTACCATCTCCATGGTGAGCATATATATAGAGAGAGGATATTTCCCTTAATGCATTAATTAGTTCCATAGCAGGAAGACAAAGAGACTAGGGAAGAAGAGAGGGTAAAATTGGTTCAAATACTTTTCCTGGAATGACAAGGCTAGTTCTGGAAGAAAGATTCAGCTGATTCAGTCCTATATCTCTTTATTCTCCCTCCACTAATCCAACCATATTGGTTTCTCCCAATATGGTCTGTGCTGTTCCCTGGAGGGGATAGTCATTCCTTATATTAACTCCTTAAGCATCAGGTCAGGCAGAGGTTGTGAAGGGTTGACCCTTGCTTACTATAGCAATACTCTGGCACAGCACCCTTTCCTACAAAGAACCTTCAGATGATTTAGTCTGTCCTCCACCCCCATTTCTAGGAGGACTTTCCTCATCTCCCAAGTGATCTGGGTCTCACATCATCTTCTTTCTCCCCTTTCACTCTGTCCTTTGTCCAGCAGAGAGATGAAAGACTTATGTCTTTTCCATCTTTCCTACTCGCCTAATGTCCCATTCCTGACAATCCAGATTCCTGAGAGTAGAGAAATGCTTCTTGCAATTACCATCTTTCTTGCTGGATTAGTAGCCTAGCAGCTCTTTCTCAGACACAATATGGACAGGGAGCATAGGAAAAGTTCGAGAGGATATTTCTATGCCCTCTTCCCCCTAAAAAAAATGGGGATCATCATGAAGAGAAAGGGCAAGAATGTCTGGAATTGGAATGAATTCCAGGGTGTAAAATGGGAAAGGCATGCCAATCCATTCCCACCCCAATTCCACCCCTGTACTTTTGAAGAGACCAGGAAGCAGGGTAATTGACATAATGACCTTTCAACCTGAATTTCTGCCATCCTGTGTATTTGGGTGTAAGGTGTGTTCTCTCTTTCCTTTCTCTCCAATTCCCCAAATCTCTCCTCCCACAGCTTCAGTTCTTTCTCCCTCAAGGGCTCCCCCCTCCTCGTACCTACATAAGCAAATGAGTTCTTTGAGTTTGCTATGGACTAGAAAGAGGGCATAAACCCACCAAATTGTGAGAGGAATGTTATTAGTAATGAGGACTGGGGTAGTACAGATGGGAAATCCAGGAGGGGAATGAAATGCCAATTATGGATACCAATATATACTGCTAAGACACCACACTGATACTAGGGAAGAAATGGAAGACCCTGTTATGGTTTAGCATGCTCATGTTGATTCTCCCCAGAGGCCCAGGAAAAGGTCTCTCCTGTGAAATTGTCCCTTCAATGGGGAAGGATTTTCCAACTCATGTTTATATCTACATTGGAATGACTTAAGTCATTGGGAAATAGAAATCTCCTCCTCCACCCCCACCACATCTGCCAACCTTTATTGATTTCTCCCAACTGGGAGTGAGGGAGCATATTCCTTTGCTTCTTTCCCCTCACACACACATTCCCAGACTGGTAATAAATACTCTTCGGTAATGGAAAAGGTCAGAGTTGGGACTTCAGAGGGCCAAGTGAGAGACAGTTAGTGTAGACATGTCCTGGGGTGGGGTAGGAATGGAATACTGGTGAAGAAAATGAGAGCACAGCATGGGAGTGTTAGAACATAGACTGGGGGCAAAAGCAAAGAAACTGATGAGATAAAAGGAAAAACACAGAGAAAACAGGGAATCAAAGTCAGTCACTGAGAAATGGAGCCAGAGCCAGAGGCAGAAAAGAAGACAGAAAAATAGAATACTTCATAGAGCAGAGGAGACAAAAAAGCAGAGATGGAGAGAGGCAGAAGTAGATTGACAGACAGAAAAAGGCAGAGAAGAAAGGAAAAGACAAAAACAGAGAAGCAGACAAAGGATAGAAAGGGAGAGACAGAACCTAAGAATGGGACAGACAGAGTCAGAATCAAAGACAGAAAGAGACAGGCAAAAAGACAGACAGATTCAAGTAGAAATAATTCTTCAGAGAAAGAGGAGAGGCAGATTGGGGGAAATGGAGACAGAGGGACCCGGAGTTTGGTTATAAATTGGTTTTAATTGAGATTTATTTCCGAGGCTTGTTTTCCATGAAACAATCATAAAAAATACTTCACAGAAGTAGTGTCAATTAAGGCTCCTGGGGGAGGGGTTTGTTCCCTGGGACTGAGAGAAGGGGCTCCAATCCAAAGGCTTCCCTGATATCATCCAGAATGGGACATATGGTTGAAAGAAAGGGAGTGGGAGTACATGGAGAGGGAGAAATGGAAGACAAGAGTAAAGGCAAAAAAACCTGGGAGACTGGAGGAATAAGGATACTAAATTTAGGGGAGGGATGGGGGGCAGGAAAAAAAAAGTCACAGACTAGGAGGGATGGTGGCAGTTACAGAGTGAGGAGGTCTTGGGCAACAGGAGGATTCCAGGAGAGAAGAGCTGAGCAAGCCAGAGGGGGTAAGCTATTGGGTACCTGGAGAAATAACAAGTTCTCAGAGGGACACAGGAGGGGAGCCACAAAGGGAGTAGAAAGAAGTGCACCAAGCCTGGAGTAGAGAAGAGGAGAATTACGTCGGGGGGGGGGGGGAGGGAGGGGAAAGCATGGAAAAGAGGCATGGTGCTCTTCGGGTAAAATAAGGGTGTCAGTGGAAAGGTGAGGAGGATGAAAGAAGAGTCATAGGGCCAGGGGCAGGTGAAAGGGGAATCACAGGAAACTATGGCAATGGTAATGGAAGGGAGATTACAGAGGGAGACTGGATAATGTGGGGAGGGGAGGAAATAGTCACAGAAGAGCTTAGTACTGTCTGGGAGACTAGAGATGGGATGGGACAAGGGGCAGGTTAGAAGACAGCAGTCCAGATCAGCAGAAGGAGGAGAGAGGCAGAGTAGTGGGTTGGATTACCTGGTGAAGGGGCTGCAGCCCCCGCAACTCCCAGGCCTGCGCTCTCAGTGGGTAGCGCTGGCTGGGCCCTGACGGAGGTTTCCACAGGTGCTGTCCTTCCCAGAGTCTCTTCAGGGGGAGCCACCCTGTCCCCTGCCCCCTCCTTCTCCTCCACTCCTGGAAGTGTCCCAGTTGCTGGAGCCAGACTGGGTGCCTCTTCAGAGCTCCCCATTTCATCACTTTCTCCATGAGGGACCCAGGGAGGAGTGCCACCAGACAGCTCTGGTGCCCCGACCTCTTCTTCATCTTCAGTCCGGACAGGTGTAGTGGGTGGAGGGGATGCTTGGCTCCCTTCCCCGTGAGCCATAGCCCCAAGGGTTGGTAGGGTCTCGATGGACTGCCCTTTGACTCTTGGATGCTTGGGCCCCTCTGGATGCTTCCCAGGAGAGGGCATGGTGCTATCATGCATGGACACCTGGGCCACCAGAGAAGCCTCAGACAGCCTTTCCTCATGGGGAGGCTCAGTGGAGAGGGAGTCATTCTCTATGGCAACTTCCCGGATCTCACTTAATGCTGGAGAAGGAGCTTCATCTTCCACTTCCTCCTCCTTTTCTCCCTCCTCTTGCCCCTCCTCATCCTCTTCCTCTATTACCTTCTCATCTTCCTCCTGCTCCTCCTCAGAAGACGGCATGGGCGGGGTAACTGATTGGTCTTCATCCTCTGAACAAATGAAAGTAATATCAGGACCATGGATAGTACTCTAGGGCAGAATGAGCTAGGGAATTCTCAGGAACCCAGGAAGAGGAATGTAGACTAGGGACGAGAGAATTGTGGGTCACAAGGGGAGAGGGGCTTTGGAGACACTGGGTGGGGGAGCACCTGAGAAAAGTCAAGAAACTGAGGGGTCTCTGGGGAGAGGGGAAGGATGGGAAAGGTGGGGTGGACACTGGAATACAGTGGAGGGAACTGTTGGGCACTGGAGGAGAGGGGAGGGGCTGGGAGACACTGAAGAAGATGAAAGAGGGTTGGGGGACCTTGAACTTGAGGTGAGGTGATAAGGAGGCAACTGGTACATAAGTAAATATGACTTTCTCTTCCTTTCTCCAACTCAGCACTTTCTATGGTGGAAGGGAAAAGGAAGATGTGCCAAAGAAGGGAAGCCTCTCTTTCCAGCCAATGTCTTCTTAGGTTAAGAATCCTCAGGCCCTTCCAAACTGGACTCATATAAGGTCTTTGTCTCTGCCCAAGAACACCATCTTATCAGCGAGAGGGATAGAGGCTGACAAGGGCAGATAGAGATACTGGAAAGGTAAATTTCCTCTAATTTCTGAGTTGGGAGACAGAAGAGATGTCATCCAGTCTTAGACTTGGCCAAAGGAGGGGTTTTGTGGCACAGATGGAGTGGTAGGAATGGGTGCACCTCAAGAGCACTCAATTGATGAAGGCTGTAATCCCTACACCACCTTTACCCTTTCATCCCACTGCAACTTGCAGGGCATAAAGAAGGATTTACCTAGGAATGTCTTGGGGGCCTCTTCAGGGTCCTCTGGGGTGGAGCTAATTCCCCTGCTGTCCTCTGAAATGGGGACAGAGTAGATGGCTCCTCGAGACTCACTCTGTGTGGCCTCCTGAAGTAGCTGAAGTTCCTGAAGGGTCTCTGTCACTGTGATAATGGTCTCCAGCCCATCTGAGGCTGGATAGGGATTCCTCGGGGAGACAGAGGATTGAGCAGGGTCTGTAGTTGAAAGGAGAGTGAGGAAGTCCATCATATGGCACATCTGAATTTGAATGGGTGAGACTAGATAGAGATTTCCTCCATCCTCAGCTACCCTGGGCCCCTGATACAGAGGTATCCCCAGGGCACAGTTAGTGCCTTGCACAGATGTGGCACTTGATAAATATCAAATATAAATATTGAATTGAGTTGAACCAAAGAAGTGCCCAAAGGTTATTTTGTACCAGGTAATCCCACTGTACTGTATGTGAAGTGAACACATGGTTAAGTAAACAAGATAGTTTTGATGAAGTAGAGAGGGTCCTCAATTAGGAATTGTGGAACTTAGGTTCGAGTCATGACTGTGCCATCTTGGACAAGTCATTTCCCTTCTCTCAAATGAAGAAAGAACCCTACTAATCCATATCTACAGAAAGAGTTTATTGAGAGAAAATAGGCTGTCATTACAGTAGGAAAGATGGTAGTAAGATCATAGAAAGGACTGTCCAAAAGTCAGAACTAGAGGCAATCTCAGAGTTGGGGAAGGACGGTAGAGACAGACTCTCTTAAGGATCTGGAAAGGCATAATCCTTCCTCCCCCATGAGATAGGCTGAGAATAAGGAATTGAGTACAGTTGGGTGTGGAGGAAGTGGAAAGGACATAATGATCCCAAGGAGGTGACTGATAACATACCTGCCCCTGCTGCTCTTTAGGACTCCCCTCATTGGAAGAACCAGAGGGGCTGGGAATGAGTCATCTCAAACTCAGAAGGGAACAGAGTGAAGGAGAAAACCAATGAAGTGAGATTGGAAAAAAAAAAAAAGCTAAGAAAAGAAAGACTTCATCATCTCTGCCCTGCCCTCATCCTGACTCTTAGACCATCTCTCCGCCCAGCCAGGCGAGACAGGAACAGCACGTCTCCTCACCACCTGCTTATAGCTCCACTCCAAACTTGATATCTCCCTCCCTTGCCAGACCATCTAGGTCTTGTTCTTTCCTCTCCCTGCACTTCACCTTCACATAGTTACTCCTTCAACCTTGAGGCAACTTTCTTCCCTCCTCCTTGCCCAACCCATCCATCTCTTCCCTCCTCAATTCTGCTCCATGCTTATCTTCCTGAAGAGAGACTTCTTTGACTGACCCCTTTGAATCAGGGACCCCACTCCTGAAAATTCTCCTCCATCCTTCCAGTACAGGATCATCTGCCCTCATTTCTGTCTCTGGGTTTGTGTCTGTGTCTTAAGGGCACAGGCTGAGGTATCAGGGTGAAGGTCCAGCAAAAGCAGCGACTATATCTCTCCACTTAAACCCAGTGCCCCTTGAAGACAGAAACTTTTCATTATTACAATTGGGGTTCCATAAGAGCAGAGGTATTCTCCTTCACTGAATAGGGGATGGGGAAGCTGACTTCTATGTTTTCCTGTAGTCCTCCTTTGCCCAGTTCTAGACTATAGACAGGAGGACTAAGGAACGGAGAATGAGGGGCTAGAAGAAAACGAAGAGATATCTTCAGTACTGCTTCCCCAGAGATCATTGCCCTGGGACTATGTGTTACACTTCCTTCTCCTTGACTTTGGTCATACTGGATCTATTCTCTGGTTGGAGTCATTCCAACCTCTACCCAGAGGTCATAGAGACTCGCCTCCTACCTGTACACTAAACTCCTCAAGTCCAGTCTGACAGGGATCCCTAACTCTTTCACCTTCATTGTTGTATCAGTTTTTCATAATTCCTGTTGCTTTCCAGTTCCAGGAACCATATTTTAGGAAATACACTGATGACCTGGAGCAAGTCCAGAGGAGGCTGACTAAGCTAGTGATGGGCAACCACATAAGAGATTGGTAAAGGAAATAGCAATTTTTATCTGGGGGAAGTGAAGCTTTAAGGAAACCATTATTTCAGTCTTTAAATATTTTAAGAACTCTCAGGAAGGATTACACTGATTCTGTATAATCTCCAGATTGTGGAACTAGAATCAATAGGTGGAAATTTCAGAGTGGCAGATTTTGCTTTAACACAAAGAACTTTCTAGCAATCAAGGCTATCCAACAATAGAAAGGACTACCCAAAGTGGGAATGAACCAACTTCCTATTCTTTAAAAGTGCTCAGATGGAGTCTGGATGATTACTTGTAAAGGATGTGATAAAAAAGACTCATTCATTGGAGAACCTCTAGCCTCTGCCCTTACAGTATTTCAACTCTAAAATGATATGACTTTTTGTAAAAAAAAAAAAATCTGGATTTTGGAAGACATCTAAATTATTCTAGGGGCACTTAAGTTTTAAGTGACAAAAGAGAATGGAGGAGTGGGCAGAACTGGGAATCTGGACTATCAAATACAGTATCCCCTGTTGGACTCACAGTATATTAGTCATTTTTGCTCTTACAAATGATCTAAGATCCAAAGGCTCCTCCCCTTGGGCAGGAAACATTTGGAACAGTCCAAAAGGGGGCAGGCACTTGGAAATGGGAAGAAATTGAAAGTTTGCATATACCCTTAGAAGGGGCCAAAGTCATACAGGGAAGAACCTACAGGTTTGTTGCAGAGGCCATTATGAAGACTTGGCCTAATGGGAGACTAGAACAATAGGTGATGAATACAAGTTTCATCAAGGGTGGATCCAGCTTATCAAGCAACTAGTGAGGATGTTTCAGGGAAACCTAACAGGTCAGAGGGAAGGTATTTGGTGTAGCGGGAAGGACAATGGGCTAGATATCCAGAGATGGGTTCTAATCTTCCCTCTGCTATTCAACTATTTGTGTGACTTTGAGCCAAGTCATTTAAATTCTCTGTTTCTCTGTTTCCTCCTCCATAACATTAGAGATCGAAATGGTCTAGAATCTAGAATCATCTCAGATGATCTAGAACTTAGTTTCTTGAGGGCATATATTGTTTCCTTTTTATTCTTAGCATCTAGCAAGTGCATCCTTAGCACCAGAGTGTATTCTTATTTTTTGTTGTGTTCTTTCCCCTCAATCTCTCCCTGTGTCTTTCGCTATGTTTTTTCTAAGTCTTTCCATTCTCCTGTGACTCAGTTTCTTTCTATGTACACCTAAGCTGATACTAAATGATTGTTAAATTATATCAAATACTAGGGTAATGATTGCTAAGTTCACAATGCAAACAGTTTTTAAAAACAATTCTAAGGACTCTAAGGGCCTTCTTCACCTGGAGGCCAAGGACCAGGGAAGACCCAAAGAGTTCAATACACCTGCAAAGCAGGTGTTCAGTGCAGTCCTGCTCAGAACCTGATGGAATGAGGTGGGGGCAGATTCTGGGAGGCAGTAAGGATTCCATCCAACCAGCTCTAGAAACTGCTGCCTGTGGGCTGTGGGTCTGGATAACTCTGTTTAGCAACAGTACACCGTCTAGCTGAGATGTTTGAAAAGAGAGAAGAGAGCTGAGGACTAGAACAGCCAAGCCAGACTAGGATAGAACAGTGCTGCATTCAGCAAACACATTCTTTTTCAAGCTTGTGTAGTTTGTTTCTCTTGAATTTCCTAGTGAAAATTCCTTTGGAAAGATTCCGACCTTGTCTCAGCAAAACTGAAAGATAAAGGATTTTTTTCCATCGTTCTGGAAGAACAGGCAAGGGAATCAGTGTGAAATGATGGCAATGGAACCAGAGTAGCTCCAGGAGAGGCAGGTGGAATTGGGGCAGTTGGAATCCAGGAGAGCAAGAGTGGGGAACAGTTATGATACTCTCCTGTCTGGAGCCATGCCCTTGGTCTTCCATCTCAAACCGTGTAGAAGTTGCCCTTCTGTCTAAGCTGTGTTCTTCTTATTACATGACTAGTATGTTTCACACACACACACACACACACACACACACACGCACACACACGCACACACACGCACATGCACACAACAAAAACCTTTCCTTTTCCCTTCCTGGCACCACAGTGGGTTCATCTCTCTTTGTGTTCCTGACTCTTAATCTCTGCCTGTTTTTGTCTCAGTCTCCCTGTTCCTCTTCCTCTATGTAGCTTTCTCTATTTCCATCTCTACCTTCCTCTGTGTTTCTCTGGGTTTCCACTTCTGTTTCTATCTGTCTCCAGCTGTCTTATTCTGCTTCCCTGTCACTATATCTCTTTGTGTCTGTTTTTCTCTAGTTTTCTTTGCTTTTATTTCTTCGTGTGTTAATGGAATGTGTGAGTCTGACTGTCTTTAGTCCTTCTGATTGCTTTTTCTTTGCCTCTTTGCATCATTCTATCTCTGTCTCTTTCTATATTTCTCTGTGCCTCTATTTCTTTTATTTTTTCCCTTAGTCTCTTATAGACTATCTTATACAGATAGTTCTGTAGCTCTTTCTACACACAAACATACATACACAATACATATATATGTATACACACACATACACACACACACACACACACACACACATATATTCTTTCTAAGTCTTTTTCTCTCGTGCCTCTGTTTCTTTGGATGTGAGCTTCCCTAGATCTCTTGGGCCCTATGCCTCTGTGTCACTGGCCCTTTTTCTTATTCCCCCAGAAGGTGTTAGACTCTTAGTTAAGGCTCACCTCTGAAGCAATAGACGTTGAAACGGCTGTGTGCATTAGGAAACCCAGTCTGATTAGGGAAGAGGAAGAGTGTTTTGACGCCAGGCAGCCCTCCTCCACAGCGCTGTCTGGGTGTGACAATGGGGTAGCGCACACTGCCATCAGCTAGCCATCCAGGGCTACACCGGTCCAGGCCTTCATCCCAAGCTGCATAAAGCTGTCCTGTTGTGGCAATCTCTGCTCCCCGTTCCCAGCAATACACCCGTGCCTCTTCCAAAGTCAGCTTGTCTGGGGGAGAGCCCAGAAACAGCTCCCCTATGAAGCACAAGGAAAGAAGATAAGGTTACTAAGAGGCAGTAAGCCTCCTGGGCAGGGAAGTCAGGATTTAAAGCAAGAAGGGGTTTAAAAAAATCATCCAGCCTTGCTCTACTAATTTCACAGATGAGGAAATTGAGGCCCAAGGAGGTATAGTTACTCATCTGAGATAATACAGGCAGTTAGTTGGGATTTGAACCCACTGACTCCAATTCCAGGTAGAAATCCAGCTTTTGGACTCTCCCCATTATAGATTTAACTCAATGGGAAACCCTCAGTAAATCATTCAACTTACTTGGGTCTCAGTTTTTCTATCAGTGACATGGGATCAGTGAATTTAGCAGCTAAAAGGGACTTGAGGACTATCTCCCTGCCTTCTAGGGTTGGCAAATAAACATAATCACAGGTAGAAGGGGTCTTAGAGATCATTTGTTCTAACCCCTTTATTTTATGGATGAGGAGACTGAAGTCCAGACAGGGATGGGATAGATCCTGGAACGCCTCACTCAGTGCTGACATGGGAATTTTCCACTAGGCATGGGTCATCTCATTCTGGTGATTCTGAAAGGGGACCTTCCCCTTACCCACAAACCCCAATCACCATTTAGGTCTTCAGCATAGCAATAAACATCATAGAGGTCCTCTGGATCCACCGTGCCGTAGTTACGAACTCCAGGAAAGCCATCCATGTCTCCATAACAGGCCTCTCGAGGAGTCTGGATGGGATACCTTGGGAGAAAGGAAGACCCAGGGTCAGTGTGTGTGTGTGTGTGTGTGTGTGTGTGTGTGTGTGTGTGTGTGTGTGTAAGGGGGACGATCCCAGGCAACACACCCATTCAGGACAGGAACTCTTATCATTTCTCTCCCAGTTTCCCTAAAGCCCCTCCCACTTCCAATGTCTTCCAACTTCTCTTAGGGTTCCCTTATCTCAAGTTTTGTCAGCCTCATGTCCTCTTACCTTACAGTCTGGTCTGATAGCCATCCTGCATCACACTGCTCATAGCCCCCCAGGTAAGCAGCATAGAGCTGCTCAGGGCTAGCAATTCGGGCCCCAATACGGGCACAAGCCTCTTTCGCATGGGAGAATGAGAAAGCGTATCGGGCAGATCCCTCTCGGTACAAAAAGACGACCCCTAAAGGACAGAGAGACACTCCCTACTGAATCCAAGTGTTCAGTCCACCCCTCTCCATCACCTGCCTACCTACTCCACCCTACTTGTGAATCAAATGAGATTATGGATATAAAACCTTAGCACAGTGCTTGGCATATAGTTGGTGCTTAATAAAGGTTTGTTCCCACCCTCTTCCCCCCTTTACTCATTATTCCTGGGAGACAAAAACTAAAGACCAAACTCAGGTTATCCTATAGCAAGAAGGATTTAGGGTGAACCTCACACAGAAATTCCTTTCCACTAAGGAAAGTACTAGAGACAAAAATCTATCTACCCTTGCTTCTCTGCAGCTGGTCCTTTGCCCCACCTCTTCTTCTACAAGACTTGGCGCTGCCTGAGGGCAGTGACTAAGTCTTCTTCTTACCCTGCCCCCACCCCACCCTTCAGCCTACAGGTTCCTATTCACATGGCACTCAGGATAGTGGGGGTGGAGAAGGTTTGACTCCTTACCTTTAACCTTGACCTCGACAGCATCACTGCCATCATCAATCCCATGCTGGACTTCACAACGATACAAGCCAGAGTCATTGGATCTCAGTTCACTCAGCACCAGTGAGACATCAGTGGTTGAGGCTGGATATCCTGGTAGAGCTACTCGATACCTGTAGCCTTCACTGACCTTGACCTTGAGTCCACGGGCCACCAACACCTCAGCCTCCCGACCCCCAGACAGGAAAGTCCATTTGACTCTGGGAGAGCCCAGGACAGCCCTGCGGCCTGGGGGAGGGGTTGGGGGTGGTGGCCTAAGGTAGGAGATGTGGCAGGGGATAGTAATGGAGCCCCCAAGGACCCCTCGAAGGGGGGAGTCACCCCCAATGGACACTTTGAATGCCTGATCCTCTGTAGGGGATAGGGAAAAAAAGGGGAGAGGATGGATTCATTTCATGTTATTACTGGTCTCCACCCCACACCCCACACCCCACCAGTGTTCCCCAGGCTCCTCCTCTCCCCACCAGTAAAACTCAGTCCCTTTTGTTCTTCTCTAGCATCCCCTCACCCCCAAGTCTCCTTAACACTTCCCAATTGTTACCTGAGCTGTCACCTGTGAAGGCCACAGATGAGGAAGTTAGGGCTTGGACCAAGGCAGTCAGGAGCAGCAGGAGCGTCTGTGCCATGCCCAGGGCTGTTATTGGGAAGCAGGAGAAGCAGGTGAGATGCTGGTCTAACCTGAAGTCTAACTTGAGAGTCAACATTTTCCCTGATGGAGAGACCCTGGATATCACTTTTCCCCTGGCTCACGTATCCTCCTAAGAATACCTCTACTCCATCATCAGAGTATCATGGGGGAAAGAGCACAAGATTTTGAGGCAGAAGATCTGAATTTAGATCCCAGTTCTACTACTTAGCCCTGTGACCTTGGGTAAGTCACATCACATCTGAAGGCCTTAGCTTTATCTATAAAATTAGAAGGTTGAACTGGACAAAGTGGAAGGTCCCTTCCCAAATGAAATCATATGATTCTATGATCCCATGATCACCCCCTTGTGGCTCCTTGTTCCCATCTTCCCCTCTGACTTTGCTCTCTCCAGGCTCTCAGAGCTCTGAGCTCCCTTTCCATCTACTCTCTTCCCCCAGTCCTTTCTTACCCTTTCATTCCTAATATTGGTAACCAAGGCTGCCGACTCCAAGAAGGGCTCTGGGATTGAATCAGAGCCAACTTCCCTAAAATACCCTCTTAACATTCTCTCCCCACCGCCTTACGTGATGAATTCTCCTCTTTCTCCTCAGACCTTGCTCCAGGGGACTCCATGTCTCATCCTCTCAACACCCCAACCCTGACCCCCTCCCCTTCCCTGAACAACCTCTCCTTTTCCCCTGGCACTGACTTTCTCACCAGATCTCCCCAGTTCAGGAACCAGCCTGGGACAAAGCCCCTCTCAATGGTATCCTGGCCCCCTTCCAGCACTTCCCCCACTTCCAGGCTGTACCTTTTGTAAAGGGCTATTCTCCCTCCCCGGGAAGGGGGCTGGGCAGCTAAAGAGATATTAAGAAATAAAAAAGAGACCACGGGACATTCTATTGCCCAGATTAATAGCCACGATATCCATCTCAAAGCAAGTATAAGAATGGATCCTTCAATCTAATTGGCTCTTCTGGTGCGTCAGAATGGACCTTTTCAAATGACACTAGTATCCAGAGAGGTTAAGAAGCCAGAGAGACACTAAGGGTAGAAGGAAAGGAGGGGAAGAGGATCCAAATATTCAAGAACCCCTTGCCCTTGATTTTCATAGTGGTCTTCATGTCATCCAGCCCTGGAGCTGAGATTCTTTAAATATTTGGTAGTTCTCATTTGCCAGAGAGACAGAATTGGACACCATCTAGCTCCCATTGTTGCCTCCAGGTATTGGTCTCAGCTTAGGGAAGCTTAGGGAAGAGTTTGGAGGAGGCTGTCATAGAAACAGGACAGTGCACCATCTGGAAAGATGGATGTACAGGAAGGCTACTGCAGGAACAGAGAACTGAAGTGACATCACTCTATCCCCCATTCATTCCCCATCCCCACCCCCACCTCTACCACTACCCCCAAGTTGAATCAAAGTCAATTTTCCTAGAAACCACTAGGGTTAGAGGAGGGAACATGGCCAGGGAAACTGGAAGCCTGGGCTTCTTGCTCACCTTGGAGGACAGGAGTCTCTTGGTCAGTGAGGGCTCAAGGATATTTGAATATCCTGAGACCTCTCACTTTAAAGAAACATAGGAAATTCACACAATCTCTCAGGTTTGGAGGGACTGATAAAAAGCCATACTTGGTGCCCACTGAGTGCTCTGGAGAGTTATTCTCCTTCCCCTTGGAGTTATGCCAGGGAAGTGTGCCAGGCCTGGGCATCCCCTCTCCCCTTAGCTGCGGACTAAGTCTCACCCCAGTTTCATTTTCCTGATTCCCCTTCTTCTCTCTGGGACTGGCATAGCATATCTGGTTTTCTTTGGCAGGGAGCACAGGAACCCCCATTCCTGGCATTGCTTTCCCTCCTCTGTCCCACAGACTGCTGGGAGCCAGTCGGGCTCATACTCTGTAGCAGAGGGTCAGGCAATAGAAGGAAAAAGTAAGGAAAAGAACTCAGGCATCTGTGCCTTCCTTTCCCCTAATTTTAACAATCCTTGCTTTTTAGGTCTGGAAACTTCAAAGCACTTAGCTGATCTGACCTCACTCTCACATTCTCTTGGCCATCTCTCCATGCCTCAGTCTCTCATCCACAGTTACAGTGTCAGACACTCCCAAGCCTCATCTCTGCTTATAGATTTCTCCTCTGCTCCCAACTTCTGGAAGGAATTGTCTCAACTCATCCAATCTTGGGGTTGAATCCAAAAAGGCTTCTCTATTATTGCTGCCTCCAGCCTTTTCTCTGTTTCACAATGTTTTTCAGACCAGTCTTCTATTATGTTATTGGATGAGGAACATCAGGAGAGTCTTAAAGACCTTGGAGGTTGGTCTAAGGTAGTTCAGGACCCCAAAGTCAGCCCAATTCCTCTTATACTTAATGTATTCCTGCTCTTTGACCCACACTTTCATAATGAGACATTATTGCAATCGTCAGCTGCAAGCGCATCCACAATTCTCATGCCACAAACCAGTGATTGGGGTGAGGGGAACAGAGGAGTCTCTATATGTCTGAGAACCTAAGAATGGGTATAGTGTGTGTCTGTTTCTATGTTTGTATGTATGTTTATATGTCTGTCACTTGATTTAGAGTCAGACATAAGTTCAAATCCTGCACCTGAACTTAATATGTGTATATCCAAAAAAACCCACATTTCAATTCTCTGAGCCTCCATTTCTTTACCTATAAAATGGGATAACAATATTTGTACTACATTTATCATTTACTTGTGAGGAAGTGCATTACAAACCTTTAAGCACCATGGAATGTGTTTATTTGTTATTTATATATATATATATTTACTATTAATTCATGTCAGCATATGCTTATTTGTTTTTCTGTATCTGTGAGTGTGCTCCTTTCTGTCTGCTCCTTTCTGTCTGTTCCTGTGTATGTTTCTGAATATGTCCAT
This sequence comes from Pseudochirops cupreus, assembly GCA_028627135.1. Lineage (NCBI taxonomy): Eukaryota > Metazoa > Chordata > Mammalia > Diprotodontia > Pseudocheiridae > Pseudochirops > Pseudochirops cupreus. Next base: position 129,142,288 of record CM053584.1, read on the forward strand.
ACAATGTGGATCTCTTGGTGTGTGTACAACTGGGCTCTCTCTGCTCCTATTCCAATTATTCCTACTTCAATTTTCTGGAGGGTGAATGGGAAATGGATGCTGGAGCTGAAGGGAAATAGAGGTGAGTATATATGGATGGAAGAAGATCTAACTGGGGAAACATTTTCCCTTCCCCATTCTTAAGGAAACACAGCCTTGGATTCCCCATCTCATGACCAGAAACCCTGACAGATAGATTGAGAGGTACTTTTCCCTTCCCAGATCTAGATGTGGGTGAGGTGTTCTGCTCAGGCTGAATCTTTTCCCTAACCCTCCGCCTCCTGAGTCCAAAATATCCTTAATTGCTTAGGGAGCTCCTCCAAATGGAAGGCCCCATTTGATAATCTGCTCCCCAAGCTCAGATTGGGGCCTCAACACTGCTCTTTTCAGTTCAAGGTTGGATCATTCAGAAGCCCCAATTGCCTCTACCCTTTCTGTTTAACAAACGAAGCTCAGAATTGAGTTAACCAAGTGATGAGCTCTCTCTCTGACCTCTCCCTATATAACCACCGGGACTCCACCAGTACCTGCTCAGCCCTTCCGTTAGATATCTCAGAAATGAAAAAAAAAAGGACCCCTGAAGTCTTCCTATACCTCTCTCTTGCTCTTCTTCTCCTCCCATCCTCCCCCCTCTCCCTACCCACCCTTCCTACCCACCCCCATGCATGTCCTTGTCTGGGACACTCCCAGCAATTCAAGAATCTTCTTTACTATCACATCATTCACATAGCTTGTTAAGCACCCTGCCCACAGTCATCAATATCACTCTAAGACCTCAGTGAAGCAGTTCTCTCTATCCAGAGGACCATGGTTCTCCTCTAAACTGCAGCCTGAACATCCAACCCCCTTACATTTCAGCTGATAAATCCAGAGCTAATTATGTCCCTGTCAGCCCTGCCTGTAATGTCAGCCATTCTAGGAGCAATAATATTGGTAATATGGTTCATAATACCATTCATGATCATATTAGTATGAATAAGAACATTAATAATGATGCCAAGAAGATTAGCAATAATAGTGAACATATTCTGATCCAATACAAGTAATTTTTTTTGAAGGGGTTGGGACCTGTAATATCATCTTTATGAAGAATCCCCAATATAGAAACTCTTTACTAAAGCAACTCATCTGCAACTTAGTCTTAGAGAGTTGTTTGGGGGCACTGAGAGGTTGAATGTGGTCATGGTCATAGTTAAACATAGCCAAACGACTAGCTTGTATCCTAGGCAGAACTCTAACCTAGGTCTTTCTGACTCAAAGGTAGGCAGGTCTTCTGTCTGCTGTGCCATAATCCTAGCAAAACTATTAATAGGATAAGGACTAGACTTGAGGTTTCACTGGTATAGGGAACAAACATCCTGATGAGAAAACTCCTTCTACTAATGCAAGTCAACACTTTCTTGGCAACTTAGAATCTTAAAGAGAGTTGCCTAGAGTACTGAGAAACTAAGTGATATAACCAGTAAGTGTCAGAAATGGACCCTGAACCCAGGTCACCCTGGCTCCAAGACTGGTTCTTTATCCACTACTACACAATACTTCTCCCTTTAATATTAGCAAAATAATCAATTGTACTAATTATAATCTCAGTAAGATGAGCCACCCTGTTGGCAATATTGTGAGTGACAATACTGGCAGCATTAGCCATGGTTCTCTTAATGCAACTGGTCATGCTGGTAACTACTATTGTACGTAGTCACATTCATGATGTTGTTGGCAGTATTGTGAGCAAGGGTACTGACAACACTTTCAGTGATAACGTTAGCTTACCAATGCTGGTATTAATACATCAGACAAGAATACTATTAGTTATAGTAATGGCACTATCGGTAATCCTGTTAGTAACATCGTTAGTAGAAAAATGACAAACTTTCTAATAAGAATAGCATTTATATAGCACTCTTACGTTTACAAAGTGCTTTGTAGATAGGCTCTCATTTGGTCCTTACAACACCCTGAGAGGTAGGTTCCATTATTATCTTCATTTTACAGATGAGAGAACTGAGGCAGGAATTAAATCACTTGCCCAAGGTCACACAACCAATAAATGTCTGAGGCTGGATTTGAATGCAGTTCTTCTTGACTTTAGGTCCAAAGCTCTGAGTCACCAATACCATTAGCGATCATATTAATACTAACTAGTATTAAGTACTACTATTAATCGCAAATAACTAGTATTTTATTAGAAATGCTAATAAAAGTACTATTAATGGTATTAGTAGCAGTAATGTATTGGTAACACAACCCTATTATGAGCAATTGTCATTGAACTGGGACGGGTACTGAACTAGTAGCAGTCTTCATGCAATTATTGTCAATACGATTGACAATGCTAGTTTCAGCACTACAAGGAACATTGGTAGCACACTAGATCACCCTGTTAGCAACTGTTAACAGAACCTGCAGCAATGCTGTAAATTATACTCTTAATAACCACGTCAGTCAAAGCAATGCTAGGAGAGCTCCCCCTGGTACTCATGCCAAGACTGTAACTGTTCGGTAGTAATACTGTCAGTAACGTTAGTTAGTCATACTATAAGCAGGACTTTCACCCCCGCAATTGACGCTCTAACAGCCCAGGGGAGCCCGGCAAGCAGTGACACCGGTGTGAACAGGCAGGAGCTGGCAGGAAACTCCCGGTGGATCAAGGATCCTGTGTCCTGGGACACAGGGACCCCCTGGACACCCCTCTTCCCGCCCCCTTTCCCCTTTATCATTACCGTCTCTCCTGCGGGGGCTGCTGGGGTACGGCTGTGGGCTTCTTTTGCAAGGTATCTCCCCTCAACTGGGGTGGGGGAGGGAGATAAAGGGTAGCCATTGCTCAGCTCTAGCGGATTGGGGATTGCGGGATGGGGAGGGTGAGCTAAACCGAACCGGGACCACGCAGGGAGCATAGCACAAACTGCGTGCGTGGGGTGGAGGCAGAAGGCACGGCCATCCAGGGGATCTCTCACTCACCTCTCAGGAGAAGAACGAGGGGAGTCGGGGAGGCGCTGAGGCTTGGGGCGCGGAGCCCGCAAACTTTGGCGCCCCCGGGGGTTGGTCCTGCAGCAGGAAGGAGATTGCAGAGGGGACTGCAGAGCGCGAGGAAGAGTGAGAGCTAGAGGGAGGGCGAGCGCAGGGAGAGGACGCTATAAAGAGGGCGCGGAGCCGGGCCCCAGAGCACCGCACAAAACCCCCTTTCTTCCCCCCGGGCGCCCCGGCTTGCCTCCCCTCCCCTCCTCCCTCTCTTCTCCTCTTGCCCCCCGCCCCTCTGACAAGGCCGGCTCCGGCCAAGAACAGCCTCTGTCGCCCCAGCTAGGGGGCTTGGAGATCACGGGTTATGGCTCTTTCTCAGAGTCTGGCCCCAGTAGCACCAGAGAAGCGAGACAGAAAGGACAAGCGAAGTAGGACATTATTCTGGGGACAAGGAACAGAAGACAGGCCAGGCGGGAGGCGGAGGGAAGGGGGCGGGGCAGGCTCCTTAGGGTAAGGCAAAGTAAGAGGCTGCTACTACAGCAGAACGGATGAAGGTTAGATTGCAAGAAGGACTTCCCGTTGATTCAGGAAAGGATGAATAAGGAGAGCAAGGGAAGAGCAGTATATCCCTAGAAAGCAGATCTCTCCGTTTTTCTCTCCACTTACCACCCACCCCAACGCTCGTGGTTAGGGGAGGGAGGGTGGAGGGGGAAGAAGGAGAGAAAAGCGAAGAGGATAGAGCACTGGCCCTCTAGTAGAGAGGACCTGAGTTCAAGTTCGACCTCGGATACTTGCTAGCTGTGTGATTTTGGGTAAGTCACTTAACCCTGTTTGCCTCAGTTTCCTCATCTGTAAAATGAGTTGGAGAAGGAAATGGCAAACCACTCCAGTATCTTTGCCAAGAAAACCCCAAATGGGGTCAGGAAGAGCCAAACACAGATGAAAATGGCTGAACATCATCACACATGGAGATGAAATGAATACCTCTGCTCCACCTACTTTCTGTAGTTTGGGTTATTCTGTTTTCCTGAGTTGTCTCACCCCAAAGGGTAGAGAGATAGGGTGGGGCTGATATTGCAGTAGCAGGGCTGAGAGTTAGACTGCAGGTGGATTTGGCAAGCAAGGAAAGTAATAAAACCTTTAGAGTTCTCCTATCTGGAAGAGGGGCAGTAACTAAGGGGGGGGGCACTGTTTGGGCAGAAAAAGGGGCTAGGAAGGGGCTGGTGGACATTGAGGGTATGATTTGAAGGAGATCAGGGGAACTCCCTTGTATAGATAATGAGCAAAGCTATACGAAGTTACTGAGTGTGGAGGAAGCCTCCTGGGCCAAGCTGCTCCCATAAAGGAATGTGGAGGCACCTTGGTGCCAGGGGGTGGATCAGAAACACTGGCTGGAATAGAATGCTGTGCTGCCCAGAATACTAACCATTTCCCCCCTACCATCCCCCAGGACCCAGGATCTTTGCTTCCCTTCTCCTTCAGAACCTCTGCCTGGGTCTTTCCCAGACTTTCTTTACAGCACCAGGGAGACCAGACATGATCACTGGCAGGGACAGAAGACTGGACAGATGGACGCCTAGATTCTTCCAGGGCTGCTCAGCGACTCTCTACCCTTTTGTTTCTTCCCTTTGTGATATGGGAGGTTTTGCTCAAAAGTACTTTGAAATCTTCAGCAAATAATTACCCTACATTATCTCTGTGTCAATAAAGAGGAGAAGAGGAGGGACATACAAAGTTAATCCTGAATCCGTCCCAGGGGAGAGCAGAGAAAGATTGATGGAAGAAATTAGGATTAGATAGTAGGAGGGACTCCCAATAGGGACGTGAAAAAGGAAAACAGAGAACTGCTACCTCCCAGGATGATAGGAAAGAAAAAAAAAAACAAAACCAGTATTGGGACCTGGATGTTGGAGTGGATGCAGGAGGAATGGCACAATGATCTCTAGAAATTAAAAAAATTCTGGGTTGGAGGACTGGAGGAAGGAGGGGGTGGCATTCCCTTCTGTGCTGGGTCAACCTCCAGGGTCTGGCCCAGTTTAGACCCTGCCAGACAGCAGCCAAGGGAGTGAAATTCAATAGCACAATCGGCTTATATTTAACCACTGGCCCCTGGCTCTTGGTCGTGAGCAGGGGGAGCCCCGCTGTTTTTTGGTCAGGGGCTCAAAGTCATCTACACTGCCATGGTGCAGAGGCTAAGGCAGATATAACAACCCTGAATAATAGAGCTGTCGGAGTCCCCCACCCCTGCCCGGGTCCATTCTGACTTCACTCTAATAGCATCAATCGGTCAATGGTAGTGCAAGGTAACTAACTTTTTGGAGCTGAAATCTATTGGATATGACTGGCATCATTATTATTTTAGCCGCATTGGTATCCCTCCGAGGCTTCCCCTCCAACTACTCCTACCACACTACCACCACCACATCGGGGAATTTCTGACCACTAGAAACTGAATGTTTTAGATCGGAAAGGTCAGCATATCCTTACAGCTCCACCATCAGGATACAGCACACATCCCATCCCACCCTGCGCCAGTTCTGCCCAAGAGAGAGGGTGGGGCAAAATGAATCCCCTAAATATCTGAACTTTCCAGGGAAGGGGATTAGGTCCCTCGCCAAGTCGCTTGCACAAAACCGACTTCCGAAAGCTGCAGTCTATACTGAAGCCTTTCCTGAACCCTCTCGGTTATTTGTTTTTAAAATTATTTATTCATTGCCATTGACTTTTCAGCAAGCTTCCTTAGACTAAAGCCTCTTGCTTTCAGGCATTTGAAAAATGCCAATCGCTTAAGTTCCACCGATCTTCATCTCGCTCAGAGGAGGTCTGGGAAGCCAGACTTTCTAGCGACTATCCCTCCTTCGGTTTTTTAGAAGCCCATAGTACTCCTTAGTGACTGGTTGGTGAAATTGTACCGGGAAGGATGAATGTTAGACTTTAGACAGAATTGTCTAGTTACAGTAGAGAAGTGTGTGCGCCTTTTCAATTCAGTTTAAATGACTTCATGTGTATAATGGGTATCATATTTCTTGCCTTTTCAATGGGTTAGCCAGGAGCTGGAGGGAGGAAAAGAATTCGGAATTGGAAATAAAAATTTAAATAAAATGTATTAAAAGGGCATTAATCCCGTCCCCGCCTCTCGGATGGCTCTTTCCAATCAATCTGTCTACTACCACCCCTCACCTCAAAGGTTGGAAGAAAAACCGAGGCCACTGAACACCAACCTTCCCCCCCCCCCCCCGTCAGCTCTGCACGTGGCACGGACTCCTGGGGCCTTTGCCAACTCTGTGCCAGCCGCCACCTCTGGGGAGCGGAGCAGGAAGGGGGCTGGCAGCCGAGGGGGTGCGGAGCGGAAGCCGCCGGCACGCAATTACTCAGCAGCTGCGCGGGGAGAATTGAGGCTTTGAGAGAAACTGAATAGTGGGGTGAAATGCCTGGATCCTCCGCTCCGGCGGAGGAGGGGGAGGGGAATGAGTCTAGGGGAAGGAAGCCTGGACTCCGACCTAGAGAAGTAGGGGGAAAGCGCGGGGAGGGGAGCGACGCAGGTGTTTTGGGCCCTGCATTCTCCCTGGTAAAGGAAGGAGACGGTTTTCCTGCTCTTTCCTGACTTTTCCACATCCTGCTGTGGTGCTGGTCTCCCTGCGTCTTCCAAATCGTGCGGTGATCCATCTCATTTCTGTCTTTCCTTCTCTTTTGGTCTTTGCCCCTCCCGGTTTTTCCCGACTCCAATTGTCTCTCCTCCTTCTCAAAATCTCCCCCCTCAACTTGACCCCAATTTCAGAAGCAAGACCTTCCTCATCCTCCCCTCCCCCCACCCTAGCTCTCAAGTTGCATGTCAGGACACCTGGCTTCTCTCCTTTCTTCTGTTTCCTGGGGCTCGTCCCACATGATTGAGAACAGGAAATGTACCTTAGGCATTATCTAATCCACACACATCCCCATTTGCAGATTGCTCTCCTTTCACTACAGCCTCCCTGCCACTACATGCCTCAGGATGGTCCTTCCTTACCCCTGAGTGAGGGTGATGGAGGAATGGTAACCGACGTAGTTAAATGTTTTTAACATCTCTGGAAAGCGAAGGTCTCCACGGTTATTTTATTAATCTACAAAGATCAGTTAATATTTCGACACCGGACTCTGTTCAGTTCTCGCATGCCAAACACGTTCTCTCCAGGGGAAGCACCATTTAAATACCATTAGCCCTCAGGGCAGGTACACCCGGTCACCCCAAAGGCCTCCTCTAGCCAAACTACGTCCAGGAAAGGCAGCGGCCACGAAGCATCTACAATGCCTCCCGCCCGGGCCCGCCTGAACTTTGGCACAGCTATCTGCAGTGCGGGAAATGGAGAGCGTCAGTTAAGTCCTTCTCTCCCCAGTCGGTCTAGCAAGAAGCTCAGAAAGAAGGGAGGCAGTGCAGACACACCCCGTCCCCACCTCGACTCTCATTCTCTTTCCCAGTTGGACGTAGATCCAACAATGGGAAGGAGGGTTGCTATCTGGACTGGGGCTTTAAAAGGGATGTCGCCCTAGGTCTCGGCAAAGCAGTAGGTCCCATAAGCCGGCTGCTCCGGGCTGGGGAAACCGAAGCTGCGGACCCCGGGATCCGGAAGGCCCCCGCAGCGAGGTCGCGGGGTGGTGATGGGGAAGCGCACACTGCCGTCCGCCAGCCAGCCCCCGTCGCAGCGGTCCAGGCCCGAGAACTTCCAGGCTGCATAGAGGTGGCCAACCTTGGCCAGCACAGCCCCACGCCTCGCGCAGGCTCCGCTAGCCTCTGCCAGCGTCAGACGGCCAGGCACGAAGAACACGTGGCCTGGGAGGAGTAAGGGAGAGAGGCTAAGACAAGGCCTCGCCCAGAAGGCGGAGAGTAAGGGTGTGAGGCTGACTCCGGCTGGATGGAAATTCCATTGACTGGCCTTTCAAAACTGCCCTTTTCGCCCACCCCCCCCAACCCCCACCTTGTTCCCTAGTCGCTCACACTTTCCCCACCCCGCCTCTTTTTCCGCCACTCTCTTAAACCAAGCCTCTTGCCGTATTCCCCGTTTCCACCTTTCTCTAGAGTCTAGACCATTTCACATTTCTCAGCCCCACTCCTGTTTCCTAGCTCTGCTAATTTCACCTGCCCTTTCTCTCTCTAGTCCTACTAGGTCCCACTTCTTTTCCCCTAAATTCTGGCCCCGCCCCCACCTAGCCCCATACCATTTATCCGTTTCTCTCCTTTTTGTAGCTTGGCCTCTTCCCTCTCTTTTCTAGTTTAGCCTCAGCTCAGGCCCTGCCTCTTCCTCTAATCCCGCCCTTATTCTCCAAACCCCGTTTTATTTAGATACCCTCCTCATCTTCTCCAGACCTCACCCTATCCTAGGCTCCTCCTTTTTTCCAGACCCCACCTCATTCTCTAATCCCGCCCCATTTCGATGGTCTCTTCTCTTCTCTACCTCCATCCCTGCTTTCTAAAGTAGGTCCAGACCTGCCCTAGCCCCTTCCCATTTGTCTGCTCCACCTTCCCTAGTTTAGCCCCATCCCAGGCCCCGCCTCTTCTTTTAATCCTGCCCTTCTTCCCTAGCCCTACTTCACTGATGTGCCCCTTATCTTCTAGCCCCCACCCCATCCCAGGCCCCACCTTTTTTCTAGTTTTAGGCCCCACTTTATTTTCTAATCCAGCTCCATTCACATGGCCCCGCCTCCCTTAGGTTGGCTCCTCCCCTTCCCCTCTTCCTCCTCCCTCTCCCCCCGCTCCTCCTCGCTACCCTGTTCCAAATTCTTCCTCTTTCTCTAGGCCCAGGCCCCACCTCTTTCTCTAAAACCGCCCTTGTTCTTTTAGTGCAGCCCCACCGACTTGTTCTCTCCTCTTCTCCAGCCCCACCCTCAACCCAAACCTCGCCTATTTTCTCCCGCCTCCCCAGGTCCCAAACCCTCTTTTGCTCCGGAAGCCTCAGTTCTATTCCTCTTCTTCCTCGCCCCCACCCCGCTCCCCAGCTCGCACTCCCCTTACCCTGCAAAGCGGAGGTGAAGCAGAAGGCGTCGTAACGATCGCGCTGCTTGTCTCTGGGCCCATAGCTGCGAATCCCTGGCCGGCCCCGACCTCCACAGGGTGCTCGAGCTGTCAGCACCGGGTAACGCACGGAGCCCTCCAGGAGCCAACCCGCGTTACACCAGTCCAGGCCCTCGGTCCACGCTGTAGGAAGGACCGGGAAAGGAAGGGCTGCCATTCCCCTCCCGCATCGTCGCCTTCTCGCTTCTCTCATTCCCCCCTTTGCCAAACCATCTCCTTCCTCACACCCACATCTCCTATTCTCTCGGCTCCCAGAGTGACTCGGGGCCCGGGAGAGGAGGATGGTGCCAGGAGTCAGGGAGAGAACCCAGCCCGCACGGGACTGTAATCTGAAGTCTGCTCACCCTGGTAGAGCTGAGGGTACGTGGCCAGCCGCCCGTCCTGTTCCGCACATGCCTTCTTAGCTTCATAGTAATTAAACTGGTATCTGCCCTGACTGGGCTGGTACGGGAAAACCACTCCTGGGGGTGAAGAGATAGGGGCTGACGGGATCCTGGAGGTGGGGTATTGAAGGGTCACTGGGGGAGAGAGACACCCGACTTCCTTACCCTCCAGCCTGAGGGTCAATGCCAAACTCTCATCTTCTAGTCCATTGATGAGCTCGCAACGGTATCTTCCCTCATCCTCCAGCGCCACACTCGTGATCACCAAGGAGGCATCCAGCCTGTGCCCCCTCCTCATCTTGGCACGGTCTCCCAGGGGCCCGTAGCCCCGGGCATGGTGCCCATTAGTAATCAGGATCAGTGTTTCCCGTAGTTCCCCAGGCTCCACTTTGCTCCAGCGCACCTTGTAGCTGGGGGGTGGGGTGCCCAGAACGCAGGGTAGGGTGACCGTGGCACCGCGGCGAGAGTGAATGACCTCGTGGATGGGGGGCAGGAGGTAGTGGGGACCAGGGTGGGGTGCTGGCAAAGGGGGCCAGATTGACAGGGATACCCTGGCCCCAAACTGTCTTCTATGACCCTTTCCAGCCCCTGCCCATCTCCCTACCAGTATCCCCTTCCCTACCCCAATTCCTGTTCCCTCCCTCTAGGTGTCCCTCAAGTCTTTGACCCTTCCTCTCAGTATCTCATTCGTCCTCCCCTCCATCCTTCCAATGTCTCTCACCCAGTCCCTGGGTCTTCCCAGCCATCCACTCCTGTTCCCTAGGCTGGGGCCATCTTACCTGGGTTCCCAGTGCCTTTGTGATAGATGGCAAGACCCAGACCAAAGAGGAGACTCCAGAGGACAGGGAGAGTTAGTTGATTAGTCATGACAGGAACTCAGCTAGAAGGTGATCTGTAATGACAGTCATAATAGGGCAATTATCATTTCAGGAAATGAAAAAGAAACAGGGGGTGAGCCTAGAGAACAGAAGGTATGGGGGTACATCATAGTGGGGTCTGAGCAGGCATTCTCAGGAGAGAGGTGCCCACCTGGGTTCCATCTTCAATGGGACAAAGCCACAGGGACTGAATTTGGTAGCAAGAAGAATCACAGGCAAGATTGATGTGGGGAGACAGTGCAAGTGTGTTAAGGAGATAAGGAAAAGACCTGACTATGTTCTGTCTCCCCAGAAAGAAAGAAAAAGAGGCAAACATGCTACAGCAGTAAAACTAGAAGTTAGACAGCAAAAAGAAAATTTCCTATTGGAAAGAAGGGGAAGAAATCAGAACTGGGAAGAGAGGAAAGTGACTTTTCCCCCCCCAAGAGATGCTGGGGAAGGAGAGACTGCTGTCTGACAGAACCTGGAATCTGGAGGTGAAAAGAGACACTGAAATTGGCTCAGGCATAATGAAAAAGATAGGTAATATGTGCATGGTGCTTTATATTTTTCAAAGCATGCCCACATACATTATGTTGTTTGAATTATCTCTAAGTGCAGAGAAGGGCAGGAACAGGGGTCTGCTTCCTTACCAAGAAGAAGCTACCTCCACCGATAACAGAGTGAGGCAATAATTAGTAACCTCTTGTCCTGTTTGAGAAAAAGAAAATCCTGTTGAAAGTTACTCACATTTCCAGGATCTCCAAGTATTTTATAGCGCAAAGATCTCAGCATCTTACAGATCTGGTCTCTACTGTCTTCCCTCCAACCTCCCAAAAAAAGACACTTGTTCTTTCCCAAGACTTGAAGAGAGAGACTGAGATTCCAAGACTCATCCTAGGTTATTCCATAAGTCTAGGCCAGGACTGGGACTCAGAAGTCCAGCTTCCCAGTCTGGCACTCCATCTGCTAAAGCTTATTGCCATAGGAACAAGGGGAAGATGCCAGTCCTAGATGGGAGGGTTGGTGGAATGGGGACACTGAGAGATTGGTAGGCCTATAATGGACACTTAGTAAACATTTGTTTGGCTGACTGCAAGTCAGTTGGAGGACAGAACTGATACAGGATATCCTGACAGTTGGTATTGAGGAGTGGGCAAGTTGGGAGCTGTCTTTCCCTGAAGGTCTCTAGAATGCCCATTGGAGGAAGGTATGAGCTAGGTTGCCTCACTATGGTGTTTACATCAGTGAGAGAGAAGGGAAGATTGTCTATAAACTACAAATGGGTATAACTACCTATCATGTTCCTGCTGTCTCCGTACTCCTTTATAGACCTCCCAGCCAGAAGCTTTCTCACCTTTGCACACTGTGTCCTGGTCCTGGCCCCGATCTGAGCATCACTTGGGAGAAGAGTTTCTTGGGGTGAGACACAGACATCCAACAGCTTCAAAACCCTGACCTCTTCTGCCCAACCCCCTGTCTGTCTGTTCGTACTTTACTTCCCTGTCCCCACCCCATCGGAAGCACAATTTCCCATTGTCTTTGCCTTTCTCCCTATTGTTGTATAACAGATACCCTTTCTTTATCTGATGGGGAATGTCAACGAAATGTCAACAGCTGGGGATGTGGGATGCAGGGCTGGCTGGCACAGGCCACCGGAAAAATGGCCAGGGACTCAGAGAGGGGGGATAGACATCCTCAAGGACAAAGAGGGAATGGGGGTCCAGAGAAGAGAGGGCTGAGTGGCACAATTTCCCAGTCTCTGAATTTTCTTTTAGGAATGGGGAAGAGGGGATAATGGACAGCTAGGTGGCACAGTGGATAGAGTGCCAGTCTGGGGGTCAGGAAGACTCATCTTCCTGAATTCAAATCTGGCCTTAGATACTTACTAACTGTGACCCTGGGTAAGTCACTTAACCCTGTTTACCTCAGTTTACCTCATCTGTAAAATGAGTTGAAGAAGGAAATGGCAAAGCACTCCAATATCTTTGCCAAGAAAACCCCAAATGGGCTCTTGAAGAGTTGGGCACAACTGAAATGACTGAACAACAAAACAATGGGCACTGGGCCCACCTCCACAGAGATTGAATGAAGCGACCACTACAACAGAAGAGACTGAAGTTAAACAACAAAGATGCGTGTCTAGGAGACACTGAACTAGGGAGCTGGGGCGTTGAGAAACTCTCTGCAGGAGTCATTTGTTCATTCATTTCTCTATTCCACTTTCTCTAGCCCTAAGTGATAATTACGTCTTCTGAGTTGAAATTTCTTAGAGAAGGAATTTCCCTGTGTGATAAATCACTCATTTTGCCACTGGGAAGCCCATCCTTTTCTAATTTCACTATTTACTAATTTCAGTATCCTACTGTTTTTAAAGTAAAATTTTAATTGATTCTTTTATTTTTATAACCACTAGATTTCTCCCAGTATTCATCCTCCCTCCCCCAGAGGACCATTCCACATAATAAATCATATTTTTAAGGAGAAAAATGCGCAAAACCAATCAATATATCTAAAAAAAAATCTGAAAGCATATAGAGTGTGTCCATACCTCAGGCCCCCCCACCTCTGCAAAGGCACGGGGCGGGGGGAGTATCAGCTTCTCACATCTCTTCTTGGTAGTTCCACAACATCCGTCACAACATCCATTTTCAGTTGTGGTTGTTGTCCTTTCCATTTACACCGGTGTAGTAATACATTCTGTCTTCTTGGCTCTGCTTACTTCACTCTGCCCTCAGCTCATGTAAGGAAGCCACCACAAAAGTGCTGCTGTAACTAAGTACATCCTGCTCTTATTTGAACCCATTTCCTTTATTATGTCCTCAGTGTAAAGGCAAGAACAGTGGAGCCCCATCCTCTGTAGCTTAAGGAGTAGATTTAAATAATCCCTCGGTCTTTTCTTATCAGGCTTAAGCAAGCCCATGTCTTTTAGCTTCACGTAATGTTCTGTTGCTTTCTCCCTGGATCCCCCTTCAGCCTTTTCTCTTCATTCTCTGTACCCTTTACATTCTGGGAAGCCTTAAGATTCTCACCAGGACATGACCAGCAGAATCCAGTAGGAAGGGACCCATTCTGTTGAATTTTTGAATTTTGAAGAGCTCTAATTGTTAGGAAAATTTTCCTGATGTTAAATCTAAATTTGCCTTTTGTCTATTCCGATTTCTAACTTCTGAGGCCAAATGGATCAAATCTAATCCCTTATTCACATGATGGCATTTCAAATACTTGAATATGGCTATCAAGTTGCTCCCCATTCCCCCATCTCTTCCCTCCCCCAGTTAAGTCAAGAAACATTTATTAAACATTTACTATGGACCAGGCATTGTGCTAAGCAATGGGTATTCAATTATAGGCAAAAAGGCCCTCCCAGGGGGCCAAGCGAAATATCCCCAGTCTATTGAATCAATCCTTACATGACATTGACTCAAGGCCCTTTCACTGTCCTGGTGCCCTCCTCTGAAAGCTCTCCAGCTAGAGTTCACAATTAAACACAATATGCCAGATATGGTTTGATGAGGGCAGAGCAAGGAGGGAATATCTGCTCCTTATTTCTGGAAGCTATTCTCTTCTTAATGAAGCCCACATTTGTTTTTTTAAAGCTGACATTAGAAAAGAAAATTAATTTAAAAAATAAAGCTGACATTAGCTTTGTTGCCTGCCACATCCCAATGCTGGCTCATATTAAATCTTCAGTCCACTAAAGCTTTTAGTTCCTTTTCAGACAAACTGATGTCTAAGTGTAGTTTCCTCATCTTGCACTCAAGACATTGACTTTTGACTCCAAGTATGATACTGGTCCCTACTGAATTCCATCTCATTAGATTCAACTATATGCAATCAAGATATATTTGGATCCTCTCATCCTCTAGTGTTTTGACTATTCAGCTTTGTGTCATCTACAAATTTGATGATGATATCTATGCCTTTATCCACAACACTGATACAAATGTTAAATGGTTTCTATCTTTCCTTCCACTGATCTTCACCCAAAAGCCTGCCATTATGCCTCCCCAACTTTACTTCCTAGATTTCCTTACATTAGTGTGTCTTCTTAATATACGTCACCCCAATCCCTTTTTATCTATTCTGTTTGTATATATACCCTCCAGAGATATGGTCTAGCCATAGGTTTCATTCCATCATCAAATTTGCCAGCCTGAATTAAGATATCTTGCTCGTTGCATAAGATTTGAGTATTTATGTACAGAATTTGAAGTTATGGGTTTTACTACAGACTCCTTTTTGGGAGATTTTGCCACTTGTGAATTTATGCAAATCCAAGAAGTTATTCTTTTCTTCAGCTGCTCTCTGTGACATCTGGTTTAAGTAATATACCTAAGCATTCTCTTCTTCCCCCATCCTTTTTATTTTAAAGCTCTTCTTATTAGATTTGCAAAATGCTAAGCCAATATATCCTAAATACCCTTTGTTAGGTATACTCCCTCACTAGCAAGTGGTCTCTGATCCCTGTATTATAAGTCATGGCCCAGAAACCCAAATCCTATTCTTAGATACCATTTTCTTGGCCAACTGTTCATTTCCCCAAATAATTTTCTGTTTTGTATCCTTTTCCTTCAATATACAGCAGAGGGGAAATACAACCTGCACCCTTATGGTCTTTAGGTTTTGTTTCTGTTTTTCTGTTTTTCCAGGACAATCATTGACAGTCCTTTTTAGGTTCCTTCTGGCAGTATCATTCGTACCTTGTGAATCACCACAAGTGGTTAGTAGACATCCATTTTGACAAGTCTTAAGAGATTCTCTTTTATGTCTTGAATATTTACTCTAGGAAGACAACAGACCTCTTTATTGTTATTGGTTTGACAAATAACTGTCTCCACCCATGTGCTCAGGGAGCCACAACCTATTAACGTTTTTTCCCTCTATTTTCTCTGCCATTTATTGGATGAACTCTTCCCTGGTATCTTTTGGGGCTCCACTATTTTATTCCTTGGAGTACAAGCAACTGTTTCTTCCTCAGAACCTACAGATACCTTTTTGAAATCCAGATATAAGTGCCATCATCAAAGAGATGTATCCTTCCCTTAGAGCTTGGAGTATGAGGCAAGGCAACAGTATAAACAGGAGCATAAGAGGGACTCAAGATTATTTTTTATAAATGCATCAATTTTTAATGCCAGGAGAAAAAATATAACTGTGCTCATTATGGCATGTAAATATTAACTCTGTGGTAAGTCAAGTTGTATGTGTCATAATGAAGGCTCAGAGTGATCAGTAATCTACAGGGTGCACAATTTTCAATTCTTCCCTTTGGTTTGAAAATTCCTTGTCCCAGCTCTGCCTTCTCTTTCCTCTCAATTCCTTTTGTCCCCGGTCTTTTCCCTCCTCCCCCTGGACCAGTGGCTCTCTAGAGAGAGGACAAACAACCTCCTGTCTCCTCAAACAGGACACCCTGAACCAGATCATCTGCTTGGCCCTAGGCCAATCCAACCCAAATAAACAGGCTTCCTTTAGGAGGGTGAGAATGCCAGAGGCTCTATATGCCTTGGTCTTATCTCCATTTTAGGCTCTTGGGTAATAATACTATTTTTAACAATTCAATGGTTTTTGGTAAGTGCTTTGAGATCTTCTTGGGACAGAAGACAATAGTAAAAATAAAAGGAATGTAATTGGCCAGGGAAAGGAGGGCCATTTCACAGAGTCTTGGAGTTGAAGAAAATTTCATGATGATGATGATAATAGTTAATATTTATATAGCCTATATGCTTTATCTATGTTATCTTACTTTATCCTCACAACACCTCTGTAAGGTAGGAACTAATATTATCCCCATTTTACAGATTAGAAAATTTAAGTGACTTGCCCAGGGTCACACAGTTGGTCAGTGTCTAGGGCGGCATTTGTACTCAGGTCTTCCTGACCCCAGGTCCAACACTCTATCCACTGCACCACCAAGTCACCACAGAGACCATTTAATAGCCCAACCTACCACCTATGACCAGGCTTCTGGAGAATTCTCTTTTAAAAAAATCCAAACCAATGCCAGGCCTTGCTTATACTTGCCAGAGGTAGAGAACCCCAAGTCAGCTCCACTCTCTGCCGCTTGGACTCTGAGACTCCATGGAACATACCTCTACCCGCTTGAGTTTACCATGAGCCAGGGCTCCTGAGACTTCAGAGAACACAGCAAAACCACCTGTCTGGAGGTCACTGAGGGATGACTTTGAATTTTTAATTACCTTCCTTCCTGAGCAGACCACTGATACTCTATTTGCACTCATCCTCCAATGTTTACTACACTTCCATGCCCTTTTATTCACAACATCCCATTCTGAACTCCCTGCTATGGAAGGACAAACCTTCTCCACAACCTCAGCTGTCCATTCCCTCATTTTCATTTACCCCAACCTTATCCCACCAATGTCCCATTCTAGACCTGCCTACATCATTCCATTGTGCCCTCTGGAATGCCTGCTCCATAATTAACAAACTTTTTTTCATCTTAAATCTCTTCTTTTCTCACTCTTTCCATCTTCTGACACTCATTAAGACCTAGCTCCCTTGTGATGACATTTCATTCTTGACCACTCTTTATAGCTCTAATTCCATTTTCTCTTATACCACAATTAACTGGTTGTGATGGGGAAGTCAGAATACTCCTTACTCCCCAGTGCTACTTCTGAACTGTCCTTCTGCCACAATCATTCAATATTGTCTTCTCCTTTGAAGCTTATAATAACTTAATAGATCACCCAATCCACAATCTGGTGATCATTTAGGGTTTGGGGGAAATACATAGGTGGAGGATCATAAGCAAAAGTACTAGAAATGCCCACAGTTCAGGATTAGCTGGTATCCCCAAGAAGTAATAGCCAACCATCTTTTGGGGATCATAGCCTGCCAGTGCAAGTGGGAGTTGGAAGAATTTTCCAGAATAGGTGCTACACATACCAATTTCTTGAAAGAAGTAACTACAGAGAGAATTTTGTTCAATAACCCTTCGACTATATTAAGAAAGACATAAAGCAGGGAAACATACTCACCAAAGTGTTTGCCATTGAAGACATTGTACTGATTACATTAAGCCACAGAACATTAAGAAGTCTTCTAAACAATATCCATACTCACTCAAGAACTCAGGCCCAGTCTACATGAAAGATAAACATCAATGCTTACAATAACAATTATCCTGAAAGGATTGGAAAAGAGAGTAGAGATAAAGTAGGAGAAATGACTAAGAAGTATCTCCTGTCTAACCCCCTGTCCCTCAGCTGCAGGGTTAATTCCCAATAGTCAGTAACCTGGAATAAATGATGACTATGGATGTCCTTGGCTGGTGGAGAGGGGCTGGGGAGGATAGGGAGATTTAGCTATCACCATGGCTAGAGGGATATAAAGTTCTAGAAGGGATTCTTTCTGAAGATCAGCGACCAAACTTGTCAAATCAGACAAGAACTTGAGTCAGAACTAGGGAAGGTACTTACTTTCCTCATCCCAGTCTAGAGAATTGTCCAGCAATCTTCATCCTGAAGAGATTGAGGGGCAGGAGCAGGATGAGGCCTCTGTGCCTTAATTTGGGCCACCTCCAACAAAGAAGAGAAGTGGTCAGAAGCCCTGTTTCTTTTCTTGCAATGATCTGAATAGAGCTCAGGTTCACTTTGGTGAGCCTACCTAGCTTTGTAAAGACTTTTTGCCACACACAGGAGGCATCTTGGAATTGGCTATCTGGGAGGAAAAGATCAAGCTTGCAACTAACAAGAATCTAGGATTCGAGAGCTGAAAGGGCTCTGCCTTTAGGAGGTATAGCAAAAAGATCAACCTGGCAAACTCAGAATTCAGCTTTTCGTTGAGCTACTCACTTCATTCCTATGCCTACCAGTCACACAGAGATAGATCTGCATTCACCTTCAATTCATAGTGGTCTGAATCTCTTCAACCACTAAAAAAATAAACTTCTAGGATTAAGGTGAGAAGGTCTGGTACTGGGAATAACTATACCACTAATTAACTCTGTGGGCAACTTCCTTAACCTGCTGAGCCCAGATTTCATATGACTGTTGAAACTTTGGAGATCATCTAATCTAATTCCCTTCATTTCACAAATGCAGAAATTGAAGCCCAAAGGCCATACAGGTGGTAAGTAGTGAGCTAGGATTTTAAAAGATTTTCTTACTCACAAACAAATACTCTATCCACTATGCCTGGCTGCCTCTTCTGTCAAATGGGGATAGCAAAATCTGCCTGTCTTCCTGGGAGAGGGAGGATAAAGTGAAATAACAGATGACAAAGTATTATATAAATGCAAGCAATTATTTATTTTGCTACTCATATGAATCTGGTCTTGGCTCATAAGCCAGTAAAATCATAGCATCTGAGTCAGAAATATTGATCAGATATGGCTGGTGACCTAGTGGAAAGAGCACTGGCCTGGAGTTGTTCTCTTCCTTTTCAGTCACTTCTGACTCTTCGTGACCCCATTTAGCATTATCTTGGCAAAGATATTGGAATGGCTTACCGTTTCCTTCATTTTTTGAAACTGAGACAAACAGAGTGAAGTGACTTACCTAGGGTCACACAGCTAGTAAGTGCCTGAGGGTAGATTTGAACTCAGGAAGATGTCTTCCTGACTTCAGATCCAGTGCTCAGGGAGACCTGAGTTCAATAATTAATCACAATTATTTACATAGCATTTACTACGTGCTAGGAACTATGCTAAGAGATTTAGAAATATTATCTTATTTGATCCTCACAACTACCCTGGGAGGTAGGTGCTATTGTTATCTCCATTTTACAGTTGAGGAAACTGAGGCAAAAGGAGGCTAAGTGACTTGCCTGAGGTCATACAGCCAGTGTCTGAGAGGAGACTGGAACTCAGGTCTTCCTGACTCCAGGACCACTACTCTATCCTCTCTTCAAATGTAAAATAGGGTTAACAGTAGCACCCAACTCACAAGGCTTTTGTGAGGATGAAATGAGACAATATTTGTGAAAAGCACACAGTGCTGGCACATTAGGAAATGTCATATAAATACTCATTCCCTTCCTCCCTTCCCATCTCCAGTACCTTCAACCATTCTTCACAATATATATTTTTCATTGGTTTGGTACATTATGGTAACTTATAGTTGGAACAAAAATGTCCTAGAGATCATTGTCTAAAACTATTTTTATATAAACTGAGATTACGTTTTACTTAATGGCAATGATCACTCATAGTAACTCACACTGAATCACATTTTATTTAGCAGTCATGATCACAGTATCAATTAGTCTATTTTATTTATGATGGGAAACTGGCCAACAAGAACTCAGTCCTTAAAGCATGTGAAAAGCTTCCCTGCCTAGTTTCAATCTAACTCATGCAGCTCAGGAGCAGGAGGAGTTCTTCTTCAGCCCAGAGTGACCGAGGGCTGAGAGCTGTGTGGTGAGTTTTGAGTTTCAGAGTCGGAAGAATTGATGATAGAGCTGGAATTAAGTTTCTCTCTACCCCATGATTCTGACTGAGAAAGAATAGCTGTGGGCTTTGGATGGAGAGAGAAGTAATAGCTATGGCTGCCTTACCTCCCCACCCAGTGGCTATGTGTCTTTGAATATGTGTTGTTCACTTTCTTGCACTTATTTTTTCCTGTTCTTAGGTGAATGAGTATTGAGAGAAGGAATGGACTATAGTATGACCTTGTGAGCTTCCAAAGGTCTAAATGACCACCAGACATCCCCTCAGCAATCAGTCAGTAGCAGAGACCACATGAGCTGCTATCGGCAGTAGCTTCGTCCAGTGAGGAGCTCACCATAAGGGGCATTCCGCTTGCCATAGCCCAGCAGTGGATTGACATGAGAGCCAGAGACCCTGCCTCCCACAAAAAGCTAGCCCAGTTGGGAAAGGGAGCAATTGTATCCATCAGTAATAACACAACTACAAGTGAACATAAACAAAAAAATTCCCCTGGGCCCAGAGGAGTTTCGAGATCCCTTTTAGCCCTAAAATGTGGCCCTCGGAGAACCTTGACCTTCAAGTTAGAGCCCAAGTGTGTGTCGAGGGAAGGGTGTACCTCTAGAGGCTTGAGGGATGTTATTCTAGCTCTTGTCCTTTCTATACCTTCTTGGTAAATATCCCTTTGTAAAAGCTACTTGACATAAATTGGTTAATTGATATTGGGGGAGCAAACCAGATAGAGTCTTATGAGCAAAAGTATTAGAAGCTTAGTTACTCCTAGGACCTTGGGGGGCAGTAGTTAACTGTCTCCCAGGGACCCAGCCCACCACTGCAGGTAGGAATTGGGGAAATGATTCCAGAAGGGGTGCTACAAATTTATGAATGTTCTAATTGTTGTTATACTTGGAGCTTTTGCCTCCCAAGACCAACGTGAAACTTCCTGAAATTCAACAATCCCTATTTGATCTCTTACTCTCCCGGGCCTCAAAGCTTTTCTTCACTTTCAGACTGGTTCCTCTGTTAATGTTCAGTTGCTCTGCCAGGCCATAATCAGACAAACTTTAGTTTGTTTTGGTTTATTGACTCTCTAATCCCAGGTCTCACATTCTCACCAACTTCATGGGAGGAAAGGAGGAAGAGAAGGGAACTAGAAAAAAAGAGAAAAAAGTGGGCAGTGAAGTGGCACAGTGGATAGAGCACCAACCCTGGAGTCAGTAGGACCTGAGTTCAAATCTTGTCTCAGACACTTACTAGCTGTATAACCCAGGGAAATCACTCAATCCAGAGAGTGGGGGTTGGGGAGAACTAGAGAATTTTTGGCCTTTGTGAAACTCTAAATCCAAGGAATGACTCTCATCTCTCCGAGAGGAGAAGCAAATAATGCTAGGGAAGGAAGTACTAGATAGTTCTACCATTCTTGATTTCCTTATGACAATGATGACAATATGCATTCTGAGCCAGGATTCCTTGAACTGGAGAAATACTGGTGTGAAATCCCAAATATTTTGCAAATTCTTTTGATTTCCCCATAACCAGTCATAGATACCTTGCACATAGTAGGTAATCAATACATCATGTTGGTAATGATAACAGTGACAGTGGAAACCACTGTATAGGGATAGACTTGGAGGTGTGAAAATCTTCATCCTAATTTTATATTAAGTTAGATATATTTGTGAAAAGTGTTTGGCACAGTACTTGACACATAGTAGGTGCTATATAAATGCCAAATTTCTGTAGGTAGAGGATGGAAATTTTAGAGGTGTATAAGAACTTTCTCTTCACAGACAGGAAACCTGTCACCTCAACTAGAGCAATATTCAAGCCTCAATTTTTTCATCTGCAAAATAGGATATATAATTGCCCTTTAAAAATTTGAGTTATTGTACATCTCAACCAAAATACTCCCCCACTGTCGTATGGAGTGAGCCTTAGGTTCTTCAAGACTATGCCAGTGGCATATAAGCTACTTACAGTTGGTTGGTTGGTTGTTATCCTTTGTTGTCAAAGAGGAGCAAAATAACATCACTATGCTAGAGTCAAATTACAGTGTGTCCAACTGTGGCTGATCAGATCAATATGAGCTCAGAAGGCTCTACCACAGGTTGGGCACAAATAGTGAACAGTTGGGGTGGATTCTCCAAATTTGGGCATCTCGTGTTTCTTTTGAGCTACGTCAATTCTGCTTTGCTCATAGAGCACAGCACCTTCTCTGATATGGGCATGCCATGCACAGGAGGTCCTGTGCCATCATCTCCCATGTCACACAATCAGTTCCAAAGTTCAGCCCACTTGGGGTGCTGGACTTGGAGTCAGGAAGACCTGGGTTCAAGTTTTCCTCTACCAATTATTTGAGGTATGACTTGTCACACTTAGGTTACTTAACCTCTCAATGCTTCAGTTTCATCATCTGTAAAACAGTACTACCACCTATATTTTTAGGGTTGTGAGGCTCAAAGGAGATCATAGATGTGAAAAACTTTGAAAACTTCAAAGTGTTAAATAAATATAAATTGTTATACTCACTAAGCTACAAAGGCATTAACTATGGCTTATTCACTGACTATATATTGCTGGAGATGCTCGTTGTTCAGTCGTTTCAGTCATGTCCTACTCTCTGAGACCCCATTTGGAGTTCTCTTGGCAAAGATACTGGAGTGGTTTGCCATTTCCTTCTCTAGTTCATTTTGCAGATGAGGAAACTGAAGTAAAACAGCATTAAGTGACTTGCCCAGAGCGACACAGCAAGTAAGTATCTGAGGCCACATTTGAACTCAGGAAGACGAATCTTCCTGACTTCAGGGCCAGGACTCTAGCTGCCCTCTGGTGATGCTTATCCTCAGAGAAATAGATGACCATCAAGTGACCTTTTGTTCACAGCAACTCATGAAGATGATCTACTAAAACATGAAGGAGTTCCAATCCTGGAAGCCTCAGTCTCTTTTTCTCCTCCTCTTCCTCTTCCTTCCTCCTCCTCCTTTTTTCTTCTTCTCTTACTCTTCCTCCCCCTTTCTATTTTATTTTCCCCAATTACATGCAAAGAACATCTACAACATTTGTTTTTCAGGAACAACTTCCTAACCATTAAGCTGTCCAAAAGTAGAATTGCTACCTTGAAAGGTGGTAGGTTCCCCTTCCTTGGAAGTCCTCAGGTTCAGGCTTGGTATCCCTTGTCAGATATATTGTAATTGGGATTTCTTTCCTTTATGACATAGATTAACTGACTCCTTTCCAACCCTCATGTTAATTAATTCTGTGAGATGCCATATTCTCCTCTCTCTCATGCTGTAACTTGGGAGATAGGTGAACTTTTGCATGATCTTGCCCCAAATCAGTTCTGCACCGTCACTTCTCAGCTATTTCCAAACCAGGATACGGCATATGGCCTCCCTCCTCACTTCTAGCTCCGCTTTCTATGTTGTCTCCCCTTAGAATTTGGGCTACTTGAGAGCAGGCACTACGTCCAGTACTTAAATTTGTATCCCTAAGGCTTAGCACAGCTGGCACATAGTAGGTGCTTTAAAAATGATTTTTCATTGAGTCCACCTCTCTAAACTTTAGCTTCCCAAAGTGTAATGATAGCCAGCATTATGCAGCGCTTAATATCTTTCCCCTTAGATTGTCTTTGAGTACCTACCCTGTAAGGTAGGTACAATTATTATCCCCATTTTACAGATGAGGAAACGGAGGTGTTTAAGAGCTTACCCAGGGCCATATAACTAAGTATGAATTGAAGCAGAATTAGAACTCAGGTCTTTCTGCTACCACTATGCCTCATAGAATGGGGACAAGTGATACTGACAACACTTGGATGACTTGGCGGTGCGGAAAGTACTTCATATATGGGGGGAGCTGTTATTATTACTACTCAAAAAAGGCTGGGAGAAGGGCAGGGAGAGTTTTAGACGAACCCTCGCCCTTCCTAAGTCCCATCACACACTCGTCACCAGCTTCGAAGCGGGGCCTGAAACAGTCCGTGTTTCCGTAACAACCTAAGCACCGCTTAGGGAGCCCGCTTCCGGGAGAGGTTCGAGACTTCCTCCCCTCGGAGGACCGAAACTCTATGGTCTCCCTGTTTTCCATTCTATGGTCTTCGCAGTGTAGAAGGGCCCGAAGGTGGCACTTCCGGGAACATGTCGGCGTGCCGGTGGTGGATTACGCGTGTTTCTGCTAAGAGGACCCTGACTGGACTGTGAGCGGCTTTCTTCAGTAGAGAGAAGCTGGCTGCACACCGGAAGGGAGGAAGAGGTGCTAAAAGGCGCAGATAAATGTAGGGGCTGGAGACTGTCCTTTGGGATCTGCAGCCAGAGGGATGGGAATTAGATCGGGGAGGGAAGCCTGATGGAGCGGGCTCTTCGGGACAACTGTAGGTGTCAGTCAGCGGGCATTCATGCCTGGCATGGCGCTGATCGCTGGGCATAGAGAGAAAGGCAGACCTAGGCTCCACTCCTTAGGAATCAGTCAGTAAGCGCTACTAAGCGCTTACTGTATGCCAGGCATCGTGATGAGTGCCGGGGATATAAAGAAAAGCAAATGTCTCCACTTCCCAGGGAATAATCAGTCAATAAACCTTGAGTACTTATTATGTGCCAGGCACTGTACTAAGCGCTGGGGATACAAAAAAAATCCCTAAGACAGACTTTGCCCTCAAGAAGCTCACGGTCTGATGAGGCTGACTGTTTCAGGTACTTAAAAGATCCATATTCAGCAGGTAGTCGGAAAGAGGAAAAAGGCATTAGCTAAGGAGACCACGAAAGGCCTCTTTCAGAAGGGTGGATTTGAAGTGACTTGAAGGAAGCCCGAGAAACTAACAGGCAGAAGAAGGAAGAGTGTAGAATACCCCAGGTATTGGGGACAGTTAGGGCAAACAGACAGAGAGATGGAAGTGCCCTCTTTGAAACAGAGGCAGATCCTCTCCGGAGGAAACAAGAAGTCCTTTTAAGAAGGCTAACTAGGACTCAGCCCCAGGGCTGTCATGTCACATCAGGAGTGACTAAGGCAATGTTTGCTTGTTAAAGCACCTCAGAACTGATAGGTCCAAATGAAGGGTATTCCTTTGACACTGGTCCCTTTTGGAGGTTTTATGCTTAGTCCAACAATGCTCCTGTCATTTAAAATGTTTCTCAAACTGTCCCCAGCCCATAGGAAATTATTTTAAAGAACTGGAACCACATCTCTTACTGTGTCTAGATCAGTTGAGAAACCAGATCAATGTTCTGATCATAGTAGAACCAGACTGGGAGTGGTAGGTTTGCATGCTTTTTTTTTTCTTTCAAAGGGATGATAGTAACCACTTTTGAACTGGTGAGACATTGAGAACAGAGACTAATCCTTTTCTCAATATGAGTGTCACCTCAGGGACCAAGAGTCGAGGGATGAAGTTTGCCGAGGAGCAGCTGCAGAAGCATGGATGGATTCAAGGTAATACCTACTGATCCTACTCCATTCCTCCCTAGGAAGAGCCCAAGACTCCCAGTCCTGCCTTCTAATACCCCAGGTCTATGAAAGAAACCCCCACCTGTACAACCACCTTAGTTCTTAGGCAGAATTGGAAGAGGAAGAACTATTCTGAATGAGAAATGAAGGCAGGGTAAGAGACTGAGGAGATGGGAAAGGGATAGGGAAAAGAGCCATCAGAAAGGAAGCTTAATAGCTAGTATGTATACAGTGCTTTTAAGTTTTGCAGAATGCTTAACATATAATGTCACTTGATCTTTACAACAACCTTGTGAAATAGGTGCCTATGATATTATACCCATTTTACAACTGAGGAAATAGATTAAGTGACTTGTCTAGGGCCACATGTCTGAGTTTCAGAGACAGGATTTGAACTCAGCTCTTTCTGAATCAGGTCCAGTGCTGTATGAACTGTACCACTGTAATGTTAAGAGAACTTGAAGATCTTCCCTGCCTCTTAATAGGCTTATATGATCACATATGTCCCATGAGAGGAGCTTCCTAAACAGGTAGAACTGGAAGGGTGGAGCAGAAAGTGAGAGAGCAGGTAGGCAGAGCTCAGCAGCTAGTGTGAGTGAGAGAAGGGTTTTTGCCCTAGGGGAAACTTGTTTTGTGTGGAGGCCTAACAGAGGGAAGGCTTAGGGATGTTTGTTTTCCCTGCATTGGTGATAGGTGTGGATTTTTGTCTTAAAAAGAATGCCTGGGGCATCAGTACTCCCTGCATTGGCAATATGTATAGACTTCTTTGATATTATGATGGATTTGGCTTACTGGTGTTTGAATAAATATCTTGGTTTTATCTTTGAAGAAGAGAGTCTGTTATATCTTGTGATTCAAACCTGGGAATACACCTGCATCTTCATAGCAGCTGCTCTGGGTATTGCATTGATGAAATAACCACTTAGCTGCCTCGGCTATTCCTTGTAGGCAAAGCTTTATCCTTGGCAGTAGAGGACAATTTGGAGGAAGGAGAAAAGATCCCTTCAGAAGGAAGTAAACACTTCTCATCTTACAGATTTTAAGCTTTTAGAATCTAAAAATTACACTAAGACTTTTGGGATACCCTATGTAATAGGAGGAAGAGTCCCATTAAGCTAATATCAACAGATCACACTTCTGTAATACTTTCCTGTCTGCAAAATGCTTTGATCACAACTCTGGGGTAGAGTAGGTAACATGAAGTACTGTTATCACCCCCAAGTCATAGGTAAGGCAAAAAGAGGCCCTCAAAAGCCAAGTGAATTGTCCATGGTGACATAGGATCATAGATGACAAAGCTAGACATTGAATACAGGTCTTCTGACTCTTAAGTTTGGCACTCTTTCACCTATGGTACAGTGGATAGAGCTTTGGTCCTGGAGTCAGGAAGACCCCAAGTTCAAATCCTGCTTCAGACACTTACTAGCTGTGTGAGCCTGGGACAAGTCACTTAACTTCTGTTTACCTTAGTTTCCTCATCTGTAAAATGGAGGGTAGTTGAGAGGATCAAATGAGACCACAATTGTAAAGGACATGGTAAGCACAACTTAAATATTAGCGATGATGATGCCACCATTCTTCCTACAGGGAGAGTTGGAGAGGCACAGTCCTAGTCCCTCATGTAGTTGTAAGCTCCAGACAGATTAGGACAGATGATCCATTTGAATGGGTTCTAAACATCAATGCAGGAAATTTGGCTCGAGTGGAGTCAAGAGCTCTGAAGTTTTCCAGGAGAGGCTGTGGAACTGAACTGGGGGAGAGGGAATCTAAAGGTAGTGTCTATTGGTGTTTAAAGGTAGCTGTGAAGGTTCAATGCAGATAGATAAGCTGCATGAGCCTGGTCTCTACTCCCTCCAGGCAAGGGCCTGGGCAAGAAGGAAGATGGTATAGCCCAGGCCATCAAGGTGAAGCTGAAGCAGGACAATGCTGGGGTAAGGAACTCCATACAGGTCTGGGGGCCTGAGGACCCAGAGGGGAAATCAGGATGGAAGGTGGCATTGGAAGGATTGTGTCTCTTTCCCCTTGGACAGGTGGGACATGACCCTTCTAAGGAGTTCACTGATCACTGGTGGAGCCAACTGTTCAACAAGACAGCTGCCAGCTTGGTGGTGGAGACTGGGAAGGTACTGGGTGGGGGGATGGGGTAAGGGGAGGGGCAGGATGACCATAGAACACACAAGCACTTGGTCTGTGTGGGAGTGTGAGAACCCAGGCATGGGGCAGCAGGCTCAGTTCAACCCCCACCTCCCCAACAGGATGGAGTAAAAATGCAGACCCAGGCCAAGGACACCAGCAAGCAGAAAAGATCTGGGGGCTCAAAGTCCAGCCTGCTGTATGGACACTTCATAAAGGTACTAGAGGCCAGGGATGAAGGAGACCCTCCTCCCCCTGCTAGTCCAAGTGAGGCTTCTTACTCTCTGTTGCCTTCACTATTAGGAGACACTAGCCATACTTCCATTTGCAAGAGGAAGAACTAGACAGTGTATTCTAAAAGTTAAGTCATCAATAGCTGTCGTACAGCCCTCTAGATGAATTAGGCAATGGGATAGAACTAAGGCTATATGTGAACCATGAGGCCCTAGACAGTAAGAGATTGGAGATGCACTGTAAGGTCATATAATGAACACACAACTGTAAATGGAGTCAGACCTGGCTTTAAGGGTTCTTGAATCTATTCCCTCTCTAAGGTATTTGCTGTCTCCTCTCAGTTTCTTCATCTGCAAAATAAAGAGGTTGGGTTAGCTAGAATCCAAGGTCCCTTTGAGCTGACATTCTAGAGTTCTTTGCCAACTTTCTTATTCTCCAAATGAATCCTTCAGTTTTTTAACAAGTCTCCAGAATTCTGGGAATTCTGGGGGGGAAGAAAGAGGGCAGGCATTATAAGGAAAGACCATGGAAAGGATGTAGAAAATGAACTTTTAATAATAACTCACATTTATATGGTACTTTGCAATTTGCAAAGGGTTTTCTTGATAGCCTGGAAGCTTGGTAGTAATTAACTTCAAGAAGTTAATTAATAATTGATATTAATTAATAATAAATAATAGCAGTTAACATCTATATACCACTTGCCAGGGACTTTGCTAAGAGGTTTACAGTTATTATCTCATTTGATTCTCACAATCCTGGCAGGTAAGTGCTGTAATTATCCCCATTTTAAAGTCAGGGAAACCAAGGCAGACACATTAAATGACTTGCCCCAGGTCTAAGGCCACATTTGAACTCAGTCTTGACCTGGCACTCTATCTACCTTGCCACCTAGCTGCCCAAGTTAAGTGACTTAATCATGATGGTTCCATTTTTGTTGTTTGAAGAAAGATTCAGACTTAGGTCTCCCAACTCCAGGTCCAGTTCTCTATCCATGGGTGCCACACTGTCTCCCAGGGAACTCAACAGTCTGTTAAGTTCTCCCCCTTTTGGCTGAGGTTCCCCATGGGCAGCGTAACCAACATGATAATAGTAATAGAAATGTTGTCATCTTGACTCTGGGGAGCAGTAATTTTCCCATCTGTTTTCTTTTCTTCCCACATTCTGATCACAGAATCGGAGATCTAATTCTGGGAGGTCTCCCGGCCAAACACCTTCATTTTACAGATGAAGCGAGTAGCCCAAGGTCCCAGGAGTGAAGGGTAAACCTTCTGGCTCTAGATCATCTGGTGTTCTTTCCACTGCCTGTGGAGATGGGGGGAACAAGGTTTGTCAATGCAGCACCTGTTCAGTTATTGGCCTGAAATATGGAACTACATGGGAAATGGGCATGTGGTAATTGACTAGTCAGGACTGTGAAGCTGGAACAAATTTAATGGAGAGGGACGAGGACGATGATGGTGATTGGTCTTGTCTCCTCTTCTCAAAACCCTTCAGTGGCTCCCTGTTATCTAGTAAAGGTCTTTCTTCCTTAGCCTAGCATTCAAAGGTTCCCCTGATCTAGTGTTACCGGACACTTGCACACTTAACTCACAGCTCCTCCCCTCCAAGAATCCTGTGTTTTAGCCAAACTGAGCTATTTCATAACTCCTGTACAAACATCCTTTGGTCATATTCCTTAAACTTAAAATGTCCTTCCTAATGTTTAAAACTGTTGAAATTCTACCTGTCCTTTAAAGCCTAGCTTAATGCCCTCCTAGAAATGCCCCAATTCCACCACTAGTAATGAGCTTCATCACCAGCCTCAGGGGAACTTGGTACCTCAAGAGCTTTTTTGGTGGCTTGGGCCTGGGCCTGTGATTTAATTAACTGGTATGGAAAGTGAGAAGCTAAGTGGCAAAGTAGATAGAGCCCCAGCCTTAGAGTCAGGAGGACCTGAGTTCAAATTTGGCTTCAGACACTTAGTGGCTCTGTGACCCTGGGAAAGTTGATTAACCTTGTTTGTCTCAGTTTCTTCATCTGTAAAATGAGCTGGAGAAATAAGTGGCAAACCACTCCAGTGTCACAAAGAGTTGGATGTGACTAATCGACTAAACAACAAAATTTCAGTATTACTGTCGTTTGGGGCAGCTAGGTGACAAAGGGGATAGAGTGCTGGGCCTGGAGTCAGGAAGACTTATCTTCTTGAGTTCAAATCTGGCCCCAAATGCTTATTAGCGGTGTGACCCTGGGCAAATTTGCCTATTTGCATGTTTCTTTCTCTGTAAAATGAGCTGGAGAAGGAAATGGCAAACCTCTCCAGGACCTGTGCCAACAAAATTCCAGGTGGGGTCATGAAGAGTCAGCCACGACTGAACAACAAAGGAAATTCCTTCTAACAATGCAGACAGTAACTGAGCTGCAGCTTCCCATCTTAAATTTGCCCATACTGTTTTATATTCTAGTTATTTGCACAGGAGTTCTATCTCCTTATCAGAACATGAGGCCCCTGGGAACAGGGGCCGTGCTCTGTCTAAACTTTGCATTTCCTTTGGTGCTTTGCACGCAGTAGGTCCTTCATAAATACTTGCTGACCTTGTAAATGTTCACTCTCCTACCAGAGTGCCATTCTCACTTCAGGAGGAGAGAAAGCGGAGAAGCAGAGTGAACAAAGCAGTGAAGATGAGGCATCTCCACCAGCAAAGATGTGAGAATTCCCTTACAATTGGAGGGTGCCATGAAGGCCTTGCTCCAGTATTCCATGTCCTACATGAGTGTGGGCAGATTTACTCAAAGAGGGTTGGACTCCACACCTGGGACAGCTTGGAGGGGAGAGGTAGGTTTCTTCTCTAGGCTGTGCCTCCATAACACACTCTTCCCTCCCTTGATACCCAGCCTGACAGACGAGGAGTTGATTCGAGCCTGCGAGGGACGTACTGCACACAAGTAAGGCAGTCTGCAAGCTTGCTTTCCTTTTTCCTGCCCTTCTCTAGCCTCCCCTTCTCTGGGCTCCCTCTCCCAGCTGGAGCTTCTGTCATATCTCTAGCCCCTTTTACCTCTGTTGCTCAGACAGAGAGCAAGTGGTTCTTGACCACAGGAGGAGGGAATACTTTTTCTGGTTTTATCGCTGTTCCTGATTGAATACCTGTCTGCCCCAGGGGTGCCCGCCATGGGCTTACCATGAAGGCCAAGCTGGCCAGGCTAGAAGAGCAGGAGCGGGCCTTCCTGGCACAGTACAAAGGCCAGAATGCAAGTGTACCTGACTCCCCAGCTGAGGACATATCCCAGAAAATGAAGAAGAAGAAAAAGAAAAGTCAGGAAGAAGCATCAGTAACAGACAGGAGTGAGCATGTGCAGATCATGGAACAGCCTGATGAGAACAGTAGGAAAAAGAAAAAGAAGAAAAAGAGACAACAGGAAGAAGAAACAGAAGATGAGGTAGGCATTCAAGTAGAGAGGGAAGAGGAAGAAGAAAGCAGACCCCAGAAAACCAAAAAGAAGAAAAGAAAGAAGGAACCACCAGAGGCCTAGCAAGGACTGTCCCAATGACCATCTACATTACTTTGTTGGAGACCAGGGCTCCAGAGGCTGAGGGCTCTGGGCCCTTTGCCCATTGCTAGGGGTGGGAGATAGAGAGGATAAGAGTTCTCCTACAGGTGCCAGGGTCATTGGAGATCAGAGTATTGTGGCCCCCCCCTCATCCTCCACTTCTACACAGAGGGATCAATAAACACCTCCCAGGGCCCTGCCTTTCAGTCCTGCTCAGACTTTTCACTCACCTCCCTTCTCCCCCTAGCTCAGGGCTTCTTTCCCATGGCCTGGAGCTGGGAAGGAGGCACCAGAGCTATCATTCTCTATTTCACAGGAGATCGCCTTCTGGCTCTTATACACTTTTGCACAAGTATCAACCACTAAATGAGGGCTGAAACTTTGAAGGTGTCTCATCCGATTACCTGCCTACAGACAAAAGTTTGCCCCAGTCAAGAGGGATAGGAATTACTTGTATTCAAAGAGATTATACAAGGTCCCATAGGTGCCCATTTTAACACCGAGCAGTCCTTACTAGCAGTATGTCCTTCTCCTCATCTAACCTACTGCAGTATCAGTCCATCTTGAACATGTTTATAGAATTTCAGATTGGGAAGGACCTTAGAGGATTCCCTCTACTTTCACAGATGATGAAACTAAGGCCCGGAGACATTTTTGATTTGTGCAACGTCACACAGCTCTGGGATTCAGACTTGGGTCCTCTGATTCCAAGGGCAAGGTTCTTTCCACTATACCATGCTGTGCCCCCTCTGGTCCACAAAGATGGTTTCAGCCCACCCAGAAGATCTCAAAGCACTTTACAGACCCAGACCAAAAATAATTCAGTCTTTATTGGGGGCACACCAGCCTGTCTTCACTGCAGCTGCAGGACACACTCAGTTGCTGGATAAGGGGGTAGGTTCAGCTGGTATTTCTTCTCTAAGGCAGATGGCACAAAGCGGCCCCCCAAGTAGTGGTGTCGACCCTTGAACAGAGTAGCTGCCTTTTTGGGGGCTGTCAGTGAGATGAGTAAGTCAGGCTGGATGCCATCTTGGTTCCCCTTCTCCACATCCCACCCTGTGGGTGCAAAGGGCATGTGGTTACAGGAATCAGGCCTCTCTCATTATGCCTTCCCTCACACCACTTCTGAATTTGGTTTCAGCTCAGCTCTTTAGGGAAGGAAAAGAGGTGAGCAGGAACACTAGGCCCTGTCCTAGGCCCTCTAGGCACCTCTGTCCTTCAGGGTTTCTTAATATGGAGGAAGTAAAAGCACTTTGACACCAGCTGGAGAGGATACTGAGCTGAGAGGGGAACTTCAGGTTCTTGTTTCCAAGAACCTTCCAACTCTAACATTTTAAGATTCAAGTAGCCTTCACTTCCTGCCCAACTTTGGCACAAAGGCCTCCCTGAGCATTCAGAGATCATTCATCTATCATACCACCCCGTATCCATACCATTCCCCACCCCTGTCCCGTCCTGTCCCCCAGGGTACCTGAGGGAATGTCAATGCTGGCAATAGGCACTGTGAGTCCACTCAGTACACTCAGGATGGCTCCAAACGGCTCCCGAACAGTACCCTTAAAGCTAAAGCCAAAGATGGCGTCTACCACCAATTCATACAGTTCATCAATCAGCATCGGCTAGGAAGGAGGGAGAGGAAGAGTGGGTTGGTAACCCATTTCACAATATTCCCATTCTAAGCAAGGGAAAAGGCTAAAATGGCTGTAAAAAAAAAACAAGATTATATAGATATAGGCAGTAGTGGTTAATACCCCTGTGGGTGCAGCATCACAAACACTCATGCTTTGTGCTGCGAGCCAACTACTTGTTTTCCGAGAAAGTTCATGCACTAGGGACAGAAGGATCATAGGTAAAGGAGGAAAGGACCTTGAAAATAAAACTGGTCCTCTCAGAGGCCCAGAGAAGTTAATTTCCCAAGTTCACAGAGGTAGTAAATCACATCTAGATTAAAACTGGCTCCCAGTGACTAAAAGATAGGGACAGAGTGCATGGTAGGGCAGCAGAGGAGTCCAGAAGAAAGCATTTGGCCTTCACTGTTTGGGGGCAGGAATAGATAAAAGAAAATTTTCATACCAAGGAAAAGGAAGAGCAAACAAGCCAGTGGCTATGTGTTAGGGAAAGAGTTCAAGTGAATTAAGAGTCTAATGCCTCCTACCTCGGATGGCATCTCAGGCAGAAAAGGGATGTCCATCTTCTGACACTGTGTCACCAGAGCATCAAAAAGTGGCTTGTTTGGCTTCTTGGGATAATGGATCTTTGGCTCATAGCCCTGGGAAGGAGGGGGTGATGTGATTCAGATGACTGAATCAAAAGAGCCCCTTCCTATCCTGTCAGCCTCCCCTCTTTGGTGGTACCCTCATACTCACAAAGAGTTTGAGATGCCTGGCACAGACAAGGCCATCACCTCCATTGTTTCCTGGACCACAGATGACCAGGACTGCTGGGGGGCTGCTGCCAAAAGAACTGGGTGGGTATGCCTGAAGGGAGGAGATGCATGGGGATTAAAAAGATCTTAGAGGAAGGCCCTGGTCCCCAGGGGTAGCTATAACAGGTTCCTTGTGGCCCATTTCCCATTCCCTCCTACTGGCTTTTGTCATTCTGCCATTGCCCTAGGGGTCAGGTAGTGCTGGGTCCTCCCTCACCTCCGGCACTGACCTTGGCAATGGCAGTGGCACAGCTGAGCCCAGCCAGCTCCATGAGTTGATCCACGCTAAACTTGTACTCGTTGAACAGCTCCTCATCTACAGCCTGGGCCTCCTCCTGGCTGGGAGAAAACCCCGCCCCTCCAAAGACTCAGTTCCAGACCCTGGCCCTTCCCCTCCCGGGCTCCAGTGGGCGCCCCTTGCTCCAGTTCAGTGAATTCCTTGTACACAGCAACCCCTGATCCTAACCCGACTCTGCTGGGCGCGCCCCCAATCAGGTCACTGTACCCCCTGTCCCCCAGACTTGGGGGGCCTCTCCTGGTTCAGGTCAGTGCACCCCCTGCCCCCACCCCAGGCTCGGGCAGGTGTCCCTTGATCCAGATCAGTGCAGCCCCTGGTCCAGGTCAGTGCACACTCCCTGGGAAGAACGCGGAAGTCCGACGCCCTCCGGGCCTCGTCTCACCTCAAGTACTTGAGTGTTTTGCCCGCCATGATGGAGTCCCCTGGGTGCATCTGTCTTGCCCCCCACCAGGCGGGCCCCGGGCAGTGGGGCCCACCTCGAGTCAAGACGCGTGGTAGGCGCGAGCCAGAGACCAGCAGCCCCAGCCCCAGGAACGCCC
This sequence comes from Pseudochirops cupreus, assembly GCA_028627135.1. Lineage (NCBI taxonomy): Eukaryota > Metazoa > Chordata > Mammalia > Diprotodontia > Pseudocheiridae > Pseudochirops > Pseudochirops cupreus. Next base: position 129,176,558 of record CM053584.1, read on the forward strand.
GCAGCCCGAGCATTCAGGCTCCCACGAGCCGTCTCCCTCCCTCCCTCCCTACCCCGCTGCCTGCCAGCCTCGGAGCATGCGCCGGCACTGCCTCCTCTGCTTCAGCCTCGGGTGAATGTGGAGGTCAAGAACGAGAATCCTAGCGCGCGTGCGCCGCTTCTGAGCCCGGCTGGGGCACGAACTGAGCCTGCCTTCAGAAACGGCGGCGGCGTGCAATTACGGCGACCCCTGCTGTCCGGCACCTAACCCACTCCCGCAGTTCGCCAAGGGGATCCCGGGGAGAGAGGCTGTGCATCGGACCACGCCCGTCCCCAGTGAAACTGACAAAAGCAGCCTGGATGGGAAGAGAAACAAGATTCACCACCACGTTTATTTTCTCTTCGAGCTGCACCAAAAATGGAGCAGGAGATGGTGTAGGGGATCTCAAAGTCCTTATCTGAGCCTAACAATGACCACAGCCTGGACTGCTGTCATGCTGTGCTCCAGATCGTCGCCATCCAAAGACTGGACAAGTAGAAAAGGCCAGGGCTCCAGGGACTCTGCCAGAGGGGGAGTCTTGGGGGGAAGGGGCGCGAGGGTCACATGACCATGCAGAAGCTGGACTTGACTGGCCTCCTGCAGGCATTCCTGCTGCGAGTGGTCAGGGGTCCTTCAGGTGATCTGGAGGAAATAGGAAGAGGAGAGAGGAGGAGAAAGTGCTGGGTACCAAGGAACGAAGAGAGGGGCAGCTGGGGGCTAGTTGTTTCCTGGGGCTCTCGCTATCCCTCTTCCTTACCTCCCCACTGCATGATGCTGCCTCCGGTGGGTGGTTTTGAAGTTCTGGTGTCCAGATAATACAGGGTCTTTTTTCCCTTTCTCCCCTGAGGGCCAGTGATGGAGCGGACAAACCAATTCATGCGGCACCATACCTGGCCGTGGGTTATTACAGTTGCTGAAGGACAAAAGCAAAGATGGCCCTGTATCCCTTTATCAGTGGCCCAGGTCATCTTACCGATCCTTTGTTCCTTTTAGCACACAGGCCTCTGCCTTACCCACCCCACCCCCTTCTTAAAAGTTGCAACTTTCCATAATACTTCCAAGACCCACTTTCCTCAGAACATAAACCCTGAAAGTGGGTTTGGGTATTTTGGGGGGAGCGAGTCTTGCATATAGGAGTCTTTTATTACATGTTTAAGTTGAAATGCTAAGAAAGATCCATAATTTCATTACTGTGGGCATTGTCTTCACTAATATAGATTACACCCCTCTCTATGTTAGCAGATAGTCTTCATGAATTTTGATTGTGTTTCAAAAAACATCGTTGCCCATTCCAAGTTCCCATATTCTGATGATAAGGTTTTAGGAACTTAGCAAAGGCTGCTTCTCAGATGCCAGAGTTCATCACAAAGACTATTCAAAGCCTTCCTGATTTGGTTGGTCCTGCCAGAATTTGCACACAGATGGCAGAGTCACTGAGAACTCAGGGGTCACCTTGGTACAAGGTAGACCTCTGAGCCACTCCAAAGTACACCAGTTTCTAACTCCTCTTTCCATTCTTACTCCAAGCTCTATATCTCTTCCCAAGTAGGAAGCCTACCTATTGGCTTGCGGACCATCAGAGTCCAGGAAGCTGGGTTTCCCATCTTTAAGGACACCTGATCGATGGAAAGAGAGAGGCCTCAGACCTAGTGAAAAAGCAAATATAAGCCTCTCTTCATCCAGATCCATAGTTTGGAAAAGACAGGGGAGTGAGGGGCGGACAGGTGAGTGGACAATGTATCATGAAATAGTAGCTAGGTGGTGCAGTGGATAAAACGTCTGGGCCTGGAGTCAGGAACACCTGGATTCAAATCCAGCTTCAGATACTTTCTAGCTGTGTGACTGTGGACAAGTCACTCAACTTCTGCCTGCCTCAGTTTTTTCATCCATAAAATGGAGATTATAATAGCATCCACCTCCCAGGGTTGCTGTGAGGTTAAAATGAAGTGATATTTGTAAAACTCTCTGCACATAAAGGTGCCTTGTTTTGTTGTTCAGTTGTTTTATCATCATGTCCAAATCTCTGTGACCCCATTTGGGGTTTTGTTGGCAAAGATACTGGAGTGGTTTGTTCTTTAAACCTTCTCCAGCTCATTTTTTTATTTTAACAGAAGAGGAATTGAGGAAAACAGGGTTACATGACTTGCCCAGGGTCACATAGCTAGAAAGAATCTGAGGTGCTTAATATATACTCATTTCCTTAATAAGTTCCAAATTTTTAAAATTATTGTAATGTTTACAAAGCACTTTCCTCACAACAGCAATGTGGGGTAGAAATTATAAGTGCTACCTTTTAGCAAAGTGCCTGGAATATCTGCTGATTAATTGATTAGAGGTTAGGTAGAAGAAAGCTTTCTAGATTATCAGGGGCAGGAAAACTAAGATAGGGGCATGGGAAAAGGCATTCCACCTCAGACTGGATTAGGTGAAAGCCAGGAGAAAGGATAAAATGAGCTCCAGTGAACTTTGCTTATGTGGGGAAATGATCATTGGGGTAGAGTGGATGTGGGGTGGGGAGACACATGTCTACTCAGACTCACGATCCAGTCTCCATTTGGGTGATGTCATGGGAAGATTGACTGTCACCTCCTCCTCTTCCTCCCATGCAGCAGCTGATCTACCAGGGCAAAGGAGGAGGGAGATAGACTGGGAGGGGAGTCCTTTCCCTTTACCCATTGCAAGCTGAAAACATTTCCAATAACTCTTCTGTTCAGCAGCCATGCCTACTCATAAGGACACTTGTAGTCTCTTTAGGGAAGCATAGCACAATGGAACGAGAAATTAATTTAGGATAAGAAAACCTATGTTCAAATCTTGGCTCTGCCCCATCCTGCTCTTAGGCCCTAGGTAAATCATCTACCTCTTTGGGCTTTGGTTCCTTTACCTGCTAAATGAGGGGGTTGGAATGGTTCCTTCTAGTTCTAAATCCATGGTCCTATGAACCAAAATTATTGTCACCACATATCCCCCTAGGAGTTCTCCAGTTGAAAACCTGCTCATCTCTGAAGCTCCACATCCCTCCCTCCCATCCCTCTGACCTGCCCACTCCACCTCACCTGTATTGGGTTGGACCCTCTGCCTGACCCACCAGGATGTGGTAACAGGGTTTGGAGGAAGAGGCTCTACTCATAGCCTGTGGTCTCACCCGGGTCAGTGACTAGAGGGGAAAAAGGGATGGTTTTAGGAATGGATGGTTTTAGGAACTATGGCCATGGTCAAAGTCATATGCCCTCCAGCTATTCATCTGTAGGATGCACAGAGGCATTGACCCTTCTCTTCCTGGATGACAGAAAGAGGGAGGGAGAGAGACAGAGACATACAGAGACAGAAGGAACAGAGTCACAGAGAGAGGGGAAGAGACAGACAAAAGATCCAGAGAAAACAAAGACCCATAGCTACTAGGTGCCTCTGAACTGAAGGAAGATTTGGCATCTGGAAACAACTGAAAGATCTGATTCATTCCAAAACCACTGATGGGGAAACCTTTGTTTTGTTGAGGTCCACGGACCCACAGATGAATGAAGTAATCAAGGGTCACAGAAGTCATAACAGGGCAATAGAGAAATTTTGTACTAACGGTGACTCTAGAAACAGATGGTCCAGTAGCACAAATCTAAAATTAAGCTGTCCTAAAAAATTTTTAAAATTAAATAAAATTAAGCTGTCCTAGAGGCAGCTGGATGGTGCAGTAGATTGCTCACTGGGCCTATAGTCAGGAAGACCTGAGTTCAAATTCAGACTCAGATCTTCACTAGTTGTATGACTCAAGGCAATCGTTTCACCTCTGTTTGCCTCAGTTACCTCAACTGTAAATGGAGATGATAACAGCACCTCTCAGGGTGGTTGTGAGGATTAAAAGGGATCATATTCATAAAGCATTTAGCACAGTGACTGGAGAACAGTAGAAATGCTAGTTATTATTATAATCTTCCCCCTAACCATTTGCCAAACCTGTCCTTCCAGGTAATGCCTCTATCTCTATCTCTGTTAACGACACCCCCATCCTTCCTATTACCTCATTCTTATCCTACACACCTTATCCATTACCAAATTCTGGCTGTTTCTAGCTCCTCTCTGCTCCCACTAGCTCAGGTTCTCATTTCTTCTCTAGAATATTGTAACAGCCTCCTAACTAGTTGTCCTGACATTAGACTGTCATTGTGGTAGAGTAGACTTGGAGTCAGAGGACCTGGTTCTAATTCTGCCTCTGTCACTGCCTATGACCTTGAGCAAGTAACCTTTCTGGGCCATAGTTTTCTTGTTGGAAAAATAAAGGCTTGGACTAGATGATCTCTAAGGTCCCATCTGTCTTGAAATCTATGCTTTTATGACAACATCTCAGGATTGTGCTGGAAACCATTCTAATGGGCTGATTGTTAAAATTTTCATTGTAAGCATTTACAGCTTGGAAATCATCAAACAATTCATATGAAAGCTTAATTTCTTGTTCTGTTGATTGTCTAGACTTGAGAAAGTGATAGAGAAAATGTGAACACTACAGATTAAATTGTCTGAGGCTGCATTTGGTCAGGTCCTCCTGACTCCAGAGCTGCTGCTCTGTTCATTGCACCATCTAGCTGCCCCCAGAGAGCCAGTTGTTAAACATTTCCTAGCCTATCCCTGGCCCTAATCCAGCCTCTGCACTCTGGACTGCCACGATCATATCACATTCCTCTACTCAGAAGCCTTCAGTATCGGGGGCCTGATAATGAACTATGCTACTCACCTCCTGACCCAGAGGTGATGATGCAGAAGGGGACATGCACTCTGGACACTGAAAATGTGAGAATTTGTTTTGCTTGACTATGCACACCTGTTAAGTTTTTTTTTTAATTTTACATTGGGAAAGAAGGAGGGAAAGAAAATAAATGCCTATTAGTTGAAAAAAATAAAATGAAAGCTAAAAAAAAAAGCATTCAGTGGTTCCTCACTGGCTACTGAATCAAGCTTAAGCTTCAATCCTTAATTTAGTATTCAGAGCCTTCTCATTAGTCTCCTATTTACCTGTCTACTGTTCCCCTGTGCATCTCCTTTTCATGCATTCCATGTGTTTTTCAAACTGAATTATTTATTCTTTGCGTGTCCCCCATCTCACCCCCACACTCTCCCATTTCTGTTGCTTTGTTCACACTATCCTCATGCTTGGAATGGAGCCTCCCCTTCTCTTTCCCTAGTTCCCTTTCCTAATAACAATGGCTAATATTCATATACCACCTATTATGTACCAGGCACTTTGCAATTATTTCCTTTGATTCTATTCCCATTCCATTTCACCCTAACAATAACCCTGAGAGGTAGGTGCTATTATTATTCCCATTTAACTGATAAGGTAACTGAGGCAAATAGAGGTTGAGTGACTTATGCAGGCTCACACAATAAGTAAATGTCTGAGGTTATATTTGAACTCGGGTCTTCCTGACTCTAGGCCCTGTGCTCTATCCACTGTGTTACCTATCTCCTATCAATTGAAGATTTTTCCTCCTCCCAAGGCATGAGTCAGACCCTGCTTCCACTCAGAAGCATTCCCACAAACTTACAGAATCTTGGGAGTTGAAAGGGTCCTCAGAGGCCATCTAGAGCCAGGGATGGGAAACCTATGGCCTGAAGGCCACATGTGGTTCTCTAGGTCCCCAAATGCAGCCTTTTGACTGAATCCAAACTTCTCAGAAAAAATTCCCTTAATTTAATACACCAGGAGAGGAAGGAGTGAGAAAAAGAAGGAGGGAGAGAGGGAAAGCGAGGGAGAGAGAGAGAGAGAAAAGAGAGAGAAGGAAAAGAGAGAGAGAAAGAGAGAGTGAGAGAGAGAGAAAGAGAAATCTGGACGTCAAAGCTGTAGAACTGGGGGGAACTGAAGTTAGGTGTGGTTTCAAAGCAGGCTTCCCAGAAGAGAAAAATGTGAAGCAGGAGGACAAGAAAGATCAAGATCTAGGACTGGCTGTTCTTACCTGGCACTGAACCAGTAAAGCCAGTGCTTCCTTATTTGTTCTGTAAAACTTGGACTCAGTCAAAAGGCCTCCCCCAAGGACCTAGAAGGCCACATGTGGCCTGTAGGCCACAGGTTCCCCACCCCGATGGTCCAACCCATACCTAGCTAAGAATCTCTTCTGCAGTTAATTCTTGACAAGTGATCTAGTCTTCGCTTGAAGCCCTCTAGTGAGTTAGAAGGAACCCAGTATAGAGCCATCCTGTAACTTCCCAACCCAACTCCCTGGATACCACTCCTTGTATGTGTGGTTTCTTGCTATTAGAATATAAGTATTTAGAGAGCAGAGACTACCATCCCTTTTGTACTTGTATTCCCGGTACTTAGCACCATGCTTGGCATATATTAAGCCTGTAATAAGTGCTTTTTCATTCAGTCATTCACTTATTAAGTCCATTTAAGCTATCCACGAAGTCCACCCAATAAGTCATTTGATAAACCTCCTCTTTACAGATGCGGAGATGGGAGGTAGCACAAGTGTTAAGTGACAAGGCCAGGATCTGAACCCGGGTCCTTTGACCCCTAAATCCCTAGCTTTCCACTTTCCACTTTCCCACATGGAAACTAAGGCACAGGTAAAGCAATGCTCAGGATCACATCGCTAGTAAGCGTTTAAAGAACTGGAATTTTCTTGGCTCTATCCACTGCCCCAGCCAGCTGCCCAAAGCTTGGTGAAGGAGGCAGGACACAGCCAAGCTGTTGTCATGCCAATGGACAAGACCATCGATCTGCTGAGATTCTGAAATATTACTTTTGTTCTGGAGTGCGGCCAGTTAAGGTGGACAAGTGGGGAGAGAGAAAGAGAAGTAAAGAGAGGAGACAGAGACCCAAAGAGTGAATGAGAAAAAGGCACAGAGATGGCAAGAGATTTCCCCGCCCCCCACAACCCAAACTTTGAATTCTTTGAATAGCATCGCCATCTTGTGGTCTCTTTTGAAATTGCTCCTAGAAACCATTGAAGCTATGATGGGTACCCACGTGAATGAGGCTCACTGCTCTGGATTCTGCCTAAACCAGCGGTTCTCAACCTGTGGGTTATGTTCAGTTTGTAACAATGAAAATACATCCTGCATATCAGATATTTACATTACGATTCATAACAATAGCAAAATTACAGTTATGAAATAGCAACAAAAATAATTTTATGGTTGGGGGTCACCACAACATGAAGAACTGCATTAAAGTGTCGCGACATTAGGAAGGTTGAGAACCACTGGCTTAAACCAAGGGCCCAATCTGTCTCACACTGGAGGCTTTCCTGCCTGGGCCTCTGGGCAAGGGAAGAGCAGAGAACAATATTACTTATTGCAAACAAGAATGCAAATGAATCAAATCAGACAGGCAAGGTCAGGAGTTCCAGGAAACATCAATTCTCCTTTACCACAAACGGTCCTTCCACCTCCCACCCTGGGGCTTCCTACTTTAGGATTCTTCTCACCAGGGAGGGATCAGGATCCAGTCCTCTCAGGGTCAAGTGATTCCTCATAGAATCTGCCAACTTGGCCACCAGCCTCTCTCGAACTGAGGGGGACTCTTTCTGGTGGAGATGATGGAGACAATTACTTGGCCTCTCTCCTGCCTTAGGAGAGGGTTAGTAGAGGACAGGAGGGTGATAGGAAAGAGATAGATGAAAGGGGGAGGAGGGTCTAGGGGCCAGTCTTTCTAATTTCTCCTCCCAAAGTGCACAAATTCCCATTCCTAGCTATAGGAAGAGGAAAATGAAAAAGGAAGAGGAGATATAATTCCAGTCCTGGAAGAAACTTGAGGCTGATGGGAGAGATAGGATACCTCCCTCCTAACCTCAAGCTCCAAGCACATACATACACCAGGAGAGGGAGGAGGGAGGGAGAGAAGGAGGAGGGGAGAGGGAGAGGGAGAAGGAGAGGGAGAGAGGGAGAGAGGGAGAGAGAGAGAGAGAGAGAGAGAGAGAGAGAGAGAGAGAGAGAGAGAGAGAGAGAGAGAGAGAGAGAGAGAGAGAGAGA
>CM053584.1:129184640-129248525 GCA_028627135.1 Pseudochirops cupreus
GCCAGTGCTTCCTTATAGCGCCTCACAGCCTGGTCAGACTGCCCCAGACAGGCAGCTGCAGCCCCCAGCCCCTCCAGAGCTTGCCATTGTCCCTTCACATCCCCTGGGAAAGGAGAACTTAAGGAGATTTCCCCCACATACACACGCATACTTCCTCAACATGTTTCCCACCTTGTGGGGATGAAGCTTCAGAGAGGGGAGACTACCTTTCACACCTAGCTCCATGGACCCTTCCCTATTCTTCACCTACCCTGACTCCAACATTTGGGAGAAAGGGTAAATTGACCTAATTAAAATACCTGGTCTCTGATACTGTCATCGGACTCTCTGTCAGTCAAATAATTCCACCTGCCTCAACCAGGAGGTTCCCCAAACCTTCAGGACCCCCAATCCCCACCAGTAAGACTTTAAAGTCTCCCCCTGCAGCAAAAGAAAGGCTACCCCAGCACCATCACAAGGGAAACCCCCTTACCAGCATCCTGTGCAGCCTGGAGGGCATGAAGGTAGTTGTCTCTGGCAGCCTCATGTTCCCCCAACTGGCTCAGGGCAAATGCCAGGCCCCCAAAGCACTCCCCCTGCTCTTGCCGCTGCCCAGAGGAGCCTGCCAACAGATTGCCAGCCACAGAGTAGAGTGCTGGCTAGCAGGAGTACCTGGATTCCTCTCCTCCCTCTCTTGAAGCCCAGGGAGAGGACTCAGTAGTCCTGAAGTACAGCCTTCTCCACCACCCCTCCTGTTCCCCCAGTGTGGCATCACAATCCTGCCCCCAGCTCTGAGTCTACAGAAGAAGCAGCGTGATACGGAGCAAAAGGCAAGAGCCTTGGAGTCAGGAGAGCTGGGCTTTAGTTCTGACTCTATCACTAGCTGCCTGACCTTGAGCCTCGACTGTGAATGACTCCCCTTTTCTATGCCTCAGTTTCCTTAGCTATAAAATGGGAAGATTGATATGTGATTTCTAATGTCCTTGAAAGCTTAACATTCCACGAATCCCCATAGGATTTAGAGCAGCGGTTCTCAACCTGTGGGTTATGTTCAATTTAAATACATCCTGCATATCAGATATTTACATTACGATTCATAACAGTAGCAAAATTACAGTTATGAAGTAGCAACGAACATAATTTTATGGTTGGAGGTCACCACAACATGAAGAACTGTATTAAAGGGTTGCGGCATTAGGAAGGTTGAGAACCACTGATTTACAGCTAAAAGGAACCTATGAGGTCAGTCTCCTCATTTGGGGGCAGCTAGGTGGTATAGTGGATGGATAGGGCACTAGGTCTAGAGCCAGGATAGACCAGAGTTCAAATCCAGCCCCAGACACTTACTAGCTGTGTGACTTTGGACAAGTCACTTAAACCTCTGTTTGCTTCAGTTTCCTCAGTGGTAGAATAGAGATCATAATAGCACCTACCTCTCAGGGTTGTTTTGAGGTTCTAATGAAGGAATACTTATAAAGTGCTTGGCACATAGTAGGCACTTATATAAATGTGAGTTTTATTTAGTAATTATTAATTTAATTAATTTATTTTAATTATTTTATAGATGAGAAAACAGAGGCCCAGAGAAGAGAGATCACCTTGTTGAAAGTCAAATAAGTCGCAGAGCTGGGATTCAAGCCCCGGTCATTCAAATCCTGTGACTTTAGCCTGTGGGTCCCAATGCTCAAAATTCTGTATCCTCAGATTCACCTCTGGACCTATGATGTCCTGTTATATCCTATCTCTTCCTCTGCCCCAACCCAATCCAATCCTATCCCTATGCTGCCCCCTTCCCCTGTCTACCAGCCCCCATGTAACCAGCCTGGCCTTGAGCCTCCAGGTACCCACCATATAGGGCAGCAGCTTTCTGGTGGAGCCTCTGTGCCTCCCAGAAGTTCCCCAGGGCATTGTGGGCAGCACCAAGATTCTGTAGCACAACAGCCTTGGCTCCTGGCTCCAGACACAGAGGTAGAGCCTGAAGGAAGCTTTCAGCTGCCAATGGGAACAGATGAAGTTGGGAATAACTCAGGCCAAGGTCATTGTAGAGCTTCCCTAGGGGGCCAAGGACAGCCATGGTCACTGAGAGTCAGGGTGGGACACAATCACTTTATCAGATGATGGTCAGCTATGTCACAGAAGCAGTGTACGTAGTGCATGGCTTCAGCCCCTGCTCTCTCCCACTCAATTTTTCCCTATAGCCTTACCAAGTGTGAAGCAAGTTTCACAGGTTTACAGCATCATAGAATCTGAGCTAGAAGGGATCATTTAGTCCAATATCTTCATTTTACAGATAAGGAAACTGAGGTCCATAGGAGTTCTGTGACTTGCCCAAGGTCACACAGTAGTGTTCAGCCAGGACCTGAACTCAGCTCCTTTGATTCTTGTACTGTGGGTGTGAGGTACTTGCCTTAGGCATGAAATACTGAGAAGTATAGAATGATATACAAAATATACATCTATTATCCCACACACAGCAAACCAGGAGAATGGTGGGCACAATTCTATATTTTTGCCTCAGCTGCAACACTGATGAGAGTGCTGCCTTTTGCCCTCAGATCTCACCCAGAAGTCCCCGACTCGTACTCTTCTCTGCCAGCCTCCGGCTCTCCTCTAGCACCTGGACCACTTCTCCCACCTTGTGATGCCTGCTTTTTACCATGCATTCACCAGCAGCTCCCAATGCCAGGGCTGCAGCCCAGGGTCTCCCTGCCTGGGCATAAGCTTGGCCCGCTTCCCGAAGGCAGTGGGCTGCTTGCCCTGGGTGCCCCAGGGCCCGGTAGCAGGCTGCCATCTTCTCCTGGGTTTCCCCTTGGTCTCCCTGGGGCTGATAATGGCCCAAGGCCTTGTGGTACCAAACCAAAGCTTGTGGCAAATCACCCAAGGCATGGTAGGCCAAGGCCACATTGAAGCACTGGTCACCATGGCAAGCACCCTTGGCCTTTTCCTCCGGTTTGGCCCAGAGGAACAGCCGGAGACCACGTGCAGGGTCCCCAGTCTCCACATAGGCTGCTCCAAGGTTGAAGGCACAGGCCCGGAGGACCCTGGTACCCTTGCCTCCCTGGGCTTCCAAGGCCAGAAGAAAGGCTCTATGAAAACTAGCCACGGCCTCATCATTCCGACCATCTCGCAGAGCCCCATGCCCAGCTTGGGTAAGGGTCTGGATACTGGCTTCCAGATGTTTCTTCTTCCTCTTCTTCTTCTTGGCTGGCCGTGCCTCAGTCCCTGGTCCCAGGGAACTGTCCTCAGAGGCAGGAGAAGACATAGAACTGACAAGATTGCAAAAACAGTTGATTAACCAGCCACAACTACTTTCAGAGAAAGATCCCTTGAGTTCAGTTCTGTCCCTGGCCAGTTATGACCCTCCCATGGTCTAAATTGTCTTCCCCAACCGCAGTAGCGATTTGTCCCTCATTAATACCTGGTAGGGAGAGCCCAGAGAATAGTGGAATAAAGGTGTCAGAAGTCCTAGGTTCAAATCCCAGCTTCAAAACTAATTAGCTCAGTGTCAGAGTGAGAAATTTACTTAATCTCTTAAAGTCTTATATTTTTCCCCACATGTAAAATAGCTTGTTGTGAGTAAAGGTTTTTGTCAACTTCAAAACGTCATAGAACTTCAAACTTTTGTTATTATTAGATGATAGAATCTAAAGCTAGAAGAAACTTTAGGCAATTAGGTAGCTCAGTAGATGGAACATTGGGTCTGGAGTCAGGAAGAACTGAGTTCAAATCCAGCCTTAGACACTCACCAGCTGTGTGACCCTAAGCAAGTCACTTGACTGCTGTTTGTCTCAGTTTCCCCAACTGTAATGGGAATGATACTAGTACTCACCTCCTACTTCCTAGGGTTGTTGTGAGGATTAAATGAGATAATATTTGTAAAGTGTTTAACACAGCTCCTGGCACATTTTAAGTGCAAATAAATGCTTATTCTCTTTTCTTCCACTTGCCCCCAGTTATCTAGGCTAGTCTCCTGATGGACTCTCTCCTCCGTAATTAACCTAAGTTTCTTAATCTCTAGTCATTCCTCCCTACCTGCATACTGTCAGATGTCTAATCATCATCTCTCCCTCCACAGTAGGAGCTAAAAGGAGACCAATGATGCTGAAGACCTCCTTTTCTGTAAGAAGAATCTCCCTTCAGAGCCCCAAATGCTCCTTCTCCTCCTTTCCCTTGGTCTTCTTAACACTCCTCAATCTCTGTCCTTAGCTTTGTCCTGGCCTGTAACAGACACAAAATGGTAGTGCTGGACAGAATCTTAAAGATGAACTCATTCACTTCCCTCAATTAATAGATGAGAAAAATGAGGCACAGGGAAGTTAAGTAAATTTCCTGATTACCCAGGAATAAAGACCTGAACTTGCCTCACCATCCTGGGTCCCTAGAACCTTATCCAATAACCTTAGAACCACAAGGTACTTGAAGGGGAGGGTCACATTGACCATGCCTCTGCTTCTATAAAGGGTCCCCTCCCCCCCCACCACCACTGCTCTGTTGGGATTCAAACCCAAGTCCTCTAATTCTTTCTGATCTATTTTGTCTCACTGCCTCCTGCTCACACTACTTTCAGCTTCCCTTATATCCTGGAACCCAAGTCATTTTTCAGTTCGTGTCAGACTCTTTGTGACTCCTTTTGGCATTTTCTTGGCAGAGATTCTGGAGTGGTTTGCCATTTCCTTCTCCAGCTCATTTTACAGATGAGGAAACTGAGGCAACCAGGGTTAAGTGACTTGCCTAGGGTCACATAGCTAGTAAATGTCTGAAGCTAGATTTGAACTCACAAAGATGAGTCTTCTTGACTCCAGGCTCCCACTGTGCCACCTAGCTGCCCAAGTATAACCAAGTATAGAACACATCATAATCATATATTTCCTTAGCACCTCTCTGAGGATCCCTGCCTACATCCAAAAGATGAAAAATGAGGTAGAGAGAATTTAGTTACACAATTGTGACTCCCAGCCCCTTCCCATTTCTCCTTCCTCCTGAAAAAGATCTGAAGAGGGGACCAGGGCATTCTGTTCACACATACACACACACACACACACACACACACACACACACACACACACACACACACACACACACACACACACAATTTCTTGCCTCTGTGATGACTGGGCTTGGGAACATGATCATCCTGCCTCCTGCCCCAACTGATTGCACTGTGCCCATCCCTGGATCATCCCTTAGCCCCTCACACAGCAACTACCTCCCTACCTCTTGTTGATTCTGCCTTGGTGCAGCTTCCTCTCTGGGATGGCTCGGAAGACTTGGGTTACCTCTGCTCACAGCCTCGGGCGTCACTGTGACAACCCAGTAACACTCTCCCCTCCTAAGGGATTCCTTGACTGACAGCTCAGGCATCCTATCTGAATTCTGATCCTTTGAGGTGGAACTCTTCTCAAAGTCATGGGATACCTGGCTTCTCATTAAAATTGTAGTTCCTCCCTACTTACTTCCCCAGTCCTAAGTTGATTCTATTGTCTTTTCTCCTAGTCTTGGTTTCTTTCTAATGGACAAAGAAGTTTAGAGTTTCCAGGTGGGGCCATTAGGTCTAAAGTGCTTAGTGAGTTGTAAAAGGAGCCCTATGTCAATGGGTATTAATAGTCACAGTTCAATATTTCAGAAACTTGTGACTTTGTGGGTGTGGATGATCCCTCCAACTAAAGCCCACCGACTCAACTCTTTTTTGACTTAGGAGATGGTCTTAAAGAATTTCTGTGGCTGAAAAAAATTATTTTAAAAATTTTATGAATGCCCTTTTGCTTTTACATCTGTCATTCTGATGAGGTTACCTCTGGGAACCCCCTTGAACTCTGATTGAATCTTTCCATTTGATAAGGTATTTGCCTGAGCCCATAAGCCTTTCATTATAGCTATGCCCAAATCTCTGTTACTAGCCTAGACTTCCATTGTCCAGCTAGCCCCCCCACCCTTGATCCTTCCAAAATAGCTATACCCAAATCTTGCTACCATTAGTGTGTCATCTCCTGGTAGCCTCCAGCTACTTCCCACCCTTAATCTTTCATTACTAGAGTCAGACCTCATTTGACTCCTCCTGAAGACCCTCCCCAAACTCCTCCTCTACACCACCCCTAGATTCCTTCCATAACCTTTCTTTATATTAGACCCCATCTTGCCTCCATGAAAAAAAAAAGGATGGAGAAATTATCGAGCACAGACTCACTCTGTGTCAGATTGTTCTGGCCCGCTTGTCAATACAAGTGTCATAGATATCAAGGCTCCTTAAGAGTCTATTATGTCCATTATGGCGAACCTTTAATAAACTTTGCTTTACTTTAGCTGAGAGAAGACTTGAGTCAAATTCATTCAGCAGGATCCAGCATATTGGTATTTTGGGTTCTTGAATACCCCTAACCCTATACCTCAACATCTTATGTTTCCCTCAGCAATTCCCCCAATCTCTCCCACCCCCAAAATAAACCTTCTCTAATAAAGGAAAAGTTTAGTAAAAGCCAGGAATCCAGGACTAAGTGGAACTACTGAATCCCACACCCGTCATTATTATGCTATTGGAAAAGACAAAATACTGCCCCGAGACTCTACTCGAAATACTCCATCTTCCCAGAATAGAAATTTCCTTCCCAGGACTCTACTCCCAGAAGCTGATGATAGAATGTAAACTACACAGTGGATGGCACATAGGGATAAGGATAGGCTCTGGATCTGGGCTTTCACTGACAAAGGGAACTCCTTTACAAATGAAATTTTGCACTTTCTTTGTCATTTACAGCTCTTAGCAAGTTTCCTTGCCTGAAAAAATGAAAAGTTGCAGTCACACTTGGAAATAGACATCAGGGGTGGTGTTGAGGTTTAGGTATGATTGGGACCCCAACATACCAACACTCCAGGTGCTGCCTGAATGAATTCAACCCAACTCTTCTTTCAGCCAAAGAAAAATAAGGTTTATTAAAGATCTGCCATATTGGCCAGACTCTTAAGAAATCTCATCATTGGTTAGACTCTCAAGGGATCTAAGCATTTGTGACACTTGTATCGACCAGAGTGAATCTGAGCACCTTCATGGAGGCAAAATGGATCTTATATACAGAAAGACTGTGGGAGTGATCTAGGGATGGCCAAGTAGTCTGGGGTGACTAGAGGAGGGATTTAGGGAAGGTCTTGAGGAAGAGTCTAAGGAGGATCTTGATGGGACTGGAGTGACTAAAGGTCAGACTCCTGGAACCAAAAGAACAGAATTTTGATGGGATCAAGGGTGGGAGACAATCCAGAGGTAACAGACAAAGGAGGGCTAGGCTAGGTTAAGGATAACAGATTTGGGCGTGAAAAGCCACATTGAGTGGGAAAAGTGGGTGGGGGGATTTCCTAGGGCCTGTGGACAAATGGGACTCAAATTCATTTGGGGTAAAGGGAAAGATCTCGGCTTGGACCTGTACCCAGGCAGTGGGACTTGAACTCCGTGTTCCTGGCTGGAGGAGGGCTCTCTGACCCTACATCATACTGCTTCTTGATTTATTTATTGTTGATTGGTGGTCCCCTAAGTTTCCAGTGAAAAGAGGATTCCTTTACCACTGGGGTCAAGACTAAGCATTCGAATGACCTAATTTTATTATTCTTTCTGGTTTACATTTATTGTAGTTATTGTGTATATGGTCTTCCTGATTCTGACTTTATCCCTTCATACCAGACAGGTTTAGGATAGAAAGGACCTTTGTAGTTATCTAGTCCAAACTCTTCACTTAACAGATGTGGAAACTGAGGCCTGAAGAGTGCCTTGCCCAAGGTCTGAAGAGTAGAGCCAGTCTTGTGACCCCCTTCTCTGAAATCAGCTAGCTCCTAAGGCAGCAGACACTTGAGGATGGAGGTTGAGGCGGGATTCAGGATGCTACGGTGAAGAGCGGGGCTGGGATGATGCAGAAGGGAAGCAGGGACCTGGGGGTACTGTGTGAGGTCTGGGGAGAAGGCCCGGGGAGGCAAAAGCAACAAGGAGCTGAGACCAGGGGTCTACAGCGAGGAGGCTGGAGTGACCAGAGGAGGGGAATGGCAAGGGGTACAGTGAGGAAGGGGGAGAAGCAGGACCCGGGGGGTATAGTGAGGAGGGGGCCGGAGTCAATGAGATGGGAGGAATGACAAGGAGTACAAAGAGGATGGGGAAGTGGCTGGAAAGAGAACCGTGGTCTCCCGGCAGGAGTTTGCACGTGCCTCTTCTCCCAATGTAACTGGGAACTACAAATCCCAGCAGGCCCCGCGGCGCAGGCCGGAAGTGTCCTGGCCGGACTGTTGCGGCTGCGAGGGGCGGTGGCGGCGGGAGATTCAAACCTGGAAACAGGAGCAGAAGGAGGAGAAGGAGGAAGAGGAGGATGGAGGGGAGCAGAGCAAGGCCCGGCGGGGCGGCCTGTGAGTGACTGACCGAGAGTCAGAGTCGAGAAGGGACGGGACTGGGGCCGACGACGGGGAGAGGGGCTGGGGCTGGGGTCTCTAGCCGTGTGGGGTTGGCAGCACGGGAAAATCAACAAGCCTGCTAAACTTTTTTTTATTATTAAACGTCTACTATTTGCCGGACACCGCGCTAAGCGCTGTTGTGCAATGCTAAGAGCGCCCGGAGACCTGGGATCGAGCCCTATGGGCTAGACACGGTGGTTTGGAGTCGCCGACTCCGCTGTTTACCTGCTGGGTGGCTTTGGGCGGGTCACTAACCCACGAGGCCTTAACTTCCTCATCTGGAAAATAGGGCTGGAAGAAAACAGCAGGGCTTAGTCTACGGAGACATTGGGGCCTCTGGGTGTTTATCTACTTCCCTGCTGGGCCTGACTTTTAAGGACTCGGGCGTCCTTTAGGGTGGAGTGGGGTCTGAGGTCCTCAAATCAAGTCAATCAATTTAAATTAGACAAAAACTTACGTGGTTATGTAGAGAATTGTGCTAAATGCTAGGGAAAAAAATAACATTTAGTGCCTTAAAGTTTTTAAAATGCTGTCTGAACCACAAGGCTATGAGACAGGCATTTTACAGATGAGGAAACTGAGGTTGGAGATGTTAATTGCGGGATGTCACAGTGGTGGCAGACTTGAGATGGGGAACTGAACATAGATTTCTGGACTCAACTCAGAGATCTTTACAGTTCACTGTCTCCTGAAAATTCTGGAGTTTTCCCCCAACTAGATGGAAAGAAGACCACTCCCCTTGCTTTCCCTTCTTTCAAACCAATATGAGTTTATTTTGGGGGGCTCCAAAAAGTAAAGTCCATGAATCTGTAGAGGGAATTTTGAACTTGTGAGGGTGGCTTTAGGAAGTCTGGAAGAAAGAATGCCATTTGTACACACTCCCACCCACACACCCACACAGAGTCCTGCCCAGTTTTCAATTCATACCTTTGGGGTGAGGTCATTTACCAGCTTACTTTCCAGGCTTAACTGCCTACCCTTTTCCTTTTTGCTCCTCCCTTGGAGTAACTGATGGATTTCTTGCCATTGGCCTGTCATTTGGAATATGGTCCTGAGAGTGTATTTTTAAAAACCTCACTTGACTGCCAATTCAAATTAAATTCCTCGAAGAGAAATTTGACGTTCAGCTAAAAATAATTAACCATAGGAATTAAATGCTGGGTCAAAAATAAATCAGCTGAACTCCGTGTCTACTTTTAGTTTATTCTTCTGCGTTCATTTTTCTTTGGAATCTTTTGGGTGGGGGCTCGGGGGGGGGGGGGGGTAGTGCAGTGCCTTAACTTTGTCTCCTAAAGTAGATTCTTCTTCAAAATAGTGGGGTGGGGACTAGGGAAAAGGTGGGTTGGGATCCAAAGGAGCCTTGAGAAATATGGGTTTTTGTCAGTGAAAATTTGGTGTTTTGCTATTTTGACTATTTGGGGGAATTTCTTTGAAGATTGCTTGGATCTTGAGTTTGTGAAATCATAGAATCTTAGAGTTCAAATATAATACACTCCCTGTGCCAAATAAAATGCACTTCTACCTCATCTCTGTCAAAATCTTAGTCTTCTTTCCGTGTTCAGCCTCTTCCATGAAGCATTCCCTGAACCCTTCCAGCTGACAGGGTTGACAACCTTAATTTTTCTCCACAGTTTCTCAAGGGATATGCCTAAATGATAGGTCTGACCCTGTTCCTCCCCTCCTCAATCAATTCCAGTGTCTCCCTATTCTCCCTCTAAGTCTCCCTCTCAGATCAAATACAGACTTCTGTGTTTGGCATTTGAAGGGACACACATTCACAGCCTGGCCTCATATATCATTCCCCTTCATACACTTGAGTCCATCTAAACTGGTCATGCATGTTCCTCCGTCTTCTTTCTTTGTGTCTTTTTATAGGTTGTCTCCAATGGATCCAATGCTTTCCTTCCTTACCTCTGACTCCTCGGATCCCTTGTTTCTTTCAAAATCTCGGCCAAATACCACCTCCTACATGTAGCCTTATTTCCCCAGAAAAAGTTACCTTGTATTTATTTGGATATAATTTAGTGTATATATGTGTGTGTGTGTGTGTGTGTGTGTGTGTATGTATATACATATATATATATATATATATATATATATATATATATATATATGAGTAAGTTGTCTCCCTCCTATAGGATATAAACTCCTTGAGGGCAGAAACTTTCATTTTTTGTCTTTCTGTCCCTGGTACAATGTCTGGCATGTAGAAGATGCCTAATAAATGTGGATTTTTAAAAATCTCTGTATCTCCAGTGCCAACAATCATTGCATCTTGAAGATATAAGGCATTTAATTAATTTTTAATTAAACTGAGATGTAACCTTAGAGGTCATATAATCTAATTCTAGCAGATGTACACCCAACAGGTAGTTATGTAGCTTTAGCAAAAGCAAATACCATTTACCTTCACGATCTGACCTTTGAAGAAAGAGCCAGAAGTAGACTCTTGGGGCACTCTTAGTTAAATGGAGCTAAGGATTCAGATGACCAGAACTCCAGACATCCCTCCTAGAGGGTGGAGGAGAGATGGGAAGAGAGTGACAGGTTGGAAGGAACAGTCTGAGGTTTCCTAAAGGAGAGAACTGGAAAAAGCAGAGAAGGAAACAATAATAATTGGAAGAGTGAGAAAAAGACAAAGGGGAATGGCCTCTGAAGTCGAAGGGGGCAGAGAACATTGGGCTTGGACAAAGTATTTTTTTTTTACCATCTGAACAGGGAATACAAGCTAACCTGGGAGGACTCTAGTCTAGGGAATTGGAACTGGGTGGATGAGTGTCAGATGGGAACTGTCTGAGGTTTTCAGGCGGGGGAGGGATTGCATTTGAGGAAGATGGTAAAGGATAGGAATCAAGCATCCTAGCGCCCTTTTGATCTGCTGCTGAACGTGTCATACCTCCCTACTTCCAGATGAACGTCTCACTGCAGAAGAGATGGATGAACAGAGGCGGCAGAATGTTGCCTATCAATATCTCTGCCGCCTGGAGGAAGCCAAACGGTGAGTAGAGGTAGGCAGGAAGAGGCTAAGGGATAAAGGGAAATGGGCAGGAGACTGTGGAAGGAGGGGAGATGGGCAGGGGGAGGCCAAGGGATGGGGGCAGGGGGAGGCCAAGGGATGAGGGGAGGTGAGCAGGGAGAGGCCAAGGGATAAAGGGAAGTGGGTATAGGGGAGGCCAAGGGATGAGGGGAGGTGAGCAGGGAGAGGCCAAGGGATAAAGGGAGGTAGTCAGGGTGATGGTAAGTGGGAGTGGGGAAGCCCATTTGTAAGTGGGCATTGTAAGATGGCCATGGGGTCAGTGAAATTTTCAAGGTGTCAGGTCGCAAATATACCTGTCCTTCATCCTACTCCCTTTAGCCTAATCCCAGCTAAATTATTTTGATTATACCACAGCAGCATCTATTTCTTTCCCCCAGGAGATGAAATGGGAGAAAAAAGGGGTAGGCTAGAGACATGATGTTGGGGTGATACACAGTGGTTGTGGTCTTGGCTCAGTTCTCGGTCCATTTCAGAGACTTCCCTGGCATCCCTCAGTGGAAAGGACAGGACAGAAGATGAGACTTAGGGGACCTGAAGGTTGTCTTCTGGCTTCTAAAGATCTGCCATGTGAAAGGAAATTAATCTTACTCTGCTCTTCCCCAAATGTCAGGACTGAGAGCAATTCTTGCAAGTTGGGTAGAGGCAAATTTTGGTTTGATGTAAGGTCCAGTTACAAATACAAAACCTGAATAGGCTGCCTCTGAAAGTAATGGTAATAATAAGAGTAGCTACTATTTATATAATAGTTTGCAATTATTATCTCCTTTGACCCTTATGACAACCCTGGGAGGTTTTTACAATTGAGGAAACTGAGGCAGAGGTTGTGACTTGTCCAGGATCACATAACTAAGAAATTTCTGAGATTGGATTTGAACTTGGGTCTTCCTGACTCTAGGCCTGGCACCCTATTCACTGTGCCACCTAGGTACCTCACACGGCAAATCTTCAAGGAAAGACTGGCAGAATGACTGCTTGCTGGAGCATTGGAAAGGGAATTCTTTTTCAAGGATGGGTCGAATCACTTGCCCTCTGTGGTCCCTTCCAATTCCAAGATCCTGTGTATTGAGGGTCCACCCAAGGGCCAGCCTGAGGTGTGTGCAGAGACGTGGGTGAGAGGATAGTTCAGGAAAGAACCATGAACTCCATTTAATGATTGTAAAAGTTTATTGTTACGCTATTCAGCGGGCAGGAGGGCTTCAGAAGCTTGCAAAAGTGCAGGAATTAGAAATACAGATTATATAGCCAAAATAACATAAATCAGGTATCAATTATGCTAAATAGGTGAATAAGGGTGGTTTTATGGAGGAGTTAAGGAGTAGTCAGTGCTTAAAGGGACATGCACTTTTCATATTTACTGTGCAGGCGTATTGCCCATAACTCACTGGGGAAAAGCCCGAGGCGGGGCTACCAGGAGGTGTGGTTTTTGCCTTGAAACATCACCTAAGTCAACTAGTGGTCAATTCTGACTGAGAGGTACCCAGTCTGTTACTTATCAATGTCCTGTTTGACAAGATGAATGTTGGAAGCTAGACTAGCTGGGGACCCAGTATGTGCCTAATTGGAGAGGAGTTAGCTTACTAATAGTGCTTTGAAAGATTCATAGGTGCGACTGACCACTAGAACAAGGGAGCTTTACATTTCTCTAATTGCTTATAGGTGATTGGGTGAAAGATTCATAGGTATGGCTTGTGATTATAACAGGCAGGGCTAATGGCAGCTAAGCAGAGGGCTGCTCAGGGAAGAGCCAGAGTTAATGGTTTTATGGCTGGGGGAGGTATAACTTTACAACTGAAGTTGCAACTGGATGTTACAAACCTAGGCACCCCAACACCCCATCAACAGGGCCAATAATCTAATGAGAGACTTGTCCTCTTTAAGTCTCTGAAGTTTGGGGGGCAAAAAGCCTGGTTGGAGTCAGTGTCTCAGACCCAATCTTTTGAGTGTAACTCCAGGGGATCTTTAGGGAGCTGGCCTTATGTGTATCCACTAGGAGCATCACCAAAAGGCCCTGATTAGAGCACATTGTCTAAGCCTTGACTTCAGCTGCATCACCTATGATTTCATGAAAACCCCTTTCTCCTAAAATTTTATTTTAAATAAGGTTAAGGATGAGTATTAGACATCTGATGATTTCATTGATACAAGGAATTACCAGATGAGGAAACGTCTACCAATGCAAGTCAAGACTTTCTCTGTCCTAAGAAAGTTGCCTAAATCACTGAGAGGTTGATCACATAGCCAGTATGGCTCAGAGAAGAGACTGGAACTCAGGTCTTCCTGGCTCTCTATCCAACCTGCCACACTTAGCCTTTCAGTTTAAATAACAACCGTAATCGTATCTCAGAGATGAAAAGAGCAGCATGATGGCTAGGGAGCCAGGACCTGAGTTCCAGTCCCTTCTCTGACTCTATTGGCTGTGTGACCCTGGACAAGTCACTTAACCACTCCATGCCTCCAGACAAGTTTCTTCAGGCTATAAATTAAAAGACATTTGCAGATCTGTGCAAAGTGGCCTCATGAAGAGAATCAATAAAATCCACAGGTCCAAAAATAAAAATTTATGTCTGTCCATTCATAGAACGTTTTAGGTTTTACAAAAATACTTCCCCCTTTGTCATTTTGGTTGATCCTCACAGTAACTGTGAAGCAGGAAGGGCTCATTCCTTCCCTTTTTTTTTTGCTTTTTGGAGGGGGGAGGGTAGGGCAGTTGCGGTTAAGTGACTTGCCCAAGGTCACATGGCTAGTAAGTGTTAAGTGCCTGAGTCCAGATTTGAACTCAGGTCCTCCTGACTCCAGGGCCAGTGCTCTATTCACTGCACCACCTAGCTGCCCTGCTTCCCTTTCTCTTCACGGCTACAAGGGGCTTGATTGGGTCATTTCCCCCACTCTTTGAGGACAGGTTTCCTTCAGATACTTACGTGGAAGATGTTATTACCAGTTTTTAACCTCAGGGACTGAGGCTCAGGGGATGATTTCCTCAAGCTCTTGCTGCTCTTTAGTAAGAGGAGCAGGGCTGCATTGCCCAAATCTCCTGAGTCATGTCTTCCTATCTTCCCTATTCTATGCCCTGAAGATTACCTGTCATTCCCATCACCATCAGAATGTGGATAAGGTCCCTGGACTGTAGAGATCTTGTAGGCAGACACAGCCTCTGCCCTCTGGGAGGGAGCTCTGCCCAAGGCAGACATGCTGATGAGGATGGACATAGACAGTAAGAGACTCAGGGGGAGAATGGTGAACGATTTCTCTGCATAACAAAACAGGAAAGGTCTTGGTTAAGTCCTGTTTGAGTGACATTCAAAATTGGGAAGAACCAGTAGATTTCCTTCTTTTCTCCTTAGATCAATTTGGAAAGATTTTCTGGAGAGAAGAATAATTAAGATGGGAGAGAGGGAGGTTGGAGTGGGGAAAAGAAGGCTCAGAAGAAGGGGGTCTTTGACATGACTTGAAGAAGACATTGCAGTTATAGTGAGCACATAGTATATAGACCCAGTTAGGTGGCACAGTGGATTGAGGACTGAGCCTAGGGTCAAGATAGACTTGAGTTCAAATCTGGCCTCAGATACTTAATAGCTGTGTGACCTTGGACAAGTCGCTTAATCTCTTCCTCAGTTTCCTCATCCATAAAGTGGGGGTGATAATAATAGCGCCTACCTCCTAGGGTTGTTGTGAGGATCAAATGAGATAATATGAAGTTCTTTGAACCTCAAGAAGCTATATAGGGCAGCTAGGTGGTGCAGTGAATAGAGCACCGGTCCTGGAGTCAGGAGGACCTGAGTTCAAATCCAGCCTCGGACACTTAACACAAAACTAGCCGTGCGACCTTGGGCTAGCCACAACCCCAATTGCCCTACCCTGTCCCTCCAAAAAAGCAAAAAAAGAAGAAGCTATATAAATAAATTCTAGTAAGTAGTAGTAGCAGCAGCAACAGTAGCTAGTTGGTATAGTGGAAAGAACATGGCCCTGAAGTCAGGAGGACCCAAGTACAAATCTAGTCTCAGACACTAGCTGTGTGATCCTGGGCAAATCACTTAACCCCCATTGCCTCAAAAAAAAAAAAAGGTAGTAGCAGCAGCAAAAGAATTAGATTTGAAATCAGGACCTGTGTGTGACTCCTGGCTCTGCTGTTCCTTGCCTATGTGATCCTGGGCAAATTATTTCACCCCTTTGGATGACAGTTTACTGTCATTGTATAAAATGAGAGGTTAGACTAGCTTTTCGCTTTAAAAAAACCACAAAAACACTACACTGATTTCTTTCATTATTACATTGATGGCATTTCTCCCACTCTCCCCTAAATTGAACCTCCCTTACAACAAAGCAAAGCAAAACAAAAAAAATCTGATACAGAAACCTTGTCTGTCAATGTATTTAATAATTTAATAATGTGGTCATGTCATGGCCTCTTCCTCCACCCTCTTCTGCGCCTTCCCCTCCCTCCCCATCCCCATTTGAGGGATAGTGGATAGGTCTCAGAACCAACCAACTAAGAGGGATATTTCATTCTCTTCTCTTTTTTTTTCTTTTTTACATTTTTATTTAAAGTTCGGAGTTCCAAATTCTATCCCTCCCTCTTCTCCCTCCCTGAAACAGTAAGCAATCAGATTTAGGTTATACATGTGCAATCATGTAAAACATTTCCATATTAGTCATTTTGTACAAGAGGACTTGAATAAAAGAAAAAAATTGAAAGACAGTGAAAAATAGCATGCTTCACTATTCAAACAATATCAGTTCTTTCTCTGGAGGTTGATAGTATACTTCATCATTAGTCCTTTGGGATTGTCTAGGATCATTGAATGTTGAGAATAGCTAAGTCATTCACAATTCATCAAACAATGTTGGTGTTATTGTACCATGTTCTCCTGGTTCTGTTCACCTTACTCTGTTTCAGTTCATGTAAGTACAGGTTTTTTCTGAAATCATCCTAATTTTTTTAGCACAATAGTGTTCTGTTACAATCATATACCACACCTTGTTTAACCATTCCTCAATTGATGAGCATCACTTTGATTTCCAATATTTAGCCACCACAAAAAGAGCTGCTATAAATATTTTTGTACAAATAGGTCTTTCCCCCTTTTTTGGATGTCTTTGGGAGATAGACTTAGCAGTGGTTATTGCTGGATCAAAGGGTGTGCACAGTTTTATAGCCCTTTAGGCATAGCTCCAAGTTGCTTTCCAGAATGGTTGGATTAGTTCACAACTCCACCGGCAGTGTATTAGTGTTCCAGTTTCCCACATCTCCTCCAACATCCAACGTTTTCCTTTTTTGTGATATTAGCCAATCTGATGGATATGAGGTGGTACCTCATAATTATTTTAATTCGAAAACTACTCAATAGTGATTTTTAGAGCATTTTTTTCATATGATTATAAATAACTTTGATTTCTTTGTCTAAAAAGTACCTGTTCACATCCTTTGACCATTTATCAGTTAAGGGAATAACTTGTATTTTTATAAATTTGACTCAGTTCTCTATATGTTTAAGAAATGAGGTCTTTATCAGAAATAATTTACAAGGTTTTTTACCAAGTTTTCTGCTTTTCTCATAATTTTCATCGCATTGGTTTTATTTGTGTAAAAACTTTTTAATTTTATGTAATTGAAATTGTCTGTTTTAAATTTTGTAATGCTCTCTATGTCTTCTTCGGTCCTAAATTCTTCCCTTATCCATAAATCTGACAGATAAATTATTGCATATTCTTTTAATTTGCTTATGGTATCACAATTTATGTGTAAATCATATACCTATTTCGACTTTATCTTTGTATACAGTGTGAGATGTGGTTCTATACCTAGTTTCTGCCGAACTGTTTTCCAGTTTTCCCAGCAGTTTTTGTCAAATAAAGAGTTTTTTTTCCAAAAGTTTGGATTCTTTGGGTTTATCATATACCAGATTGCTCTATAACCTGGTATATGATACTATAATGTAATTTGTACCTAATCTATTCCACTGATCCCCCACTCTTAATTTCTTAGCCAGTTCTAGATTGTTTTGATAATTACTGCTTTATAATACAGTGTGAGATCTGGTGGGGCTGGACTACCTTCTTCTGCATTTCTTTTTTCATTGATTCCCTTGGTATCCTTTTGTTCTTCCAGATTATTTTTTTTATTACTTTTTCTAGCTCTATAAAATAATTTTTTGGTAGTTTGACTGGCATGATACTCATTAGATTAATTTAGGTAGAATTGTCATTTTTATTATATTGCCTCAGCATACCCATGAGCAATTAATATTTTTCCACTTGTTTAGATCCAACTTTGTGCGAAAAGTGTTTTATATTTGTGTTCATATGGGTCCTGGGTTTGTCTTGGCAGGTAGACTCCTAAGTATTTTATATTCTCTACAGTCATTTTAAATGGAATTTCTCTTTCTATCCTTTGTTGCTGGCCTTTGTTGATAGTATATAGAAATGGTAGTAATTTACATGAGTTTGTTTTGTATCCTGTAACTTTGCTAACATTGTTAGTAATTTCAAATCGTTTATTCGTTTATTCTCTAGGACTTTCTAAATATACTATCGTATCATTTGCAAAGAGTGATAGTTTTTGTTTCCTCATTGCCTGTTACAATTCCTTTAATATTTTTTCTTCTCTTAATGCTATAGCTAACATTCCTAATATAGTATTAAATAATAGAGGTGGTAATGAGCATCCTTGCTTCACCCCTGATTGAAATAGAAAGGCTTCTAGCTTATCTTCATTATAGATGTTTGCTGGTGGTTTTAGATAAATATTACTTATAATTTTAAGGTAAACTCCATTTATTCCTATGCTCTCTAGTGTTTTTGATAGGAATGGGTGCTGTATTTTGTCAAAGGCTTTTTCTGCATCTATTTTTTATTTATTTATTTCTTTTTGGAGGGGGGAAGGCAGGGCAACTGGGGTTAAGTGACTGGCCCAATGTTACTTGGCTAGTAAGTGTTAAGTGTCTGAGGTCAGATTTGAACTCAGGTCCTCTTGACTCCAAGGTCGGTACTCTATTCATTGCACCACCTAGCTGCCCCTTTTTCTGTATGTATTGAGATAATCATATGATTTCTATTGATTTTGTTATTGATATGGTCAATTATGCTGATAGTTTTCCTAATATTGAACCAGCCCTGCATTCCTGGTATAAATTCAACCTGGTCATAGTGTATGATCCTTGTGATATATTGCTGTCATCTTTTTGCTAGTATTTTATTTTAAAATTTTGCATCACTATTCATTAGGAAAAGTGGTCTATAATTTTCTTTCTCTGTTTTGGCTCTTGGTTTAGATATTAGCACCATATTTGTGTCATAAAAGGAATTTGGTAGGACTCCACCTTTTTTTCCAGACAGCTTATATAGTATATTGGGATTAATTGTTCTCTAAATGTTTGGCAGAATTCACTGTTGAATCCATCTGGTCTTGGGGATTCTTTCTCGGGAAGTTCATTGATGGCTTGTTTAGTTTCTTTTCCCAAGATTGGATTAAGTATTTTTTTTCTTCTTCTGTTAATTTGAGTAATTATATTTTTGTAGATATTCATCCATTTCATTTATATTGTCAAATTTATAGGCATGTAATTGGGCAAAATAGTTCCCAACAATTGTCTTCATTTCATCATTGGTGAATTTACCCCTTTCATTTTTGATACTAGTAATTTAATCTTCTTTCCTTTCTAAAATCAAGTTAACCAATGGTTTGTCTATTTTATTGGATTTTTTCATAAAACTAGCTTCTAGCTTTATTAGTTCAATGGTTTTCTTACTTTGGATCTTATTAATCTCTCCATTGATTTTCAGGATTTCTAATTTGGAATTTAATTGGGGATTTTTAATTTGTTCTTGGTCTAGTTTTTTTTTAGTTGCATGCCCAATTCATTGATCTATGTTTTCTCTGTTTTATTGATATAATCAATTAGAGATATACATTTTTCCCTAAGGACTGCTTTGATTGCATCCTGTAAATTTTGGTAAGTTGTCTCATTGTTGTTATTTAATGAAATTATCGATTGTTTCTATGATTTGTTCTTTGACTCACTTTTTTTAGGATTAGATTATTTAATTTCTAGTTAATTTTTAATCTTTCTTTCCATTGTCCATTGTTGAATGTAATTTTTATTGCATTATGATCTGAAAAAGATACATTTATTATTTCTGCTTTTCTGCATTTGGATGTTTTTATGTCCTAATACATGGTCAGTTTTTGTGTAGGTGCCATGTACTGCTGAGAAAAAGGGATATTCTTTTCTATTCCTATTCAGTTTTCTCCAGAGATCTATCTTATCCAACTTTTCCAGAATTTTATTCACCTCCTTAATGTCTTAATTGCTTATTTTTTGGTTAGATTTATCTAGTTCTGAGAGAGGAAAGTTGGAGTCCCCCCACTAGTATAGTTTTATTATCCATTTCCTCTTGCAACTCATTCAACTTTTCCTTCAAAAATTTAGATGCTATACAATTTAGTGTATATGCGTTTAGTATTAATATGATTTCATTGTTTATGGTACTTTTTAGCAAGACATTAGATCTGGTTTTGCTTTTGATTTTTCTGAGATTGTGATTAGTACACCTGCTTTCTTTGCTTCAGCTGAAGCAGAATAAATATTCTGCTTCAGCCCCCTTACCTTTACTCTGTGTGTATCTCTCTACATCAAATGTGTTCTTGTAAATCCCATATTGTAGGATTCTGGTTTTTAATCCATTCTGCTATCCACTTCTGTTTTATAGGTGAATTCATCCCATTCACATTTCTAGTTATGATAACTACCTGTGTATTTCCCTCAATGCTATTTTCCCCTTATTTATCTCCCTCTCTCTCTTACCCCCACCCTTTCTCTCCTCATAAGCGTTTTACTTCTGATTAACACCTTCCCCAGTCTACCCTCCCTTTTATCAGTTCTCTTTCCCCCTTCTATTATTCCTGTCCCTTTTTGCTTCATTATAGGGTTAGACAGGTTTTTATATCCAACTGAGTGTGTTTGTTATTCTGTCTTTGAGCCAGTTTTGATGAGAGTAAGATTTGGCCGTGATGTTTTTGGGAGTTTTTATTTTGGGACCTCTTTCAGGCGGTGATCAGTGGATTCTTTCCATATCTCTTCTGCCCTCTGGTTCTAATATATCAGGGCAGTTTTCTTTGACAAATTCTTGAAAGATGCTGTCCAGGCTTTTTTTTTTTTTATCATGGCTTTCAGTTAGTCCAATAACTTATATTATCTCACCTGGATGTATGTTCTAGATCAGTTGTTTTTCCAATTAGAAATTTCACATTTTCTTTTCTTTTCTTTTTTACTTCTTTGACTTTGTATTTATTGTATCTTGATGTCTTATAGCAGTGGTTCTCAACCTGTGGGTTGTGACCCCTTTGGGGGTCGAACGACCGTTTCACAGGAGTCACTTAAGACCATTGGAAAACACATTTCCGATGGTCTTAGGAACCGAGACACTGCTCCTCTATCCATCTCCAGGCAGGTCCGCCCACATGCAGATACACCCACATACAAGTATTAAAGGGTTTCGACATTAGGAACATTGAGAACCACTGTCTTATAGAATCATTAACTTCCACTTGCTCGGCTCTAACTTTTAAGGAATTATTTTTGTACTTCTTTTTCCATTTGACCAAATGTATTTTTTTAGGGAGTTATTTTCCTCAGTAAATTTTTGTATATCTTTTCCCATGCCATTGACTCTTTTTTCATGATTCTCTTGCATTACTCTAATTTCTTTTCCCAGTTTTTCTTCTTTAATTTGCTTTTTAAAATCCTTTTTAAGCTCTTCCAGGAATTCTTTACTGAATTACATTTTTCTGTGAGTCCTCACATATAGTCATTTCGACCCTATTGTCTTCTGAGTTTGTGCCTTGAGCCTCCCTGTCACCATAGTAATTTTCTATAGTCAATTTCTTTTTTTTCTTTTTTTTTTGTCTTTTTGCTCATTTCTTTCTGCCTTTTTTGTGACTTGGTATTTTTATGTGAGAATTGGGCTCTGGTCCTGTACTGTCCCAAGTTGTTTGTGCTGGGGCTCAGAGTCTTACTGCTGGCTGTTGCTGGGTTTCAGGGCTTAGCTGATTGCTTTCACTGGAGGGTAGGCTTCCCTTCTTCCTGGGTTTGTACTGGCAGAAGGGCCCCCCTGTTGGCCTCCCCTGAGTGTGGGGGTCAGATGCTGGCCTACCCCAGGGGTGGGGTCCTGATGCTGGCTTACTGTGGAAACAGGGTTGCTCTGCTGGCAGGCCCC
Source organism: Pseudochirops cupreus (assembly GCA_028627135.1). NCBI lineage: Eukaryota > Metazoa > Chordata > Mammalia > Diprotodontia > Pseudocheiridae > Pseudochirops > Pseudochirops cupreus. Next base: position 129,206,290 of record CM053584.1, read on the forward strand.
AGGGGCCAGGTCTCATTATTGGCCAACCCTGGTGTAGGGCTTATCTACTGGTCATCAGTGGGGTCAAGGCCCCTCTGGTGGCTTGTGCTGGGATAGGATCTTTCTTCCGTTTTATGGGTGAGCTCATCCCATTCACATTCACAGTTATTATTACTAACTGTGCATTCCTTCCATCCCATTTTCTTCTATTTAATCTTCTCTTTCTTTTTGTCCTGTCCCCCTTCCAAAGTGCTTCTGACCACTGCCTTCCTTAATCCTTCTTCCCTCTTATCAGTTTTTCTCTCCTCCAACCATCTTTTTATCCCCTTCTCCTCCTCTTTCCTTATTGGATAAGATAGATTTCGATACCAGTCTAAATGTGTATATATATATTTTCCCTCTTTGAACCAGTTCTGATGAGAGTAAGGTTCAAACATTGCCTGCCACCCCTCCAGTTTACCATCCACTATAAAAATTCTTCCTTGTGTATCTCCTTTATGTGAGAATATTTTCCTCATTCTACCTCTGCCTTCTTCCAGTGCATCCCTCTTTCTCATCCCTTCATTTTTGAGGGAGGGGAGATCATCCCAACATAAATAACTCCTACTCATGCCTTCTATCTATGTAGTGTCTTTCTAAGTGCCTTACTAATGATAGAGAGATGTATCATCTTCCCACAGAGGAATGTAAACAGTTTAATTGTATTGAGTGTCTTTAGGATTGCTCTTTCATGTTGACCTTTTTATACTTCTCTTAAGTCTTCTGTTTAAATGTCTTATTTTCTATTCAGCTCTGGCATTTCATCAGGAATGCTTGGAAGTTCTCTATTTCATTAAATATCCATTTTTCCCCCTGAAGGATTATGCTCAGTTTTGCTGGGTAGATTATTTTTGGTTATGATGCTAGCTCCTTTACCCTCTGGAATATCAAATTCCAAATCTTCTATTCCTTTAATGTGGAAGCCATTAAATTTTGTGTGTTCTTGACTGTGACTCCTTGAAATTTGAATTGTTACTTTCTCCCTGCTTGAAATATTTTCTTCTTGACCTGGAGGCGCTGGAATTTGTCTACAATATTCCTGGGAGTTTTGATTTTGGGATCTCTTTCAGGAGGTGATTAATGGAATCTTTCCATTTCTATTTTACCGTACAAGATATCAGGGGCCAGTTTTCCTTGATAATTTCTTGAAATATGATGTTTAGGCTCTTTTTTAAAAAATCATGGCTTTTGGTCCAATAATTCTTAAACTATCTCTCCTCAATCTTTTTTCCAGGTCAGTTGTTTTTCCAGTGAGATATTTCATTTTCTTCTTTCTTTTTTCATTCTTTTGACTGTGTAATTGTTTCTTGAAGTCTCATGGAGTCGTTAACTTCCACTTGCCCAATTCTAATTTTTAAGGAATTAATTTCTTCAGAGAACTTGTGTTCTTCTTTTTCCATTTGGCTAGTTCTCTTTTTTAAGGTGATATTTTCTCCAGTATTTTTTGTGCCTTTTTTTAACCAAGCTAATAATTCTCTTTTTATATTTTCTTGCATTACTCTCATTTCCTTTCCCCAAATTTTCCTCTACCACTCATATCTTTCTTTACTTCTTCCAGGCATTCTTGTTGGGCTTGGGTTCAATTAGCATTTTTCTCCAAGGCTTTCCTTGTAACTTTTCACATTGTTGTCTTCTGAGTTTTTTTTATCTTCATTTTCCCTGCCATCATAGTGGCTTTTTATGGTTAAATTCTTTTTATTTGTTTTTGGCTCATTTTCCCAATCTGTTTCTTTACTTTGAACTTTACGTTAAAGTTAGGCTCTGCTCACCTCATGTTGGGGAGGCACTATGTCAGGCCTCAGGCTTTTTCTTGCTGCTGTTTTCAGAGCTGGTTCTGAGGGTTTGCAAGTTTTCATTGCTTCTAACATGGTGTGTTCCAGGGAGAGATGAGGTCACTGCTCTTTGATCTGTGCTGTGGTCTTTATCCAGGAAGGGCCCCTGTTCCTCTTGACTCAAGTGTGACTAGGTTCCATGCTTTCCTGCAGCCACAAACACTAGTGCTCCTCTTGGTATCATTGTGACTAGGGCCTCTGCTCCCTTGCAAACTGACCAGAAGCATTCCTCTCTCCTCTGGAACTATGACCCAGAATTGTGTATGGGTAATAGAATTGCCAAATAGCACCAAATCCTGCACCCAGGGCCAGCAAAAAGTTCCAGGTAATTTTTCTGACAAGTTTGTCTCTAGGCTGGGAGCTTCCAAAACTGTGGTTGCCTCCAAGGCCTACCGCTGGTGCTGTGGCAGCTCACGCTCTAGCCAAGCTCCCACCATGGTGTCCAGGATGTTTCATTCTATTAGATGATTTCTCCCAACTCTTCATGATCTAGAGACCAGAGGACCTAAGGTTCCAAGAGTAAGATTCAAATGTCCTGACATGAATTCAGTGTGACTATAGCCTGCCTGCACTCCTGAGAGCCCAGCCAGAGGGGCTACAACCTACCTATTCCTTTGACTTTGCCCACAGTTGGATGGAGGCCTGCCTGAAGGAAGAGCTGCCTTCTCCAGTGGAGCTAGAGGAGAGCCTTCGAAATGGGGTTATTTTGGCCAAATTGGGACACTATTTTGCCCCTGATGTGGTTCCCTTGAAAAAGATCTATGACTTGGAGCAAATGCGTTATAAGGTGAGGGAGAACCTGAAGACCCAGCTTTCTTTCCACGTTACCTCCCTTTCACCTATGAAAGGGCTTGTTATGGGGTGATCTTCCTCCTCTGACCATGGGTGGGCTTCCTGAAGAGTGAATTGTGCTTCTTTCAGCTATAAGGGACACTTATACAGTAGGCTTTAAGAAATTAAATGGTCCCTGGCCCCTAAATCATTGCATAAACTGTTATCCAAGATACCCTGGTGCTACATATCACCTGCACCCTATGTCTTCCTTCTTTCTCATCTTAGCTATAGATATCCCTTCCTTTTGGAAACTTCCTTGGATCAGCCCTTCCCTCTTTCAGTTTTTCCCCCAGCACTAGTATCTAGATCTTTATCCTGCTGCATCCTCTTTCCTTGTTGGGCTTGGGGTCTGTCTGTGGCCTGGGGCAGTGTTCTGTCTCCCTAGCAGAGAAGATCCTCCCTCTGCATCTCCCCACCAGTGCCCAGCACAGGCTCTGTCCATAAGGGGCTCTCAGAACTATGTGGGAACTGACTTTCTTTTCTTCCTCTTTAGGCAACTGGCCTACATTTCCGGCACACTGATAACATCAACTTCTGGCTGACTGCAGCGTCTCACATTGGCCTACCTAAGGTAACCTTGGACCTCTCTTTATTGGACATTAGAATTGGGACCTGTCACTTGCCCCTTCCTGCTCCTCTGTGCCACACCTTTGTCTCCACCAGCACCTTTGCCCCATGCTTCCCATGTTCCTTACTGACTAGCTAAAGCTGATAAAAACAGCCTTGAGATCCATAAGATTTTAGACAAGCCATGCCCCCTTTCTGTAACTGTACAAGGAAAAGAATTCCCCTCTATGCATCCCTTCTGGGTCCCTGGGAGTTGCAAGGATCTGTATAGTCAGAGAGATATTCTGTGTGTATAGTATGTAAAACACTTTGCAAACCTTCAAGCTGTGTACAAATATGGCACTGTGCCTAGCACAAAGGAAACACTCAATAAGTGCATTATCTAGCTAAAATATCTAGCTAAATATGACATGTATATTTTCAGGAAAAAGACAGTACAAAAGTACAGATTCTGGCACTGATAATATATAGTAGAACTCCTTTCAAGAACTGGCAGAAGCAATAGTAAAATATCAGACTATTAACTCCCAAAACGATGGGCATTTCCCTTTATTTTTCTCCTGTTTTGGGAATATGTGGGAAATAAAAAAATTAGAGCATGAAAACTTATTATGTAAATCTGCTGTTGTTTCATATGTTTGTCCCTTAATATGACATGAATTTATATCAATGTTGACTTTTTACTCTTCTCCCCACCTAGTAGGAAACAGGAATGGAGGCAATTGGGCTGTAGATAAACCTGTGTCATTGAGATCAGCTGTACCCACTGTGATTTCATTCCTATAAAAGACTCACAAATGAGAAAATTCCCTTTACCAATGCAGATTGTCTATATTCTCTAGCCTATAGCTTATTTGGGGGGTTTTTGTTTTGTTTTAGGGTTTGGTTTTTTTGAGGCAATAGGGGTTAAGTGACTTGCCCAGGGTCACACACAGCTAATACATGTCTGATGCCAGTTTTGAATTTAGTTCCTTCTGACTCCAAGCCTCTATTTACTGTGCCACCTAGCAGCCCCTGCAACCTATAGACTTGAAGGCTCCCTAAAGCAACGAGAAGTTAAGTGATTTACCTAGGATCACATAACCAGGACGTGTCAGAGACAGGACTTGAAACCAGGTCTTGGCTCTGAAGCCAGCTCTCTATCCACTATGGCAGGGGTGCGGACCTTAAGGCCACATAGGGCCTTCTAAATCCTTAAGTGCAGGTTCCCCACCCCTGCACTATGCCACACTGCCTCTCTAAATGCCACCCACATCTACTAGGCTATTACATGCACTAATAGGTTCACTTCTCCTGCAGACTTTTCTTCCTGAGACTACAGACATCTATGACAAGAAGAACATGCCACGGGTGGTCTACTGTATCCATGCCCTAAGGTGAGCAAACTTCCTATCACCCAGGTTCCTAGGTAAAATAGAATATCCCCTATGGCTGGTGTTATACTGGGGGGTGGGGGTGGAGAAAGGACCCGAAGGAAAACCACCAGAGATGTGAGAGCTTAGATGTGTATGGCTGTGTATGTCTGCAGTGCTGTGTGAGTGCATGTGGAGGTCTCCTTTATGGATGTAACTGTGGGTAGAGGTTGAGATGGCAATGTTCCTGGTTTGTGATTAGAGAGTGAGGCTCCCGCAGGAGTGGGACCCAATCCAGGACCTTCAGGTAAGGTCAGCCTTGGATGAATGGTGGATAAATTTTTAATGCCCCTCATTTCAGATGAATATGAGTCACCTTTTACAGAGAGAGAGAGAGAGATTCCTTGAATTTCTTGATTTTGTTTCTTGGAAAACATTCTCAACTTTCTCTGTAGACGTCTTTCAAAAAGCCTTGCTCTTGGTTGGATAAAGAGAGTGATGGGAGCCTGAGATTACTTAGTTCTTAAGATGATGTAAGAAAGAAGTTTCCTTCACAATTTTGCCTTCTGTTTTTGCCCAGTCTCTTCCTCTTCCGATTGGGGTTGGCACCTCAAATCCATGACCTGTACGGTAAAGTAAAATTTACAGGTAGGTTCACTTCCTTCTCTACCCTGCAATTCAATTCACTTCCATTCACCTAGCATTTTTAAAGTTCCTGCTATCTATGGGGCACTGGCGATACAAAGATAACAACTAAACAATGCCTGCCCTCGATGACCTTAAGGGAGACTGGGGTGACTGGATAGTATATCTAGGGATATACTGGGATCAATATAGATACTATATCGATCAGCAAATATAAGATAATTTGAGGCAGGAGAGAACATAATACCAGACAGTATCAAAAAAGACTTTACACCTGACCTAAACCTTGAGAGAAGTTAGAGAGTCTGGGAGGCAGATGTGAAGGTAGCAATACATTCCAGGGATGGGGAACAGGTAAATGTCAATTCTGAGGAAAAGCTAGTGGGCCAGCTGGGCTGGAATGGAGAGTACAGGAAAGGAGGCATTATAGAGTAATTCTAGAAAATTAAGAGGAGTACAGTGTCACGAGGCTTTAGATGACTGCCTGAAGAGTTTGTATTTTATCCTGTGTGCAAGAAGAGGTTACTGACAGTTTTTGAGCAGAGGAGCTGTGTGGTCATCACTGTGTTTTGGGAATCTTCATTTGGAAGGTATGTAGAAGATGATTGGAGAGAGGAGAAATGGGAGGTAGGGACATCAGTTAGAAGTCTGTTACAATAGTCCAGAGGGCAGCTAGTGGTCCAGTAGGTGGAGTACTGGCCTTGGAGTCAGGAAGACTCATCTTTGTGAGTTCAAATCTGGCCTCAGACACTTAGCCGAGTGACCCTGGGCAAGTCACTTAACCCTGTTTGCCTCGATTTCCTTATTCTGTAAAATGATGTGGAAAAGGAAATAGCAGATCATTCCAGTATCTTTGCCAAGGAAACCCCAAATGGAGTCACAGAGAATTGGACACAGCTGAAACAATTAAATGACAACAACAGTAGTCCAAGTGAGAGGCAATGAGGGCCTGAAGGTTAGTGGTCATGTGCATGGAGAGAAGGGGGATGAATCAGGGAGAAGTCGTAGAGTTAGAAGTAAAGTTTGGCAACTGGTTGGATACAGGAGAGAAGGGAGAAGGAAAAGAGATGGGTAACTCTGAATGTGTGAATCTGGATGACTGAGAAGGTGATGTGCTTAACGGAGATAGGGAAGTTTTAGAAGGGGAAGGAAGCAGGGGGGTATGAGCTCCACTTTAGACATGTTGAGTTGAGGTGGACATGTCCAGCAGGCAGTGAGTTGATTGTGTAGAACTGGGGCCTAGAGTTCAGAAGAGAGGTAGGGCCAGATATATAGATTTGGGAGTCACCTCTGACAGGTGCTTTAATCCATCAGACTTGATGAGATTATATAGAGAAAAGAGAAGAGAAGGGGGTCCAGGACTGAGCTCTGGGAAGGGCCTGTGCTTAAGGGATGTGGAGTGGTAATAAGTGCTGATAATACAGCAAAGGGGGTTATGAAAGAGTGATTAGACAGTCAGGAGGAGAACCAGGAGAGAATGTGGGCACAAAAGCAAAGAGGGGGAGAGCATGCCTGATGACATCAGAAGCTACAAAGAAGTTGAGAAGGGGGAGTATGGAAAAAATCCATCCTGTTCAGGGAGGGTAGTCTCAGTTGCAGGGTAGATTTGGAAGTTAGATTACAAGGGACTGAGAAGTGAGTAGAAGGAGGGGAAATGGAAGCAAAGAGTGGGGACATGTCTTTCCAAGAATTTGGTCATGAAGGGAAGAAGAGACAGAGGAATGTGGCAGGAGGGGCTGGTGCTTTGAGATTTCAGTGCCATAAATTTACCTGTGATGTCTTTGCAGAGGAGGAGCTCAACAACATGACCTCAGAGCTGGCTAAATATGGGCTGCAGCTGCCAGCATTCAGCAAGATTGGGGGCATCCTGGCTAGTGAACTTTCTGTGGATGAGGCTTCTGGTAGGTAGCCACTGGCCTCTGCCCAATGAATGCCAGGAGTGGTGCTTTGGATGGGTGGGAAACTCCAGGTTCAAGGACAGCAAACACATCCTGTGAAAAGGAGGTTCTCCTTGTCTCCCACTTACATATGGGTCTTCCAGCCTGTCCAGCCCATGGGAGCTTGAGGAAGTTATGGTATCAACGTGGAATTAGAATTAAAGTTAATCGAGGGTGACCTCAACCTGCAGTTTGCTTCTTGTTCCTTGATCTTGTTTTCACGTCTCACCCTCCTTCCCACCCCAACACCCTTATTCCCTGCCTTCTAGTCCATGCTGCTGTGCTTGCCATTAATGAAGCAGTGGAGAGGGGGGTAGTGGAAGACACTCTTGCTGCTCTGAAGAACCCCAATGCCATGTTGGGCAACCTCAGGGAGCCGTTGGCTGCTGTTTACCAGGAGCTGCTAGCCCAAGTGAAGATGGAAAAAATCGCCAACTCCAGGAACTGGGTAAGGAGAAGTCTTGGGACTCAGGTTCCCATATCCTGGGTTGGCTGACCTAAGGAAAAGCCACTCAACTCCATCTCAAGGCCTTAATTTCACACTCTGAAAGGAAGTGGGGAATCTTTCCTGCTTTACAAGAGAGAGAGGGAGAGAGTGCACACCCTCTGAGATCCTGTGCCAGAAGACTTCAAGGAATACCTGATTTATGGGTAGTTCAAGGAGATGGAAGAGGGACCAGGGCAGAGCAATGAGAAGCTAGAAAAGGGTACTGTGGCATAGTGGATTGATTGCAGAATTTGGAGTCAGGAAGACCTGTGTTCAAATCCTACTTCGGATGCTAGCCATGTGGCCATAGGCAGTATGCTTAACCTTTATGAGCCTCACTTTCCCTTTCTGTAAAATTAGGATAATACCACCAATAGTACTCCCTCCGCAGGATCGATGTGAGACACAAATGAGATGCTGTAATTAAAGTATTTTGCAAACTTTAAAGTATGTCAGTTATTGTGATAATAAAAGTTTGTTGTGGCCTTGAATAGCACTCAGCTCACAGTAGGCATTGGGAAGGAAATAAGCATTTATATAGTGCCTACTGTGTGCCAAGAGCTTTACAAATACTATCTCACTTAATTATCACAACAGCTCTTGGGAAGTAGATGCTGTTATCCCCATATTACAGTTGAAAAAACTGAGACAGTTAAGTGACTTGGCCATGGTCACATAGCTAGTCAGTATGAGGCTGGATTTGAACTCAGGTCTTCTTGATTCCAGGCCCACTGTCCTACTTCATTGACTCAGAGGTAGGGATCTAAGAGGGGGATGAAGATTGGTATTTTGGGCTCTAAAAGGCCAGGGATCTATGGGGGAGGGTTCCAAGGAACAGAGACCCTAAGATGTTAGTGTATGAGATTAGACTCTCATCCCTAGAGATTCTTAAGGTTAGTTTAGATATGTTGGTAGCAGGGGCATGGACATTTAGATTTGCTTCTGGACTAGGTTAAACCCTGGAATGGTGGAAGTTGAGGAACCCAGAAGAGTTGACTAAAATCTGATGGAATGGGGGAGGGAGAAAAGTAACGAAAGGCCATATCTCAAGTTGACCTTCTTCTGCTAGCATTTTCACCCTCTTCTTAGTATCTCCAGGATGACGGAGAGAGCCAGGACATCTACGATCAATACCTGACTCAGGCGGAAATACAGGGCAATATCAACCAAGTCAACGGTAAGAGAGGATAAAAGAATCTGATGTTTCACACATAGATCCAGAGCAGGGTGTGTAACCAGAGCTTGGACAAAGCACTTGCCTGTCCTAGTCAAAGTTTGAAAATGTTGAGCCCTGCCTGAAATCTTGGGATCGAAGGATTTAGAACTGGAGGAACATGTAGACATCATGTGCTCCAGCACCCCCTTCCTCAGCCCCAGTGGTACAGATGAGTAACGGAGGCCCCTCAGAAGTGAAATGATTCAAGGTCACACAGGTAAATAGGGCAACTGAGATTTAAATTTGGGTGGTTTGACTCCAAAACCGGCGTTCTTTCTACTACACCAATCTGTTCCCTTCATTGTAGCACATGCTGATTGACTTATTGTAAGAATAAATCCCTATGGGCCAAGGAGAGTGGAGTTCTGTTTAAGATTTGTGCATTTATATAAAGGGTCCCTTGTACTCCAGGCAGTTGCCTACCTTGCATATCTCAGGATATGGCTGTCCCAGCCTCCACCACTGATGAAATTTTGTGGCAGGCGTCACGTAGAACCCCTTGTTGGCATCCTTTAGTCCAGTGGCGTCAAACTCATAGAAATGGGGGCCACTAATCCATACATAAGGATCAGGCCACATTTTGATTTAAGTTTTAAAATGTAGTGTTATCTATATATGTTGTGTTTTTATTTGTCTACTACTTCCCTGTGATATTTTTAATCTGGTTCAGGTGGCCTGTGTGTTTGACAACCCTTTTGGAATCCATTCTCTCCCTTTCCCCATACCCGTCCCACCTCCCTAAGCTAGACCAGAACAGAATGAAACCTTCATACTCTTTTTCCTTCCTGTGGCAAATGCAAACTGTTTGCCTGTAGAAAGATTGATCCTTTCTTTAATGAGTTGCCATTTGGGAGACAAATGCTGAGGACCAAAATAAAAGGAAAACCAAAATGAAAGGAGGGAAATAAGAAAAAGTTGGGAAGGCAGAGTTGGGGAAGAGATGAGGCTGAGAAAGAGAAGCGTTTGGAGGAAACAGCTCATTCAAAAGCCCAGGTCAGGGAAGAGACCTGGTTGGAGCAGAGCCTGAGCTGAGAGAGCACTGAGATACAATCATTGAGAAAGGAAGGATGATGGAAGGAAGGTCCAGAAAGTTTGGGAGGGATAAAACAATAAGAAACCTTTGTAGGTTTGGAGCAGGAAAGAGTAGTCAGAATGCTACTGGCTTCAGATGATTCTGGTTACTGATGGCAGGAGGCAAGGACAGATTGAGAACATTCTAAGGTCTCTGGTGCCTCCCAAATCACCCAGACCTAAGCCTGGGTTTCTTTTAGTTCATGGAGCTCTGGAGGCTGTTGACGAATCTCTGGAAAGACAGAATTCTGGGGCCTTGCTCGAAGCCCTCTCTGACTCAGCTTTGGCCCTGCGAGGAGTGAGGAGGGATTTTGGTGACTGGTACCTGGAGCAACTGAGTTTAGACAGAGAACAGAAAGCTCTGGTAAGTCTGAGGAGAGAGGGAGAGGGGAGGAAATCCTACTTGGCTCAAGGGAGCCCCCTCTTAGAGATCCCTGCCTCTCCCACCCTAAAGCTAAGATAGACCACCCCTCTTCTAGTCAACAGACATTTATTAGTCACCTACTATATACACAACAATATGCTAGGTTCTGAGATGCAAAGGTGAAAAATGATGGTCACTGGGCTGACAGCCTAATGGGAGTGGGTGTCACATGTACACAAATAACTACCATCACTCTCAGGGTGATCCTTTGCCTCTTACAGGAGCTGGGCTTGGTGGAGCTCCTGGAGAAGGAGGAGGTCCAGGCTGGCGTGGCTGCAGCCAATGCTAAAGGCGATCAGGAGCTTGCTAGTAAGTCGCCCGCCCCATGATGGACGATTGGCCTAGACTGGCCATCAGCCCTCTCAAGGGCATGGCAACTCTACCCACATCAAACTGACCTCATTCCTGGGCAATTTCAGAACGTGTTTAAGGAATTCAGGATCGTGCCATTTGCTTGTTACTGAAACAGGCTTGCATCTGTAAGGCATGCATGCTCCTTAGCAGTGGGTTATTTTCTCCTGGGCACTGTTAGTCTTCTCTTGCCCTGTTGCTACTGCCTGTCTTAGCCTCTGCCGCTAATTTGAGCAGTGAGGTAAAGTACGACGTCCAGTCCAAATTTCAAAGGTTATTTGCCTTCGAAGAAATTACTGATATGCCTAGGAGAAGGGACATTTTTGTTTTGTTTTTGCTTTTTGGAGGGGGCAAGGCAGGGCAGTTGGGGTTCAATGACTTGCCCAAGGTCATGTGACTAGTAAGTGTTAAGTGTCTGAGGCTGGATTTGAGCTTAGGTCCTCTTGACTCCAGGGCTGGTGCTCTATTCGCTGTGCCACTTAGCCCCCCCAAAAGGGACATTTTGATTGCTTATCTGTGGGGAACTCCTTTCACCTTTCAGTATCTTTGCTCAGTACAATTTCTCACTACTTAGTAAGATAGACTTTTCTTATTGCTTTGGCTATTACATAAATATCTATAATGGTATAGTTATGTGTAAATTTTATATATGATATTATAACATTATTATATAATTTATTATACATATTTATATATTTGTTGAAATACCTTTTAACCTTTTTATAAGAGGTTGAGTAATAAAGTTCCATTTTTATAGGAAATGAATAAACAGAGATAATCTGTAGCAAGATTTAAAAGAAATAGAATACCTAGAAACATTGTGATAACTCTTCTGATTCTAAAGCAGTATTTCTTAACTCAAACTATAGTGTGAACAAGTAAAATCTCTACATTCTTTTCTTGGATTGTTCTTCCTTCTAAAACCGTAGCTCAGTGTCTTTGAGTGGTCAAGAGCATGAGATCTGTGGGCAAAGATAGGAAGGAGGGAGAAGCCAGTTTTTAAAGCTTATAGGGTCTGAGAACTAAGAATGTTTGATGATAAGAAATTTTGTGCACTGGTAAAAATTTGCTATAGACCAGCAGATAAGAAATGTTGCTTTAAATTCTACCACTCAACTCAATCTTGTGTTAATTATTCTCTTAAGAATCTTTTACTTTGTCTCACCTCCGCAGTTTCCAGACCCTGAATCTTAAGAGTGCCCAGATCACTCTTGTTTATTGGGAATTTAACTGGATGTCCCATAGTCTTCTCAAACTCAACATATCTAAAAACAAAAACAAGAAAACACCTCATTAATTTTTCTCGAATCTCTCCCTCCTTCCAAACTTCCCTAATTTTGTTGAAGGGCATCACCATGCTTCCATTTTCCCACATTCCACTACCTCATTGTTACACTTGACTCTCCATCAGCCCCACATATCCGTTCAGCTGTCAAATCTTATTTGAGCCTCCACATCTCAAATCCATCTCTTCTCCACTCGTAACAACACCCCTGTTCAGGTTCCCCTCCCCAGTCACCTCTCACCTAGATTATTACAATAGTCTCTTAACTGGTTTCTCAGCCTCAGTGTTCTATCTCTCTAAACCATGCTTTGCCTAGCTGCTAGAGTGATTTTTCTCAAAGAGTAGGCCTGACCCTGTCATTCAGTTAACTCCAGTGGTTCCTGACAATTTCTAGGATCAAATATAAACCCCTTTGCTTGGCTTTTAAAGCCCTCACCACTTGACACCTGCCTATCTTTCTGACCTCATTCGCTTTTCCCATGCTCTATCTGGTCCAGCTAAATTGGCTTTTTTACTATTAGACACACATACACACAACCTCTCATCTCTACCTGAAAAGTATTCCTTCCTTTCCTCCACTTCTGAGACTCCTTTATTACTTCAAGACTCATAGGGTCTTCTGCACAGAGACTTCCCTGCCCCCAGCTCTCCCTCTCCAAATTACATTAAATTTCTTTTGTATGTGTTCTATTATACACATTGTCTCAAGGGATAATTTTGTTTTTACCTTTGTATCTCCAGTACCTGGAATGCAGTAGGTGTCTAATAAATGCTTGTTGATTGTTTGGTTGCTAATCTTGACAGGGCAACGCTTTTGCCTGATAGTTTGCTATAGGACTTCCCTAGGCTGGGGGGCCTTGCTGGAACTTCCTGTGGAATCAGATTCTTCATGGAATTCACCCCAGGAAATCTTGAGCCTTTGGACTAGGAATTCCTCTTATAATTGCTGATAATTTACCTCTGGCCTAAGATAGCAAGTCCTGACCTTTTTCTTTTTCTTTCCTCCCAACCAAAAAAGTGCAGAGAGGATTTATTATATAGTTGTTAAACTTAACCACCAAGAAGACAAAATCAGTCCAGTGTGACAAGGAATCCATGGCATGCAATCAGGCAAATTGATTTTGGGCCAGGTAGATCTTGCATTAAAAAACGGAATGTCCCTTGTTGGAGAGGCATCAGATGGTGACAAAAGTCCTTTATTGCATGGTAAAACTAAGAGTCCTGCATCAGCACTGATATAGTCTGTCTTAGGGTGAAGGCTCCCATCTCTACTCCTGAGGCCTCAGGGACTGGCACAGCCAGGTTGCTTTGCCCTGCCTCATCTTTCTTCTCTTGGGTTTTGGCTTGGCCGTTGTGGCAGAATGGAAGTCAGTTTGTGATACTAAGAACAAGAGCCTGACCTTTTCCCGCTGAGCCTCAAAGCTTTCCAAGTTCAGAGACTTGCCATACTGTTCCAAATTATCTGACCCCACCCTCACACCTCGCCCTCCTACTACTGCTATGATACCTGGCCACCTGAGGGCACCCTCCTTCCCTTCTCCCTCTTCTGCCATTCAAGGCACCATTCAAGTTTGTTCTAAAAATTCATCTACACAGTGAGGAGCCTAGCAGTTTATTACAGTTTATCCTCTTCTGCTCTCTATTCTGTCTCTGTGCTTAAAACAAGGTTCTACTGTGGCTTTTAAAAAGAAAAATTACAATAACCCACATTTTTATAGCATTTTAAGGTTTAAAGCATTGTCAACCTAACACTCCCACAAGGTAGATAGTATATGGTGCTGTCCCCATTTGGCGGATGAAGAAACTGTTTGGAAGACTAAAGTGGCTTATTCAAGTAAGTCACATAGCAAGCAAGTGCTGGAACCAGGATTTGAATGTAAGTTGTTGGATTTCAAATCTAGCTCTAATGCTGTTTGTATTAAGCCACGGTGCTGCTGCTGTGGTAGTGGAGGTGTTATTTTCAAACAAGCCACAGCCAGTGCTTTTGGTGGGGTTTTTTTTAATTCTACTGTCTTCTGCTTGTATCACTTCATATAATCCATTCCTTGTTTCTTTATAGTCATCAAATCTGTATTTTTATAATAATATACCATTACAGTGATACAACATAATTATTCATCCATTCCCTGAAGACACAGAGGTTGTTTCCAGTTTCCTGCCATTACAAATAAAGCAGCTAGCTTTGTTTTTGTCTTGACAAGTTCCCTTTCCCTATTTAACAGCATACTCAGGGCGTGGCCCTGGAAATGGCATTGTTGGGTCATTTGGTATGAGGAGTAGTTGTTTAAACTAGTTGATACTGCCTCATTGGGGGGTAGAGCTGGATTGGGGGCAGATACTTTGCTTAAGTGACCAGTGAATCAACTTTTCTCTACCCCTACCAGTGCTCCAGGCTGTGAGACGGATCAATAGAGCCATCCAGAGAGGGCTGGCATCAGATACAGTGAGGGAGCTCATGTGCCCTGAAGCCCAGCTGCCTGAGGTGTACCCCTTTGCTGAATCCATGTACCAGCAGGAACTAAGTTTGATTCAGCGGCAACAGGAAGGGGTGAGTCCCAAGAAGGAGGGCACAGGGTCTCCTGACAACTGCGGAGATTATGGATAGTCATGGGGTACTGTGTCCTTCCCCCCTAGTCCTCTGCCCATTACTAGAACAGAAATCTTGCTGGTCTCTAACCTCTAGTCTAACACCAGTACCCTGCTTTAGGCCATAAGGAGGGATCTGAAGACAAGAAAAGGGACGGGCCCAGCCCTTGGGGAGTGATTCCATACCTCCAGAGCACAGACACAGAAACAAGATCCAGTGGGCCAGAGTTCTAGATACCTGTGGTGGGGGCTGGAAAAGCCTAAAGGGAGGGAACTTGGGAAAAGGTGGATAAGCCTTGGAAACTTCTTAAAGAAGAGCAGGGCAGAGAAGGGTTTGATTGGGGGAAGACTAGGCTTCAGGGAGTCCAATGGATAGGGCATTGAATCCAGAGGCTTCTAATAGAAGACTGGAAGGTGGGGGGAGGGTGGGAGCAGGTTAGGCCAGGATGGGGGGAGGGGGGGGGACGACACATGTCCTACTAGGAAGAAAGAGCCGGTGTGCATTGTATGTTTGCAATAGGAATAGGGGCTAGTGAGATAAGAGATTGTATAGTAGTAATAACTGTCACCTATATATAACACTTAAAGGTTTGCAAAGCATTTTATCTGTTATCTCATTTGATCCCCACAAGAATCCTAGAAGGTAGGTGCACTTATTATCTTCATTTTACAGATGAGGAAACTGAGTCTGGGAGTGGTTAAGTAATTTACCTAGGGTCACACAGCTGGTAATCAGCTGAAGCAGGATTTTAACTCAGATCTTTCTGACTCCCATCAGTTTAGGGTGGGGGGAGATCAGGGGGACTTTCATGCCTCTCTCCTAGGAACTGGCTCAGGAGGAACTCTTTGTGGCTTTGGAGATGCTCTCAGCTGTTGCCCTGATTAATCGGTACCTGGAAGCAAGGGATGTTGGAGGCTTCTGGAACAGTCTGGTGAGCCCAGCTTTGGGGCTGGCTGAAGTGGATGGAGAGAATGCCCAACGGTAAGCAAGACATAGGCCCTTTAAAACCTCATGGACGGGAGAGAAACAGGCTGCTGAAATGAAAACGACGGATTTCCATGGTATTTTTAAGGGTTACAAAGTGCTTTCTTCATAGTTTTGTGAGGTAGATAGTGCAAATATTATTAGACCCGTTTTGCAGATGATCCATCCATCAAAAAGCATTTATTAAATGCCTAATAGGTGAACAGAAGGCAGCTAAGTGGTGTTAAGGAGGCCAGTCTGGCTGCACTGTCAGTGTGGAAAGGGGAGGAAGGGACTTAAAAGTATGATCCTTTTGGACTTAGGCAAGTTTGCAGGTCCTTAGCACCAAGAAAATAGGGTTCTGAAGTAGTCCATATCCCAAGAGCAAGTCCATGGTCTTTGACTTTGGAAATGAGCCCCTTCATTAGACTTGAAGTCTAGACATCTCTGCTCCAGCATAAAGTCACTACCTGTGCTTCCCCTCAAGGAGCCTGGGAGATGGTCCTGAGCTTGTAGAAAAGAGGAGATGTAATCTGATTGTTCCCATGACTGTGGGGCTGGTGGAAAGATGGCGGACAGTGGAAAGAGGACTGGATTCTGTATTCAAGTCCTGGCTCTGAGATTCAGTAGCTATGAAATCTTTTCACCTCTAAACCTGTGTCCTCATCTGCAAAGTTAGGGTACCAATACTTGCACTCTCTACCTCATGGGGCTGTAGAGAAATCATTTTATAACCTTTAAAGCTCCTAGATGAAATTTAAGCTATTACTGTTCTTAGTCTCTTCTTTGAGCCTTAGTTTCAGTACCTATGAAATCTTTTCATCTCTGAACCTGTGTCTTCATCTGCAAAGTGAGGGTACCAATACTTGCATTCTCTGCTTCATGGGGTTGTAGAGAAATCACTTTGTAACCTTTAAAGCTCTTAGATAAAATTTAAGCTGTTACTGTTTTTAGTCTTTTCTTTGAGCCTTAGTTTTTCATTGGGAGATAAAGTCCTCCATCTCTCATAAGTGCTGTGAGAACCCAAACCTCCCAACTTACCTTGTCTTTCCTTATTCCTCAGTTATTTTGATGCCCTAGGAAGGCTGTGGCAGGAACGGAATGGGACTGAGGCCTTCCTGACGTGGAATGACTTGCAGGCCACTGTGAGCCAAGTCAATGGTCAGGTCCAGGAGGAGACAGAGCGTGAGTTGGGCCTTGGAAGGGATGGATCATATCAGGGGTCAGACCCACAGCTCCCAGTTCTGGTCATTGCAACTACTTTTGTTTTGCTATGCATTCTAGTCCTAGAATGCAGCCTTGGGCTCCCCTTCCTTAGTAGACTCTTGCTGTTCCACCAGAAATCCTCGCGGTCAGTCTCATCAATGAGGCCCTGGATCAGAAAAAGCCAGAGAAGACCCTTACTGCCCTGCTGTTGCCCTCTGCCGGCCTGGATAATGTCAGTCTCCCCGTTGGCCCACTGTACCACCATATCCTGACCTCTGCCAAGAGAAAGAAGGCCCAGGTAGGCATGAGAACTATTCAGATCACATGATGAAAAATGCAATCCACCTCTACAGGGAGAACTGATGCATTCTGGATGCAAATTGAAGCATACTTTCCCCCACTTGTTTGCAAAATAAGTTTTTATTAAAAAACAAAGTGCAACATAACACAATTCTGCAGTTATGTGACCAGATCATCTTGAAAGTATTTTTTTTAGTAGGACCTAGTAGTGGTATTGCTAGATCAAAGACTATGCAGTTTAAAGCCTTTTGGGCCTAGTTCCAAATTGCTTTCTAGAATAATTGGATCAGTCCACAACTCTACCAGCAATCCATTAGTGTTCCAATTTTCCCATATCTTCTCCAACATTTATTATTTTCCTGTTTTGTCATGTTAGCCAGTCTGATAGGTGTGATGTGGTACCTGAGAGTTAAGCATACTTTAAAAAAAGCTTTATGTTTTTGTTTGTGTTTTCTTTTACAACAAGGCTAATATGGAAATCTGTTTTGCATGACTTTACATGTATAATTGATAAATTGCTTGCCTTTTCAGGGAGGTGGAAGGGGCAGAAGGGAGGGTGAGAATTTGGAACTCAATCTTTAAAAATGAATATTGAAATTATTTTTTAAGTAACTGGAAAATATTTAATGAAATAAAAATATTTTTTTAAAAAAAGAATTATTTCATTTACAACAAAGACTGAGCACTCCTTGTGTACAGTGCCCTGTCCTAGGCACTGGGAGAATAAAAAGGGGAGAAAGAGCTACCCAAAGGATACAGACAGAGACACAGGAAAGCAGCATGATGCCATTGTTTCAAATAGTTGTTTTGCTACCTCACTGTATGACCTTAGCCAAATCACTTATCTTCTCTCTTCCCACCTGTTTTCTCATCTGGGAAACAAAGGGCTTAGAATAAATAGTCCCTTAAATTCTCTATGTTCTATAATCCCAGAGGAAGGAGCAGAGCCATTGGAAGCAATCTGGAGTGGCTTACCAGAGGAGGAGGATATAGAAAGAGCAGGGTAGGGAAGGTGAAAGGAGCTAAACAGAAGGTAGGAATGAGAGAGTGTGGCAGGCAGAGGGAATGGCTTAGAGATTGGGGGAAGCATCTGAGCCAGGCTGGAGTGAAGACTCCAGAGTGTTTTCTCCTGGCAGGACGGTTAGGGCCAGGAGGAGGTGATGTAGGCTAGAAATCCTGAAGCCAAACTCAAGAGTTAGGACCTGACCCAACAGGCAATAAAGAGTCATTTTAGGATCCTGAAGAGGGAGTGAATTTTTTTTGATGTTATATTGAAGAATTGATTTATTATTATATTGAAAAACACAATTTCTTAAAAAGAAATTAACTTACAAACTTTAAAAGAAGAATCCAGTGAATACTGAACCACTATAATTTTAAAATTTTTAAACATTCAAGCAAGGATAACTCATACTTCTGCAGTGCATAAGGTACACAAAAAAGCTTTCTTCACCAGACCTGCATGTATGGGATACTGTTATCACCATTTTACAGCTGAGCAAACTGAGGCTGAGAGATATTAAGTGACTTGCCTGAGGTCACACATCCAGTAAATATTTGTAATTCAGAAGCTAGACTACTATTTGTTCCAAATTCTACCCCCATAGTAGTGCACTCTAAAATAGAAGTTCTTACCCTTTTTTGTTTCATGGACCCCTTTGGCAGTCTGGTAATAGAATATTAGAATAATAACAATATACCTTTATTTATTTGCTTTTTTTTTTTTGGAGGGGGGAGGGCAGGGCAATTGTGGTTAAGTGACTTGCCCAAGATCACACAGCTAATAAGTATTAAGTGTCTGAGGCTGGATTTGAACTCAGGTCCTCCTGACTCAGGCCGGTGCTCTATTCACTGCGCCACCTAGTTGCCTCCAATATACCTTAATTTAATAATAAACCTTAGAATAAGATTTGTTTGTTTTTTAAATTCATAATTGAAGGAAATGGCTAAATGTTCATCAGAAGTTAGTAAAAATAAAGATGTCATTTTTTTTCTCATCCAAATTCACAGATTCCTGCTTAAGAATCTCTTCTTTGGACTATCTCAATCCTTATTGATTATATGTTTGAATATCAGTGCATGCATTCCTAGTCCTAGAAAGGTTTTACTTTATAGAATACATATTTTTTAAATAGAAATTACAGGATCATAGGGGCAGCTAGTTGGCATAGTAAATAGAGCACTGGTCCCTGGAGTCAGGAGGACCTGAGTTCAAATCCAGCCTCAGACACTTAACACAAAAACTAGCCGTGTGACTTTGGGGCAAGTCACTTAACCCCAACGGCTCTCCAAAAAAAAAGCAAAAAAAAAAAATTACAGGATTGTAGATGGAGACCTAGAAGGGGCTTCAGAGACATCTAATCCAATTACCTCATTTTACAGATAAGGAAACTGAGGCCCAAGGAAGTTAATTGACTTCCCCAAGGTCTCACAGATGTCAGGAGCAATGTTTGGAGTCAGTGCCTCTGACTCCAGAGGCAGTGCTGCAGTGTGGGTGGTGTACGTGTGTAGATCTTTCCTTCTCCTTGTGTGAAGTTCTTTACAGTGACCTGTTCTATTGAGGCGTCATTTCGCAGCTGTTGATTCTTTACTCAGTTTCCAGTTTTTCCCACATTACAAATAACATAGCTATAAAAATCTGTATAGAGAAGAGGCCTGGAAGTAGTAGATGGGATCTGGAGAGAATCCTGAAGGTCTTTAAGGCTGAGTTTGAGATTCACCTCTGACATGTGATAATAGAAAAAAATTTAAATAATGGGAAGAGTGAGTATTTATGTTGTGCTTTAAGGTTTCCATAGTGCTTTACCAATATTTTCTCTTTTGATCCCTATAACTTCTCTGGGAAGTAGGTGCTATTATTATCTCCATTTTATAGTTGAGGAAACTGAGGCAGATGGAGTGACTTGCCCAGGGTCATACAGCTGGTCTGAGGCTGGGTTTGAGCTCAGGTCTCCCTGACATCAGCTCCAGTGCTCTAACCACTCTGCTACCTCACTGCCTATTAGTTGTATGGCCTTGCGCACATCACTTAAACCTCCCAGTGTCCTGGGAAAATTATAAACCAATCAGGTTCTGAGGGGTCCAATTGAGGGGGTCCTAATGAAAGCACAAGTCTGGACATAACCCCCTTTCCCTTTATGCCCAGCTGCTACCATCCTGCCTCCCATTCCCAATAACGTTTCTTTTGCATATGTTCAGATGTGTCCCTGTTGTCTCCTGTAATGGAATATAAACTTCTTGAGAACAAGGACGATTTCATTTCTGTATTTGTACCTCTATCATTCAGCCCAGTGCCTGACCTATAGAAGGTGCTTAATAAGTTTCTGTTAAAGATTAGAGTATTAGTGGAATTACAAGGGCAGAAGGGATGGGCAGTGGCACATCTTCCTTTTGTGTGAAAAGATCAGTTGTTATTCTTATGACCAGAAGGATCATCACCAGGGCATGAATTTGTATTTTGGTCACAACGATTCTTAAAATTGTAAGGTATGGAAAACACATATTTCCGATGGTCTTAGGAACCCAGACATGGCTCCTCTATTCCTCTCCAGGCGGGTCCGCCCACGTGCAGATATACCCACATACGAGTACTAAAGGGTCACAGCATTAGGAAGGTTGAGAACCACTGCCATAGAGGTTGCCGAGGTTGGCTTCATTTCTCCCTCCACGTCTCTTACAGGCAGAACTTCTCCCTAGCCACACAATCGCCACTCTCATTAAGGCCTTTATCCTTCTCACCCACACTATTGCAATAGCCTCCTTGTTGGTCTTCCTGCCTCCAGTCTCCCCACTCCTGTTTTTCTTCCACACAGCTGCCAAAGTGATTTTCCTAAAGTGTACTTCTGACCATGTCATTCCCCTTTTCAATAAAGTCCAATGACTTCTTAGGACCTCTGGGATCAATATAAACCCTTCTCTTTGGCACTCGAAGCCCTTTATAACCTGGCCTCAGATTCCCTTTCTAGCCCTGTTAGATGTTAGTCAGCCTTCTTACTGGGATTTGTGGGCATCATCCCGTTTCCCTGTCCCAGGGCCTTTGTACTGTACCCCCTCCTCACTTCCAGCTCCTAAAACCTCCAAAGATTCAGCTCGAGGACCACTTTCTTACTGAGGCTTTTCCTGATCCCCCCCTGCCCCCGCCCCAATTGCTAACTTCCTACCCTACCCAGTCATCTTGTATCTGTTTTTTATATCCCTACATGTGCATTTATCATCTTCCCCTATGGAGTGTAAGCTCCATGAGGGCAGGGACTGTTTCATTTCTGTCTCTTTATCCCTAGCATAGTGCCTGGCACAGAGTAACGCTTAAGTGCTTATTGATAGATGGATTGATTGATTCTAGTTTTCCTCATAATAACCTGTAAACTAAAGTAGAAGTGCAAATATCATTCTGACCTACAGCTGGGAAAACAGAGTCTAAGTGACTCACCCAAGGTCACTTAGTAGGTAGCAATGCTGGAATTTGTACCCCTCGGTTCCAGTTCTGAGCTAGTGGTTGCTCTCCAGAAAGCATGTTCATCCACATAGTCACCAGCAACGTCCAAGGCCACCTGTTTTCCCAAACCACTAGCCAACAAAGCCTTTTATCATTGTTGTTTATTTTTGCTATTTTGATGGGTATGAGGCTTTAACTTTTTCAAGCATTTGTTCACAATTTCTGCCTCCTCTTCGGTGAATTGCTAGTTAAATCCTTGGGCCCTTTAAGAGGATACCACTTCTGCTGGCTGTGAGTGGGGTGGGTGAGAGGAGGGATACCTGTTAGAAGGTCCAGGTCAGGTCAGAGTGGCCAGTTAACCTCATGGTGTGGGGGAAAGAGGGGGAGAAGACAGACTGGTCCCTAATCTTCCTTCCTCTACCTCCACTCTAGACAACAAAGGACCCTGGAGCTGTGCTGTGGTTGGAGGAGATCCGCCAAGGAGTGGCCAAAGCCAATCAGGAGACAGAAGCAGCTCAGAAGAGTAAGAAGGATCAGGGATTTATTCCCGTTCCATCCCTCTTTCTTTATCCACCTCCTGAGAAGAAGCAGACTACCATAGCAGAAAACCTCTTGGCTAAACTATAGGAGAGGCTGTTTGATGGTCAGAGGGATGAGAGAATCTTTTTTGTACTCAGCCCCTTTCTGTGGCCTCACTTGTCCTCCCCTGACCTCCTCATCCATCACTCCAAACATTGGCACATGCCAAGAGCATATAAGAAATCAGGCCAAAAAAATCTTTCCCCCCTCCCCCCTTTTTTTTCTTCTTCAAACTTTGGATTGCGTTCTGGTATGGGACTCTGCCCCCAAAATGTGTTTCAGAGTTCATTCTCTCAGCTGAGTGAGGTGGGGAGGAGAGGAAGGAGGGGATTCAGTCAGAGTATTCCTTAAGCATCTGCTGTGTTCAGAGTGCAGGGTTAAGCATGGGGGACCCAGTCCTTGCTCTCAGAAAGCTTATAACTCTGTAGAAGTGCTGTGTGGAGCCATAGACATATTACTATGGGGGGGAGAGGGGGGAGCATAAATGAAAGCTTTATCTCTGAAGTGGTGTCCAGGTGGGTTTTTAAAGGGAGGGTGGGTGGGGATTCAGAGCTTCCTCACAGTTCCTGGCACATAGTAGGTGCTTAATAAGTATTGATTGATTGATTTAATCAGCAGCCGAAAAAGGTGGAGGGAAAGTGTTTTGGGTTTGTCAGCTAAAGCTCAGGAAGTGAGAACACAGGGCTTATTTGGGGGACAGGGAATTAGTCCAGTTTGGCTGGAGTATAGAATCTATGAAAGTATATAAGGTAAGACTAAGGTAAAGCTGGTGCAAAACCAGATGCATGTTTTCTCTTGGAGTGTGTCATTTGCATCCACTGTCCTTCACACAGCACCATCTGTCGATTTGTTCAGCTTCTTGAAGACAGAGCCTGAACGTCCCAGTGAATCAAGGCTTCTCCCCACATGAACTCTCTTCCTTGTTTTCTGCCAGCTCTCCAACTTGGATTCCCTATTCCATTCAGGGAAACCAGCCCCATGTTCCGTACCCTCGCCTTATAACCCCATCAAATGCCTGTAGCTGTTCTTTCTTCTTGAGGTGCCTGGCTTTCCTTTATGCATCCACTTCCATTTCTGCCCTCCTTCCTCATTGAGTTCAGCATTGTCTTCCTCCAGGCATCCATGCAAGACTGATAGCGTCCCTTCCCCAGACCCTCCTCATTTCCAGTTAGCTGTCTGCTCTTCCCCATCCCACTGTATCTCTTCTCTCTCACCTCTCCCACAGCCCAGAACAGCATGCCCCTTGGGGAAGTTCCCCAAGGACTAATTGACTTTTCTCTCTCTTATCTACCACCCTAGTGGCCCTTGGAGTGGCTGCCATCAACCAAGCCATCAAGGAGGGGAAGTCAGCCCAGACAGAACGGGTATTACATAATCCAGCCGTGGCACTCTACGGGGTGGTCACAGAATGTGCCAGTGACTACCAGAAGGCATTGCAGGATACCATGGAAAGGAAGAAACAGCCAGGTATCAATCCTTCTCCCTGCCTCTGTTCCTATTCCTCCTTCTTATCCTTCTTTTCCCTCCTACATCCCCATCTCTTGAAATCTCTTTATCCCTGCTTCCTTTTCCCATTGCTTCTTTATAGGAAACAAGCTCTTCTGGGTCCAGCATGTGATGAAGGATGGCATTGCCTACTACTTCCACCTGCAAACTTTCCAGGGGACCTGGGAACGCCCTCTTGATTGTATCCTAAATACTTCTCACCTCACTCGTGAAGAGATCCAGGTTAGTGGGAAGGGAGGCTTAAGCCTCCTGACTTGGTTATTGATTAGATGCAGTTACAATAAGCCACTCCTAGTGAGGTTCCCAATGTCATTCCTGTCTGCTTTCAAGGATCAGGAATTCAGCAAGGTCTCTATGGTTGCCTCCACTGCCCTAAAGTAAGGCAGCATGGAAATTGGAGGTGGGTCCCCCTCAAATCCAAGAATTTAAGACTCAAGTAGCCTGGCTAAAGAAGTCGAAAGAGTTCTGTAGTGGGGAGCCCTGGGCTCTGAATCACAGAATCATCCAGTCTGACCCTCACCTAAACAAGAAGAGCTGGTCTGAAGAACTGGAGGGAGAAGGAAGCTGCCTCCCCTATGAGGCAGCCCCTTGTACTTTGGGATAGATCTGACTGCTTAGCAGGCAAACTCTCATTCATCTCAGGCCTAAATTTGTCTCTGTAGCTTCTATCAAGTTGCTGCCCTCTGAGACTAAGCAGAACCAGGCTAATTCTCCTTCTGCATGCGGCCCTTTAGATACTTGAAGACAGTTCTCTTGCTTCCCTTAAGTCTTCCCCCTCTCTTTAGCCTGACATCCCCATGTCTGTCTACTGATCTTCATATGACTTGATCTTAAGGCCCTTGGCCATGTCCTGATTGCTGTCTTCTAGATGCTTTCCAGATTAGCAGTATCTTTCCTAAAATGGGGTGCCCACATTAGGTTTTAGCCTCTCTCCCCACTCCCTCCCCTCCAATCCTCTCCTGAAGCCTCCAGGGCATAACTGACCTGGATTTCTTCACAGGTGAGGTAGGAGTTATTTTTCATATTCATTATTTCATATAGCACAATAATATTCTGTTGCATTCATATGCCACAGTTTCTGTAGCCATTCCCCAATTATAGGGCACCTACTTTGTTTCCAATTCTTTCCTGGTACAAAAAATGCTGCTATAAATATTTTTGTATTTCAGAACTTTTTTTCTGATGAACCTCCGTCTAATCCTACCTACTTCCTCCATATTATACTTGTAAAGTTAATTTTTTTAAACAAGTGAAAGACTTTGCATTTATCCCTATTTAATTTAATCTTCTTAGCTTTGGTAGTATGATACAATGAATGATAGTCAATAAAGATTTAGCCTATGGTTCTAATTTATAAAGAATTTTTTGAATCCTGACTTCTCATTTAACAAGCTAACTTGTACCTACCAACACTGTGTCATCTGCAGATTTGATAAGCATTTATCCTCTATGACTATCTGAGTCATAAATTGATCTGTTAAATAACATATAGGTCCAAGTACAGATCCCAGAAATACTCTGTAAGAGACCTTCCAAATTTACATGGAAACATTAAAAACTACTCTCTGGACCCAGCCATTCATCCAGTTTCAAATCTACCTAAGCATATTATAGTCTCCAGCCTTGACCTTTTCCATTAAAACGGCATGAGGGAGTTTTGTCATGCTTTATTAAAATCTAGGTAAACTGTAACATTTTCCTGATTGACTAGTCTAGTAACACTGTCAAAAAAGGATATGAGTTTAGTCTGGCATGACTTGTTCTAGATGAAGCCAACTGGCTCTTTGTGATCTCCTTTTCTAGATGTTCACTAACCATCCCTTTGATAATATGTTGTCAAATCTTGCCAGGAATTCAAATCTATCTCATTAGCCTCCATGGAGCTATGGATTCCATTCTCTTCCCTTTTTTGAAAATAGGAGTAACATTTGCCCTTCTCCAGCCCTGTGATGACACCCATTCACTTCTATAATCAAAATTATCCATTTCACATTTTATAACGCTGTCTCTTGTTTGGTCATAAATTCTTTCCTTCTCCATAAATCTGACAGGTAAACTATTCCTTGTTCTCCCAGATTGCTTGTAGTATCAGCCTTTATACCTAGATTGTGCACCCATTTAGACTTTATTTTGGTGTACAGTGTAAGATATTGGTCTATGCCCAGTTTCTGCCATACTATTTTCCAGTTTTCCCAGCAGTTTTTATCAAATAGTGAGTTCTTATCCCAGAAGCTGGAGTCTTAGGGTTTATCAAACAGTAGATTACTATAGTCCTTGACTATTGTGTCTTGTGTACCTAATCTATTCCACTGATCCACTATTCTTCCTCAGCCAATACCAAGTAGTTTTGATGACTACTGCTTTATCATACAATTTAAAATCTGGTATGGCTAAGCCACCTTCTCTAACATTTCTTTTCATTAATTCCTTTGATATTCTAGACCTTTTGTTCTTCCAGGTGAATTTTGTTACTATTTTTTCTAGCTCTACAAAATAATTTTTTGGTAGATGGATTGGTATGGTACCAAATAAGTAAACTAATTTAGGTAAAATTGTCATTTTTATTATATTAGCTCAACCTAGCCACGAGCAATTGATGTTTTTCCAGTTATTTAGATCTGACTTTATTTGTGTGAAAAGTGTTTTGTAATTGCGTTCAGATAGTTCCTGAGTTTGTTTTGGCAGGTAGATTTACAAATATTTTATAATGTCTACAGTAACTTTAAATGGAATTCCTCTTTCTATCTCTTGCTGTTGGGCTTTACTAGAAATATATAGGAATGCTGAGGTTTATGTGGGTTTATTTTATATCTTACAACTTTGCTAAATTTATTATCTCAAGTAATTTTTTTACTTGATTCTCTAGGATTCTCTTAAGTATAACATATCATCTGCAAAGAGTGATAGCTTAGTCTCTTCTTTGCCTAATCTGATTCCTTTGATTTCTTTTTCTCATTGCCACAGCTAACATTTCTAGTACCAAATTGAATAACGGGTGACAGTAGACATCCTTGTTTCACCCCTGATCTTAGTGGAAATGCTTCTAGTTTATCCCCATTACATATAATACTTGCTGATGGTTTTAGATAGATGCTACTTATTATTTTAAGGAAGACTCCATTTATTCCTATATTTTCTAGTCTTTTTTAAGAGGAATGGGTGTTGTATTTTGTCAAAAGCTTTTTCTGCTTCTGTTGAGATAATCATTTGGTTTCTACTAGTTTTGTTGTTGATATGATCGATTATACTGATGGTTTTCCTCATATTGAACCAGCCTTGCATTCCTGGAATAAATCCTACCTGATCAAGGTGTATTATTCCCATGATAATTTGCTGTAATCTTTTTGCTAGTATTTTATTTAAATTTTTTGTATCTATATTCACAAGGGATATTGGTCTATAATTTTCCTTCTCTGTTTTGGTTCTTCTCGATTTAGATATCAGTATCATATTTGTATCATAGAAAGAATTTGGTAGGACTACTTCTCCAATTTTCCCAAATAGTCTATAAAGGATTGGAATTAATTGTTCTTTAAATGTTTGATAGAATTCACTTGTAAATCCATCTGACTCTGGAGATTTTTTCCTGGGGAGTTCATCTATTCACTTCTTTCAAAGATCTTTGACATAAGTTCAGCAATCACATCTGCCAGTTCATTTAGTATCCTCAGTTTTAGATGATTGGGGGTCTGATGACTTGAATTCATCTAGGGCAGCAAGGCACTTATTATTTACCTCCTTATCTTGGGTATCAACTCTTTCTTCTACCATATTTATTTTCTCATTTTCAGTCCAAAGGTCATTCTCCTTGGCAGAGAAAACAGAAGTCAATTAAGAATGGAGCAGTTCTGCCATTTCTCCATCTTCTCTTATGATTGGCCCATCTATTCTGAGCACTGGTCCTCTTCCTTCTTGGAGCCCCTTCTTTTCTCCCAACATAACTAAAATTCCTGCCATTTTGTTCTTAGCCTTCTTTACCAGCCGAAGTACATTCTAAGCATTAGCACCTCTGACTATCTTCAGGTCATGATTTTGTCATCTTCTTCCATTACATGTCTTCTCACATTCTTTACATGTCTTTAAAAAACCCAAGCTGGTCATTGAGTTCCATGTGTGGGTCTACATCAGGCTCTTTATACAGCTCCTTCCTTTCATTCTCATCAAAATCACTTCTTGTTGTATCTTTGGAATTTCACTCTGGAGAATTTACCGTCCCTCTTGAGGTAGCTTTCCCTGTAGGATTTTAGTCCATGGCCTCCGGTCTGTTGTTCTACTGTACCCTTTGAAATCTGCTGTTTCAAAATCTGATGACAAACTTTGCCTTGTTTTCTTACTCTCTGTCATCAATTCTAAGATGGGGTACTCACTTCCCTGCAAGGTTCCTACCATTTCCACCCCTAGAAACTGGTTCTTCCTTGTTGGCGAGGTTCAGATCTGGAACAGATGTTTGCCCTCATTGTTTCATCCACCTTTGGAAGGATGGAATGGTCAGAAAGGCAAGCTCAAAAGTGATTAGCTTATAGAAATGTGCTTTGCATGACTTCACATATATAATTGATATATTACTTGTCTTCTCAAGGGGTGGAAGAGGGGCAGGAGGGAGAGAGAGAATTTAGAACTCAAAATTGTTCGTTATAATTGGGAAATATTTAACAAAATAAATAAAAATATTTTTTAAGTTATTAGCAGCTCTTCTCTAGGCAGAAAGAGTGCTAATTGATGTCCAAATAATTGAAGTCCCTCGTCACTATCATATGTGTCTATGCCAGACTTATGATTGATTTCCCAGACCTCTCCTCCAGTTCTTCTTTCTGTTCACCTTCTTCTGGAAGTTGTACCCTTGCAAAGCCATTTTCCAACCATAGCTCCATCAGTTATTAGCCATGTGACCTTGGGCAAGTCACTTCCCCTAAACTAGGCCTCTAGTATCTTAATCTGAAAAATGGTCTATATAATCTTAATTTTCATTCTAGCTCTAAAGGCAATGATTCAGTGAGTTCTCATGTAATGAAGAAAGCACCATAGGAACATGAGGGAGGGACATAGGCAGAGTCAATGGTCAAAGTGATAGATGGAGGAAAGCATGACATTGAGGTGGGAGCTGGAGAGAAAACTTCCTTTACCATTCTCTGACCGTGACCACCCCATCTACCTGCCAGGTCGCTATAACCCCTCCCTGCTATCCATTGTTTTTCCACAGGCAGAAATCACAACAGTTACCGCCTCCCATGACCGACACCAGCTTTGGAGGGCCAATGTTGGCTTTATCATCCAGCTCCAGGCCCGGATGCGGGGCTTCCTTGTTCGGCAGGAGTTTGCCAAGTATTCCCACTTCCTAAAGACCCAGCTCCCAGCCATTATCAAGATTCAGGTGGAGCGCTCTTCAAGACTCTTGGTTTCCCAGACTTTCAGTGTCTTACCCCATCTTCCATACTGAGTGGAAGTCAGTCCCCAAAGAGTTGCCCCACAGAAAACGTGAATCCTCTTTGTCTGTGCCAAGGACAAAATGAAAGGAAATTGTAGAAGGAGGAATTGAAATTGCACAACAGGATTGTGGAGAGGGTGAAATGAGAAAGGCAGAAGAAATTTCTCGAAGTATAGAAGTGTCTTGTGCCTTTTACCTCCTTCCCAAACGTGCTCAAGATTGCTCTTCCAAAAACCTTCTCAGTAGATACCTTGGGCAAGTTACACTGGTGGGACTAGTCTCACCAAATGTGTTGTCTTTCCTTTCCTATCTTCTTTCTCCCTTACCATTCTATATCCCCCTGGGCCGAGCGCTTTAGGCTTCACCTTATAGATTTGTTGTGTGTGTGTGTGTGTGTGTGTGTGTGTGTGTGTGTGTGTGTGTGTGTGTGTGTGTGTGTGTGTGATAGTCACTTTATTCAGTAGGCATTTACTGACCCCTCTTCCCACTGCCTAAGGGGCAGCTGGGTGGTACAGTGGATAGAGCACTGGGCCTGGAGTCAGGAAGACCTGCGTTCAGATCTGCCCTCAGACTCTGACTAGCTGTGTGACCCTGGGCAAGTCACTTAACCCTGTTTGCCTCAGGTTCCTCACCTGTAAAATGAGCTGGAGAAGGAAATGACAAACCACTCCAGTATCTTTGCCAAGAAAACCCCAAATAGGGGTTACAAAGAGTCGGACACAACTAAATAACAAAAGTTTCCCATTACCTGCTTGGTGAGGTCCCATTCTCAGCTTCGCATTCAAGGCCTCACATAGTCTGGGCCTAACCTGCTCTTTCAGCCCTCTTCCCTGCTGCTTTCCTACCTGGGATCTGTTCTATAGCAAAATAGAAAGTTTTATAGGGTGGCTAGGTGGTACAAGTGAATAGAGCACCAGCCCTGGAGTCAGGAGAACCTGAGTTCAAATCCAGCCTCAGACACTTAATACTTACTAGCCATGTGACCTTGGGCAAGTCACTTAACCCCAATTGCCCTGCATTCCCCCCTCCCAAAAAAAACAAAATAGAAAATTTTGGTCTTGGTTCCATGTATGGAGTGATGGGAAGGAGGGGGAAAGGGAGAGAGGGAAGTGTGTGTATATATGCATGGTGATTATGTGCTTATGTGTATAATTGTTTGAGTTTATATGTGTATGAAGGTGTATACTGTACAGGTATCTATGAGTGTGACTATATTGAGGGTATGGTGTTTATGTGGATTCCTGGTATGTAAGTATAGTAGTGTAGGTATGTGGGCGTGGAGATGTGGGTGTATTTGGTATATGATATACATCTCTCAATCAGTAAACATTTAATTATTGCCTACTATGTACCAAGCCCTAGGGATACAAAAAGAGGCAAAAGATAGTCCCTGCCCAAAGCAGGAAACGACATATAGACAGATAAGTATAAACAAACTATGGACCAGCTAAATAAGAAATAATGAACAGAAGGAAGGCACTAGAATTAAGAGGAGTTGGGGAAGGCTTCCTGTAGAAGGTGGGATTTTAGTTGGAACTTAAAGCCAGGGAGGTCAGTAGTTGGGGTGGAGGAGGGAAAGTATTCTAGGCACAAGGAACAGCCAGAGAAAATGCCTGAAGCCCGAGATGGAGTGTTTTGTTTGTGAGACAGCCAAAAAGCCAGTGTCACTGGATGGAAGAGCACATGCCGGGGAGGAGGGGGTAAGAAGACTGGAAAGGCAGGAGGGGGCTAGGTTAATGAAGGGCTTTGAATGCCAACCAGAGTGTTTTGGAGGCAATAGGAAGCCATGGAATTTATTGGGTAGGGGACTGATGTATTTTAGGAAAGTCACTTTAATGGAGAATGGATTAGAGATGGCAGAGACTTAAGGCAGGCAAACCCAGAAGCAGACTATTCAGATATAATCCAGATGTGGGGGGCTGAGGTCTGCCCCAGAGAGGCAGCAGTGTCAGAGGAGAGAAGGGGACATGTTTGAGACAGGTTGCAAAGGTGACATTGACAGGCCTTGGCAACAGATTGGATATTGGAGGGGTTGGGGTGAGAGACAGTGAGGAGCCCAGGGTGAATCCTCGGTTGTGAGCCCTCGGGCTTTGGGAGGATGCTGTTGTCCTCTATAACAGGGAAGGTAGGAAATGGGGAGGGTTTGGGAAATTTATATGAATTTGAGCATTCTTCTTAAATATTAAGTTTGGGGGTTGGGTTCCATGATTCCTTAAGGCCCCTTCCAGCTCTCAATCAATGCATCTATTGAACCATGTTCTTATGGGTACTGGGGTGTGTGTGTATCTGTTACACTGATGGGTGATTGGGACATGTAAGGTAGGATTGGACTAGGTTTCACAGGGGTATATGTGAACCCTGGGCCCTTTTGTCCTTTGACCATTCACCCTCTGTTGGTCCTCAGCATCAACACTGTAATTTGCCTTTCCCATTACTGATATAAACTTAGTGGAGGAAGTGAGTAAACCATGCATATTGGACCTTCTACAAATTCATGTTGTTCAACCTTAGTTGAGTCCTCACTGCTAAATGGTAATACCTTCATTCATCTCTGTATTACATTCCTGGGTCTCCTTCAAAAATCCTCTCAGAAGTCGCCTCTTCTTCAAAGCCTTCCCTGGTTCCCTCCAGATTTTCCTAGAGCATTTTGTCTGAATTACTCCTTTACCCCATTACTCCCTACCTTGTATCAGATTTATCTGGGTCCATGTTGTGCTTCTCTCCATCTCCTCCAATTGGCTCAGTAGAATATAAGTTCCTTGAGACCATGGACTTTCGTTTGTACCCTTATCCCAGTGTCTAGCATAGCACTAGGCATATAGTAGTCCCTTAATAAGTGTTGAATTTGAATTTGGAAACATGCAGATTCTCAGACTTCTCTAGTCTGCACCCTGACTCCTGGGCATCTAAGATAGGATCTGATTTCGTGGGCTGGTTCAGGTGTGGTGAGGGGAGGAAGAGTGGAGATAGATGAGATGATTTCTTTTCTCTCTCCCAATTTGTAGGCTCATTGGAAAGGTTACCTGCAGAGAAAGATCTACCAAGAACGGATGAGGTTCTTAAAGGCAAATGTGGCTTCTGTGATGAAGGTACACATGGTTGGGCTTCTGAAAGGGAATGTTTCTTTCTCCCCACAAAAGACCTGTTAGAAGCAATTTCTTAATCTGCCCTTTTTGCGATGTCTAGAGGAAATGGCCTTATGGTCTGAGCCCTGGTCTGAGAGTGAAGAGACAGAGAGACTGACCTGGGCAGCTGATTAACTTCCATTAACTCTGTTATTGTCTCCACCCTCTTTTTTCCCCATCCCTCTCTGCCTCTCCTAATTATCAGATCTCAGGTGAGTCCTTCCTTTCTAGGCCCGAGTTTCCTCATTTATAGAATGAGGGGGTTGGACCTCGAATGTCCCTTCTGGCCCTAAATCATGTGATCCTATAAAATGCTCTATATCCTTCAAGGCTGGTGGTCCAGGGATTCTAGGGAAGTTAAGTGACTTGTTCAAAGTGACACAGCACATCCATTGATGAAGCCGGGAAACTGAACCCAGATAGCCAATTCCTACTTATATGCCACTCACCCAGAGTGAATAGTGACGCAGCTTATGACCAACACTTCTAGCTATTTCCAAACAGATCTACGTTTCTCTGCCCTTGTTGTATCCCAGTATTATAGGAAGGGGCTTTTAGATTATCCTCCCTGGGTTACGGGAGGAAATTCAGTTTATTAAGCACCTACTATGTGGCAGGGAAGCTAAATGGTACAGTGAATAGAGAACCAGGCCTGGAGTTAGGAAGACTTATCTTTGTGAGTTCACATCCAACCTCAGACACTTATTGTCACTTGTGGCAAGTAACTTAAACCTGGTTGCCTTAGTTTCCTCATCTGTAAAATGAGCTCAAGAAGGAAATAGGCAAACCACTCCGATATCTTTGCCAAGAAAACCCCAAAGAGGGTCACAAAGCGTCAGACACATAAAAATGACTCAATGACAACAACATGTGCCAAAGACACTGCGTTGAGCCCTGATGACACAAACAGTAGCTTGTGGATGGAAATATAACGAGACTGAGGGCAGAAACCAGGCTCTCTCCACACCTGTTAGATCTCCTTTTAAGTTGTTATTGTCTTATCTGAGTTCTGGACGAGGAGCATCAGCCTGGGGTCTGAAAGCAAGGGTCTTCCTGTAGCCCTGGTGGGGACAACGTATCTCTAATGCTGTCTCCTTCCCAAAGATTCAGGCCTGTGCCCGGATGTGGGTGGCTCGGAAGAGGTATCGGGAAAGATTACATTTTTTCCAGGAAAATGTAAGTGCTGGCCCCTCATCCTCCCTGTAGATCATCTTTCAACCCAAGCAAGCAAGAGGAGAGGAGGGAAGGTGGTAACTTTCTTTTTCTTTCTCTGCCAACTAACAGATTAATTCAGTTGTGAAGATCCAGGCGTTTTTCCGAGCCAGGAGGGCCCGGGATGACTATAAGATGCTGGGTAAGTTGATTTGCATCTCAGTGGAAGATGTTTATTGTTTTCAGTAGTGAGACTACTGTGTGATTTTAAGCAAGTTGCTTTACCTCTCTGAACCTATTTCCTTCATCTGACAGCCACCAGTCAACCTCCCCCATTCCTAAGCATTTCTCTTGATTTAAGGGGTGATCTTTAGGCAAGAGGAGACACAATCCCAACTCTTGGGAGGTCCCTCCCTACTCCTGTGGTGTAGATTCTGGCTACTATCAGTTGTCATAGCAATAAGCTTAGATTAATAGCTAAACTGTGTAAGAGATTAATAGATTTTATCAAAATACATTAAGGAGCAGACTGTGTCTGTTGTCTGAGCTCCAGCCCAGCCAGCTTTGGAGAGCTCCATCACCAGAGCATGATCAGGTGCTGAGTTTCTTCATTCACATAAATGTACCAAGACCATCCGCTGTTCTCTTATTTTTTTAAGGCCACTAGGTGGTGCATCGAGTTAGATAAGGTGATGGACCTGGAGTCTAGAACACTTGAGTTCAAATCTAACCTCAGATACTTATGTGTCCCTGGACAAGTCCCATGACCTCTCTCTGCCTCAGTCTTCTCATCTGTAAAGTGAGGAGTTTGAATTCTTTTTGTTTGTTTTTTTGCTTTTTGGAGGGAGAAAGGCAGCGCAATTGGGGTTAAGTGACTTGCCCAAGGTCACACAACTGGTAAGAGTTAAGTGTCTGAGGCCAAGATTTGAACTCAGGTCCTCCTGACTCCAGGGCCGATGCTCTATTCACTGTGCCACCTGGCCACCCTGAGTTTGAATTCTAAGTGGCTTGCTTATAAGACTCCTTTCAGCTCCAAATCTATGACCCTAGAAGTAGCCCAGGCCAAGGAATTGGAAGTGGGTGGGAAAGATCATTGGAGGGAACTATAAGTTTGAGGATAAGACAATGAATGGGACTAAAACAATTTTTAAAAAGCCACTTCGGGCTTCTGGCTGTGCTATGGGCACTTTTGGGGAAAGCCTGAATAGGAGGCTCTTGTCCTCCAAGTCTGAGGATAGAAAAAAAGGCACAGGGCTAAGACATAGGAAGTTAGGGAACTTGGGAATGGACAGTATATATTGGAGGTAGGAAGGGGTTGCTAAAAAGCTATGGGGGCTACGGGGCAGGGCAGCACAGAGAGCTACAAGAGTATCAGTTCTGCATTGTACCCAGTTACAGCAGCACTGTGATGAGCAACAATGACAGACTTAGCTCTTCTCAGCACTAAGATGATCCAAGACAATTCAAAAACACTCATGGAAAATACTAACCACGTGCAGAGAAAGAACTTTGGAATCTGAATGCAGATCGAAGCCAACTATTTTCACTTTTTTTTCTTGTGCGTATGCACATTTCCCTTTTGATCTGATTCATATTTCTTCAACATGACTAATGTGGAAATATGTTTAACATGATTGTACATGTATCAGATTGCGCGTTGTGTTGGGGAGGGGCGAGGGAAGGAGAAACATTTGGAACTCAAAATCTTACAAAAATAAATGTTGAAAACTATCTTTATATGTAATTTGGAAAAAATACTAAGTGCAAAGAAAACTAAAATGTGTGTGTGTGTGTGTGTGTGTGTGTGTGTGTGTGTGTGTGTGTGTGTTCTGCCAAGGACAGAAGGAAGGGAAGAAATAGGTTAATGGGCATAGTCACGGTAGAGGGTGAGAATCCCATTTTATGAAAGGGAATTCTATTTAAGGGCACGGAGCTCCCAGACTCCATCTCCACAGAGGACAAAAGGGAATGAGAGGGCAAGATCTGGGGCCTGGCAAGACCATTGAGGAGGGTTCTTCTAGCCTCCATCCCCCTGCCCACTTTGTCTCCCTCCAGTCCATGATCAGCACCCCCCTCTCAGTGTGGTGTGTCGATTTGCCCACCTCCTGGACCAGAGGCAGCAGGATTTCTGGGAAGAGGCCGAGCTGCTGAGGCTTCAGGAGGAGGTGGTCAGGAAAATCCGGTCCAACCAGCAACTGGAGCAAGACCTCAACCTGATGGACATCAAGATTGGTCTGCTGGTGAAGAACAGAATCACACTGCAGGTGATGCATCAGAGCCCACACCAGGCCCTCAGGTTCCAGTCCATTACATCACTATTCTCCGTAGCATAGACTCCAGCTTAGGCTGGGATGCCCTTGAGGTGTGTTCTTGGCCTTCCCTGGCATCCTGGGAGGGGGCCCCCACCCCATCACTGCCATCTTCTCACTTTAAAACTTGTGGATTTCATAAATTCTCCCAGTTCTTTATCCCACCTTGGAGACTTCTTTGCAGCAAGGACGTTCTAGTCAAACCCTCACTTGCTACTTTGTTCTCGTCTATCCTTAGTGGAGATGGAGTCCAGGAGTGAGAGGCCCTTTTCATACAATATTATTTTCCCTCTTCCTTGCCTCCTCTAGCATAAACTGTGTTTTCTTTTCTGCCGCCCTTTCCGTCGAGGTAGAAAAGGAGTGTGCCATCTCAGTAGGAGTGACCACTGAAAAGTCACCTCCACCTGATCTTCACCCTTGATTCTGTCCCATTTCTCATCTTGCTGAGGAGGCACCTGGGTGACTCAGAGGACAGAGCACCGGGCCTGGAGTCAGGAAGGCCTGAGTTCAGATTTGGCCTTAGACTTTTACTAACTGTGTGACAGTGCTGTTTAGATGCTTATTAATTATTATAATATGGATAATTGTGAAGAGTTTAGTGCCTGGCACATAGTAGGTACTTTATAAATGTTACCTATCATTATTACTAAATGAGATAATAATTGTTAAGTGCTCAGCATAGTTCCTGGCCCATAGTAAGTTCTGTATAAATGCTCATTGCCATTGTCATTATTACCTCTCCCCACTCTCCCTCCACTTATCACTCGCCCCAGGTTCACAGGCGTGCTTAAAGTGCAGCTCTCCGCTGCTAAAAGGTGAGGCTCTGCCCCAGCCCAGCGTCAGACCATATGTTCTGGGCTGGATCTCGAGGTTTCCCTCTCTTCTTCCCACCCCCAGGAGGTTGTTTCACACAGCAAGAAGCTGACCAAGAAGAACAAGGAGCATCTGTCAGACATGATGGTGCCAGACAGGCAGAAAGGATTAAAGTCACTGAGCAAAGAGAAACGGCAGAAGCTAGAGGCCTACCAACACCTCTTCTACCTGCTCCAGGTGAGTAGAGGACACTGGAAGGAGAAAGAAGCCCTGCCCTCCACTCCCCCAGCTCCCTGGAGGGTCAGCGACCTCTCAAGGTCATGGCCATCTTCCTGCCTCTGTATGAGTCGGCCTTGCTGGTAATGTAGGACCCTCGTGACCTCTCCCTTGACAGATCACGTCCGTCCCCCTTCCTGATGAGCCACTGCTTCTCCCCTGCCCCAGGTGGCAGCTATCTCTCCACCACCTAAGAGGTTACCTTTTTATGGGTCTCATCTATAGGTTCTTGC
Organism: Pseudochirops cupreus; assembly: GCA_028627135.1. Taxonomy (NCBI): domain Eukaryota; kingdom Metazoa; phylum Chordata; class Mammalia; order Diprotodontia; family Pseudocheiridae; genus Pseudochirops; species Pseudochirops cupreus. The sequence goes on from CM053584.1 coordinate 129,243,218, forward strand.
TGCTGTTTACAACCATTCCTGTTCCCCTCTCCTGCAGACCCAGCCCATCTACCTGGCCAAGCTGATCTTTCAGATGCCACAGAACAAGACCACAAAATTTATGGAGTCAGTCATTTTCACCCTGTACAATTATGCTTCCAATCGCCGAGAAGCCTACCTCCTTCTCCAGCTCTTTAAGACTGCCCTCCAGGAGGAAATCAAGTAAGTATGACAGGCAGGCAAGTGGGTAGGTATGGGAGGAAAGCACCAAGAATAACTTGACCAGCAGGAAGGAAGGCCTTAGTGTTGGAAGTCTTGAATAACCAAAATGACCATGAGAGTAGAGAACTGGGCCTGGGTGACGCCTTCCTTGTCTCCTTACTCTGGGTCAGGGATCAAGTGGCTTCAGGATTTCATGGTGACCATTTGGCAAGGATAAGATATGACGCCGTATGTGAACACATTAGCAAGAAGGATGCCAGCTAAACAAAGAAATTTCCCCTAAGCATTGGAAACCCTAAGAGCAAGTTCCTAAGGGACTGAGGCCTTAAGTAAGGGTAGAAAAGTATGAAAGGATTTTGAAGTGGAAGGAATCTTAGAACTCATCTAGGCCAACTTCCTTCCCATATTATAGATGAAAAAGCTGAAGCCCTCAGGGAAAAATGACTTGCCCAAGGCCACACAGGTAGAAAGTAGCAAAGTCATAATTAACAGAGCTCTAGGTCTCCTGATGCCAAAACCAGTGCTCTTGCCACTGCCCTATATGATGTCTCTCCCAGAAGCAGTTCAGTGGTCAGTTCATGGCACCATACTCCCCACCATGTGAACTCTGGAGAGTGGAAAAGAATGTCCCCTTGTATCCTAGATCCAAGGTTGAACAGCCCCAGGATATGGCCATGGGCAACCCGACAGTCGTCAAGCTGGTGGTTAGCTTCTACCGAAATGGCCGGGGACAGAGTGCACTTCGGGAGATCCTGGGCGGGGTGATCCAGAGTGTCCTCGAGGACAGGACCCTCAGTGTCCACACCGACCCCATTCACCTCTATAAGACCTGGATCAACCAGATGGAAGCCCAGACTGGGCAGCGGAGGTGAGGAGACCAGGGCAAGTAGGGAGCTGGTGGATTGTCTTTTATCACCTTGGTCTTAGGCTAAGCAAGTGGGGTGGAACACCTTTGAAGGTGGTGAGCAAATGACAATGCTAATTGGTGTAAATTAAGTGTCAGCTTTGATGGAAGAATAAAGGGGTGGGGAGTGAGTAGGAAAGGTAGAAATGAGATATCTCTTTATGATGATTTTCATGGGATTTATGCAAATGAGACCATATGCAAATGTACTCGATTGCTAAAGCAGTGCATACAAATGACATGTCAGGATTGCTGGGTTGGGGGTGTGGATGCTTGTGTGCAGCAATTTGCAACCTAGTAGGCAAATGTAGCCAAATGCCCATCCAACATGGCGGCCTGACAGAATTGGGGTTTTAATATGGGAATCTGGGTAAACAAATGTGCAGGTGTGCATTTAGAGGCCAGATGTATAGCTTAGTGAGGGAAGCAAGGTAACCTCATGAGAGTGGGCAGCTCAATGGGGCCATGTGTACAGGGTGAAGATATTTCTCAAACTGAAGGAGGGGGAAGGGTGAATCTGTTCTGACCTAGTCTATCCCCTTCCCCCCTCACTCAGGCGTGCTCCAGAACCAACTCAGGGGCTGCCAGCTATTCTGGTATAGCGCTTTTCCTTTTAGCCTCGGTTTCCAGACCTGTCTGCTTCGTCTGCTTTCCTTCCTCATCCCTTTGGGGGCTCGTTCCCCAGATCCATAGGTTCTTCCATTCCCCTTCTCTCTTCCTTTCCCTGAAGCCCCTCCCCCATTAGAATCTCTCTTTTCTTCCATAGCTTCTTTTCTTTGCTGTTGCCTGACCCCTTCTGATTGTCAGGGTTGTTCTGAGCAAGGTCTTACAATTCCAGGTCATTGTGTGGATTTGTTTGGGGACCAGGATTTACTTGGGATTGGTGGCATTCTCTGCGTTGTAATTTTAGACCACGGAGGCATCTCAGTAAACCAAACATTTGATTTTCTTTGTCCACAGCTACCTCCCATATGATGTTACCCCTGAGCAGGCGCTGAGTCATCCTGAGGTCCAGAGACGGATGGACATCTCCCTGCGAAGCCTTCTTTCTGTGACAGAGAAGTTTCTTGCAGCTATCACCTCTTCTGTGGACCAGATCCCGTATGTAGGCTCCTAGCCCAGGCAGAAAATTGAATTGGTGAAAACTCTTATCAGGTCTGAGGTAGGGTAGTCAGGGTAGGGAGGGGTAGCTTGGAAGAGAAGAGCTGGGTAATGTCAGCCTGGAAGGATCCTGGAGGAGGAAAGAGTTGAGTAGAGTTGGGAAGGAAGGAAGGCTTTGGGCAGCTGGCAAGGGGCAGTTTGGGCCAGGAGAGCTTTGGCGTAAGGGTAGAGGAGTCCCAGGTTGAAGCAGTAGGTGTGCCTTAAAGGTCCTTCCTGGGCAGTCAGACCTGGGATACCTTGTAGTTTTGGTCATTGCACTTAAAAAAAAAGAAAAAGACCAGATGGAGGCAGATTTCATGGTGGCAATGGGGATAGGGAGGAGGAAGAAATAGGTGGATTTGCCACATGAGGATAGACTGAAAACGTCAGGACTCTTCAGACTGGAAATACAAAGGTTTAGATGGGATAATAGTAACAATAGTAGCCCAGCTTCCTAGAGGGCTTTAAGGTTTACAAACCACTTTCCTCACAATTACCCTGTGAAGTAGGTAGTATATTATGATCCCCATTTTACAGATGAGGAAACCTAGGCCCAGAGAGATGAACTGAATGGCCACCCAGCTAGTAAGGGCTGGGCTAGGGCTTGAACCAGGGTTCTCCTGATTCCCTCTCCAGTCCTCTTTGAACCACACCATGCCGTCTCTCAGGGTTCCTAAAGTCATGGCATGTATGGGTAAGGTGAGCACCCTCTGCCTGACACCGTGTGCTGGGTGGAAGATGTTGTGGGTGAAGTGTAAAACAATCCCCAACTTTGAGGAGGTTCTAGTTGAGTTGGGAAGCCAGAGTATACATGTTATGTAGGTAAGTAGACTAAACCTTGGGATAGAAGACAAGGGGCCACCTCTGAAAGCGCGGAAGAGACAAGAAGTACACATTGCGTAGCAGCCTGAGGGTGGTCTCTGTTCCCAGAGGTGGAGATGGAGCCTAAAAATGGGCTCAGGAAGGGAAATAAGACCATGGACAGGCTCAAAATGGGCCATTAAGGACAATGTGTTATGGATGGGCAGTTAGGTGGCACAGTATGGATAGAACACCAGGCCTGAGTTCAAATCTTGCCTCAGAGACTAGCTGTGTGATCCTGGGGAAGTCACTTGACCTGTTTGCCTCAGTTTTCTCATCTGTAAAATGAGCTAGAGAAGGAAATGACCAATCACTCCAGTATCTTTGCCAAGAAAACCCCAAATGGGGTCACGAAGAGTCAAACACGACCGAAACAGCTGAACAACAACATTATCATGGAAAGAATGCTGTGCTTGAAGTCAGAAGACAGGGTTGTTTCTTGGTTCTAGCTCTGCTGTTTATTAGCTGTTTCACCTCAAGACAGTTAAGATTGAACTCAGCTTCAGTCTCTGCATCTGTAAAATGGGACAATAATGTCTGTACCTGTGTTGTTGTATCTGGATGGATTGGTCCATTTAATGACTATTCGTTAAACACCTACCACTGTATGTGTTAGATACTGTGCTTAGCAGCTGGAAGTACCAAGACAAAAACCAGTGGCTGCCCTGAAGGAGTTTATATTCTATGGGATCTGTGGCCTCATCCAAGTGAGTGTTTCGTTCTGTGATGCAGATCTCTACCCAGCCACTCCTCATACTGTGCAGATTCTCCCATAAATCCTCCATGGGATGTCCACTCAGTGTCCTGAAGGCCTTCATGTGGGGTACAGTCTCAAAGTACTTTGTGACTCACTCAGTTTCCTTTTCCAATTCCATTTCTCTTTGATGGTATCCTTTATGCCCCTTCTCCTGTGCATTTCTACATTGGTGATGTGCCACAATCTCACCACATCTGCCATTCTATTGTGGGAGACTCACAACTTTATTCTTTGGAGACTCCCTTATTCTATGACTTTCAACCATCTGTCATCACTGGGAAAATAAGGAGTTTTTTTAAAAGGTAACTTTGTCTCAAGAGGAGTCTTAAAAGCATTGCACAATTTCTCAAAGGTTACCCATCTTACTCTTCTGTTCAATTCTGAGCCCATTTCATCATTTCTCCTCAGAATCTAAATACTGAATGGACCAACTCTTGGGGTTGTCCATATAACTACATATTATAATCCAGACTAATAGTCATTCTTCATCCACTTGGTTTTTCCTGGGTTCATAGTTAAGCCAAACTCTTTTTTTTAATTGATTTGTTTATTTACTTTTAGTTTACAAGATTCAGTTCCACAGTCCCTTGAGTTTCAGATTTTCTCCCCTCCCTCCCTCTCCCCCCCCCCATGGCGGCATGAAGTCAAGTATAGGATCTGCAAATACTTTCACATTGGACATTAGTCTGATTGTATAGAAGGGTTGTAACCAATAGAGTGGACAATGAGAAAGAAGAAACAAAACCAAACATGGAAAAGAACGATAGCATGTAGATTGCCTCAGTCTCCATTTAAACTCTGTTCTTTCTAGATCTTTCTCTGAATGTGACATCTCCTTCCATTCTGAGATTTGTAGCATTGTCTTATAACTGTGCATTGCTAAGAAGAGTCCAGTTTATCAAAGTTGGTCATCACATATACAATGTGTCTGTGATTATGTACAAATTTTTCTTGGTTCTGCTCTTCTCACTTAGCATCAGTCCGTATAAGCCTCTCCAGGTAAATATGAAGACCATTTCCTTCCCATTTCTTATAGCACAATAGTATTCCATTACATTCATATACCATAGCTTGTTCAGCCATTCCCCAATTGATGGGCATCCCCTTAATTTCCAATTTTTTGCCACCACAAAGAGAGCTACAATAAATATTTTTGTAGATATGGGTCTTCCTCCCACTTTTATGATCTCTTTGAGATACAGCCCCAGAAGTTAACCAAACTCTTTTGGAGTGAAACTGTATATTATTTAGGGGACTTTTCAGTGTTCTGGGACTTCATGCGATCAGCAGTACATTGTCTACAAACAGAAGTATCTAGAAGTTCTCACCACCTATAGAGAATCTGGACATTCTTTTTTTTTTAATTTTATTATAGTTTGCATCATTCATTTCCACAAGATTTTGAGTTACATATTTTCTCCCCGTCTTTCCCCCGCCCACCACCC